>CM035159.1:60764212-61221712 GCA_020205615.1 Panax quinquefolius
AGTATACTTTGAGTATTGCTATCTGATTGCAAGTTCAAGTCATAGCCTTTATATCCAGGTGTTTAAACTAGAAATCTTGTCTTTCGAGGTAAGGGATGTTATTTTCTTCTCAAATGATATTATTTCTTCAATATCATTATCTTTGAAATATTGGTTGGAACTTTTATCAAATTTGGAACTTTTTCATGTCGGGGTTACTATTCATGAGTTACTATTCACGAGTTACTATTCATGAGTTACTATTCACGAGTTATTATTCACGAAAGTACTATTAATGAAGTGTGAAGATGTTTTTTTGGGAAATTTCTATCTTTTGGTGTCGGAGTTACTATTCACGATACTACGGACTATTCACGTATCTGACGCACTATTCATAGAAAAATGAAATTTCTTCTCTTTGTCCAAAATATCTATGCGGATACTAGCTTTGATTGTATCCATGTTTTGATCATTCTTGAATTTTACACCACTGCGATTATTTTTGAGGTATTTTTGGGCGTGAATAAAACAAAGTACGAATCCTTAATCCTTAATCCTTGTCATTTTGTTTCCTTTGGATTCGTTTCTTTAAAAATATTTTTCATCATCTTGAGTCTTAAATGATGATATTATGGAATATCTTTGGCTGTGTAGTGCAAAAGATGAATGATTTCTGAAGAATATATTTGGCCTGTAGTGCAAAGATGAATTGGTGTTTAGATGAACATGACCAACTGATGAATATCTTTGGCCTGTAGTGCAAAGATGAATATGTGATTCTAGATATATATTGATTGATGTTACAGGGATAAAAGATAGACGATGAACTTTTAAATTCATACATGGAAGATAGTAGTTTGCATTCTCTACTTAACTCTTCTAATGAATCATTATTTCCGCTGCGAATATTGATTTAAAATTTGTTGTCTATTGTATTCTATTAGTTTTTTTCTCGGTTGAAGACTAATGATAATTTGTTGTATATTATCTTAGTCATAATATTCTTTACTGGGCTAGTTGAGCTCACCCTTTTCCTTTTTGTTCCATTTTTCTTCTCGGAGGCGAGAATGTAGCGCAGTACTAGTCGGGGGTATGGAATGAAGGTTCTAGAGAGAGTTGTTTAGTAGTCCTCACCATTTTGTAAAATAATGTATCAATAATTATGATGGGGATTTATTTGCGTGTGGATATTATCAGATGGCAATATCGTATTTAAACTCACAGTTTATATGTTGTAATAATAAAGTTGTAGTTATTTCTGTACCATGTATTTGGCGACTCAGAATGGGTTGGATGGAATGAACCTATTTTGGGGGTGTCACATCAACACTCAGTGTCTTCTTGTTAAACACTCTGTAGGCCTTACTGTCTGTGGCATATCCAAGAAAGATTCCTTCGTCTGACGTTGGTTGAAACTTTTTCAAGTACTGCTTTCCATTATTGAGAATATAGCATGCACAGTCAAAAACATGAAAGTAGCTGACACTTGGCATTCTTCCTTTCCACAGTTCATAAGGAGTCTTTTTAATCGTAGAGTGTATGGTGTGATCCGCTACGAGTGTAGCATGCGGTGTTGATAACCGCCTGAAGTATTGAGCGAGATGAATTTGCTGCTAGCAAAGTTCTTCCAGCTTCTGTCAATGTTCTGTTCTTTCTCTCAGCTACTCCATTTTGTTGGGGAGTTCGTGGAGCTAAGAAGCTGTGACTAATGCCATTGTCTGTGCAGAACTGGTCCATTTCTAAGAAATCGAATTCTCTGTCATGATCACTCCTTATGGCCTTAATTTTCTCTCCTTTCTCATTCATCACCAGCTTGAACATCTTAATCAGTTGGGAGCTTGTTTCATCCTTTGAAGTTAGAAAGAACACCCATGTAAATCTGGTGTAGTCGTCGACTACGACCAGAGAGTATCTCTTTCCCCAAGGCTCGTCATTGGAATTGGCCCAAAAAATCCATATGTAGCAACTGCAGAGGCTTGTCAATTGAGTTGACAGTTTTGCTCTTGAATGAGCTTCTGGTCTTCTTTCCAAGTTGACAGGCATTGCACGACCTTTCTTTGATGAAGTTAAACTTGGGTAAGCCTGCAACTAGATTTTTTGAAGCTAATTTGGACATGCTTTTGAAGTTGAGATGAGATAATCTTCGATGCCATAGCCAGCTCATTTCTTCAGATGCTTTAGCCAGAAAGCATATAGTCTCGTTTGAGCTTAGTTGTCCAAGGTTTACTGTGTATACATTTCCTTCTCTTGTTCCAGTTAACTTTACAGCAGATGTCTTCAGGTCTCATACTTAACATTGATTGTTGAGAAATGTTACTTGATGACCCTTGTCACAGAGTTGGCTAATGCTCAGAAGATTGTGTTGTAGTCCTTCCACATATGCCACTTTGCTAAAGGATACTGCACCATTTGCAGTTGAGCCATAGCCTCTTGTCTTGCCAGAGCCGTTATCTCCAAAGATGACTAAGGGACCCTCCTTCTTTATATAGTCAGACAGAAGGGCTTTGTTCCCTGTCATGTGCCTTGAGCATCCACTGTCCAGATACCAGGTTGTGATCATGGAGCTCTTTTCCTGTAGTAACATTAAACCTTCATTTTGGTACCCATACTTGCATGGGTCCTACATTGTTAGTGCCCTTGGGTACCCAAATCTACTTGATTTTGGGTCTCACATGCATGGAATTATAATGACATTTTGCAGCCTTGTGGCCAACTCTGTAGCACACAAAACATTTGATATGATGCATATTTGTGTGTGTGTGAAAGTTCTTCCTCCATTTGGACTTTTGTGAGTTATTGGTCATCCTCCTGTTAAGCTAATATTCCTTCTTCCATGTGTTATCGTGTTTCATGATTTGTGAGGAGTATATCTTACTTCTACTATACCTTCCCGGTTGGTTCGTAGAGTTGATCTTATTGGACTCTACGATCCTTCGAGGTTGGTGATTAGTAGCTAGGTTACTCTTCTTTTTTCTGAAACCCAGACCGGCATGAGATCCCTTACTCCTGGGAATTTGAATTGAATCAGCTGAGCAGGGTTTAACAGGCTCAACCTTCTGTGAGGATTTCACAAATATAATGTCTCTACTAAAACCTGAGGCATTACTAGTGCTAATTTCCTTTGCTTTTTCCACACATGACTCTGAGGTAGATTCCCCAAAGCCTAACCCTGTTCTATTAGAGAAACTTCTCTGGTTGGAGATTAAGGAGTCCATAGATGAAGACGATTTATTCCATGTAGAGATTGTCTTTTCTAGATCCTCAATCTTAGAGGTTAGACTTGACTCTCTTTTTGCATTTAGCTTATTTGTTTGTCTCAAGAGATTATTCTCAGCTTCAAACTTGGAGAGAGAATCAGTACTGAGAAGGGCTGTTTCCAATTCTTCTTGAACCTTTTCTTTCTCCTTTTGAAGAAGTGAATAATCCTTAGACAGAACTCTAAACCTATTCATGTATTGATGCAGATCAGATGTTATACCATGCAGTGTAGTTCTTAGGTCATTAATATCTACATCAGGAGAGTTGAAGTTAAATACCTCATCAATACTTACTTCATGTATGTTGGAGTTCTGTTTGTCCCTTGCATTTTTTGCCATCAAGCCAAGATTTTCCATTTGAGGATCTTCATCATCTCCGAATTCTGGAGTTGAGTCATTATTTGAGTCATTCCACGATCCTCCAGCTACAAGGCCTTTGTCTTTCTTTTGAGGCCTCGTATTGCCTTTGTATTCCTTCTTTGAATGTAATTTCTTCTTGAGTTCTTCCTTGAGAGGTTTGTTGCAGTTGGCAATGAAGTGACCAAGTTTCTTGCAATTGTAGCATAGGTCATTCATTTTCTCCTGGCTGCTGTAGTTGCTGACTTTCTTTGGCTTACTGGTTTTGCCTTGTCGCATGAACCTTCTTAGTCTTTTCACCAGCATTGCAAAGTCCTCATCTTCATCTTCATCGTAGTCAGAATCAACTTCAGTGTTGACTTTGGAGGTGTTTTCAGTTGCTTTGAGAGCAACACCTTTATCCTTCTTTCTTCCTTCAAACAAGGTTTCTGCTCATTGAGTCAGCTCCAGTTCGTATATGAGAAGATTGCCATACAACTGTTGGACAGTCATTTCATGTAAATTCTTTGATTCTCTAATGGCATTGGTTTTGGCATCCCACTTGCTTGGTAAGGCTCTCATGAACTTTATAATTAGATCTTTGTTTGGATAGATCTTTCCATAGGCTCGTAGAAAGTTGAGCAGAACATTAAATCTCTTATAGGTGGCACTGATGTTCTCTCCTTAAACGTGAATAAACATCTCATATTGCTGAGTCAAGAGAGATTGTTTGTTTTCTCTGACTTCTTCTGTTCCTTCATGCATAATGAGTAATGCTTCCCAAACCTCCTTTGTTGTTTTGTTGTTGACCACGTTTTCAAATAGATCATTTTCTAAGGATTGGAAAAAGATGTTCTTGGCCTTTTTGTCGAGCTGTACAGCTCTCTTCTCGTTTTCTGTCCATTCTCCTTTGACCTTAATCGGTATTCTGTTTGGGTCGTTTGTAGTTGGTGCAAGCTTTGTAGGAACATAGGGCCCATTCTGAACAGTTTCAAATAGATCCTCCTCTATTGAATCGATGTAAGCTTGCATCCTAACCTTCCAGTTAGCAAATTTATCTTTGTTGCACATAGGTGGCTTACTGCCTCCTCCAATCTTTGATTCGCTTGGTTAGTGTGCCATTAGATCTACTAAAGCTTTGTAGGCTATATTATAGAACCTGCTCTGATACCAATTATTAGTTCCCAGAGGCATAATAGTTATCTAGAAGGGGGGTTGAATAGATATTTAAAAAACTTTTCTTTTTAACTAGTTAGTTTTCATAGTGATTAATGCACAGCGGAATGAGTATTTGATTAACCTTCTTTGGGATATCTTGAATTAATGAGAGTGAGGCAATTATGGAAGTTATGGCAGTTATAGCAGTTATAGCACGAATATAATAGACACAACAGTTTTAAGTGGTTCAGAGCACTTAAAGCTCCTAATCCACTCTTCTACTCCTCGAGTAGGAAATCCACTAAGGATGTCTGTTACACTTTTTGAATCTCACAGATTCCTTCTAGACCAGCAGTCTAAGCACTTCTTAGATCACTCTTGAACTCTTCAAGTCCAGCAGACTTAGCTCTTCACAGTTCACTTAGAAATCTTCAAGTCCTTCTGACTTGGAACTCTTACTTCAGTTGGTTGGTAGTTGTTGAGTTCGTGATTGATGATACTCAGTTGCAATTAAGCACCTGTTCGAAAGAACTGAGTAGCTGAGCAAGCTTCTTCTTTTTCTTAGATCGTAAAGTTGAGCATTGAGTGTTCTTGTCCGTTTTTGTTCAATTGCTTGCTTGTATGTATCATCTGCATATGTTCTGCATATATGTGTTTCTTGAAATCTATCCGCTAAAGCCTTTTGTTGAAGCATTAAATGCGTTTAACATTTCTGAACTTTGATGGAGAATTTTCTGCACACCTTCTGAATTGCATTCTGGCCCACTAACACAGTAGCCTGCTTTCTCACCTAACACCTAAAAAGGTGTTTTTCCTCTGTTCTATGGTCCTTTCCTTAGCTTCTTGAATACGTTTTATTTGTTGAATACTAAGGATATCTTTTGTACCGTTGGGACTGGAGAGGACTTCAACGTTTCAATCCCATTCCACTTTTGTTGGGATTTGTCTTTACATAAGAGTAGGGCTCGATGCTTCTGACATAAGGCAGATGATACTCTACGATCCATATCATGGTGTCTTTTCATATTGGTGCTTGGGCTGAATCAGAACACTACGATCTTCATTTGTTCATCTTTCAGACTCTACATTTCCGAGAGCACTCTATGATTTTTACTTCCTCGTCGTTCGGACTCTACATTTCCGAGAGCACAATACGATCTCTGAGTTAACTTCGGCAAACATCTGGACCACTCCACGATTACTAAAGAGGCCCTTTAAGGCAGATACACTACGATCTTTTGAGCTCTACGATCCTGCCTTAGCTTCTTGTATTTCGTTGATCAGCTTGATAGACTGTGATTCTTTTCAAGGCCTATCTATTTCTTTCAAGTTATAGATCAACCTAACATCTTTGATATCTTAATCTATACATTCGTTTATAGAATGATGAACATTAAAAGTTAAGATCAACCTAACAATTTTGATCTATCACTAAGTCCTTGTACATATATTCCTTGAAAGACTTTACATATAATCATGAGCATTTACTTTAAACAGCAAATCAAAATATGCATTCTTCCAACAGAATGACATACCAATGCTACGATTAGTAATGATAAAGTTGTCTAAATATTCCTCCACGAATGATTTGGGAAGAGTATCGTTATTGGGGATAAAATCTATATAGATAGATTCAAGTGGATGCTCGACTTAACCCAAGAAATGTATATTCACTTCATGCTAAAGTCGTTTAGCATGGCAAACTCCAAGAGATGTCTCATGTTGGTGACTCGTGGAGTGTATCTCTCTTAATAGTCCCCATAGACTCCTGAAAAGAGAGATCACATGAGTGACAATTATGAATACAATGAAATATACGAGACCTGATGATGATCGGTCATATTCTGGAGAAGATCACTGTAAGACAGTGAAAAACATCTTAAAGTACTTAACCGACACTAAAGATGTGATTAAAATTTATGGTGAGTCTAAATTAAAACTAGAGGGCTTAACAGACTCAAGATTTTTAGACAGACCAAGATGACAGAAAATCCACTTTAAGGTAAAGTGTTACCTTGAACAGTGGTGTAGTGAATTAGAAAGGTTCCAAACAGCAAAGAGTTGCTTGTTTAGTGATAAAGACAAAGTATATAGCTATAAATGAAGCTGCAAGATGATTGTTTGGATGATAAGTTCATTACAGAACAAGGAATAGTTCGTAAGTCTCATCTTGGATCTAAACATGTGTTGTGGCACTTTCATTTGATTATAGGAGTCTTTGAAAGTTGGGAAATCACTGTAGAGATAGTGCCCTCTTAAGAACAACATTACATATCCATTAACTAAAGCTTATCCAACAGCAGGATAATCGTCACTTAGAGAAGAAGGGTATGAGATATCAGGACGATTGGCTTTAGTGCAAGTGGGAGATTGAAAGTAGTATTCACACAAGCCAATCATGTTTGATGATAAAGCATATACTTCGTAGAATCTTATTCATTTATTAATAAAAAGTATTAACTTATTAAAGGCTTTTAATTATCTACATGATGCTGTTTTATAATATGTGATAAACCCATAGCTTTAAGCAATGCTTTTAGAATAATGATGATGATCATTCTAGTGAGATCTAAATTCTTAAAAAGCATAAAACTAAAATAGTTCCCAATCGTTGGATTACTAAATTGGGGATTAGTAAATCCGGATAGATTGGTACATACGTTGCTTGCTCATTGGATGATGATGATTTATCTCATGATCATTTGTGTGGAGACACTAAAGCAAGTATTTAGGTGCTTATTAGAGAATAAATTCACTGAACGTGGCTCGCTAAGGAATACCTAATGGAGTTTTACTTGCCTGGCAATAGGAATTCCTATAGTGATAGTAGTACAAGTGATCCTAGGACTTGAGATCATCATAGTATCTTGTGTATGATGAGTTATACTTTGACTTATTCCTTAAGACCCTTAGGGTATATCAAAGGCTATGCTTGGGTAGAATAAGTTATATATGGAGATAATGTATGATCAATAAAGAATCTACCACTTCTACTAAAAGAAGAAAAATGTCCTATGTGATTCGATAAATGACAACCCAGTAGTCTTTATAAATGAGAATGAAATTAGAAAGGAGTTTCTAATTTGTATTATTTGAGTTGTGCATTTAAGGATCGAAATACATATAATTAAATAAACAAAGACTTGTGAAGAATTCCATGTCTTATATTTAATTGGGACATTGTATGGTGGAAGGATTGAATTGTACGGTAACTATTTACTCAAAGGTTCTTTTATGATTAATGTTGAAATCTATATTATCTAGAAAGTCATTGATCGCTAGGGAGGCTTATCCCTATTATAGAATAAATATTATTTATTTAAATAAATTAATAGTTTAATTTATTTATTTAAATAAGATTAGAATTGTTCTAATTGATTTATTCACAACCCGGTTTAATATGGAGAACTTAAAAGGGTCACACCATAAAAGAAAGAATAATTATTTAAGAAGCAAATGGCATAATCGTAATAATAAGTTAAGTATATTTAATTTAATCTATGGTGATAGAATAAATTAAATAGCTAAATATTTATTATTTAATATTTTAGAAATATTAAATATAAATTAATAAGAGAGTCTTATTATTATTATTACTATTATTATTACTTAATTCCTAAAGGGTTTGGGAATTAATTAATAAAAGTACTCTCATTTATTCCAAATATGATTGGGAGCCTAATTAATTAAAGGAATTTAATTAATTAAAATAAAACCCAATTCCTTAATTGTTAAGGAGGGTTGTCCACATCTATAAATAAGAGGAGTATTATTATGGGTGAGGGGTTGTTGACTTTTTCACAACATACGTCATTCCAATTGTTGGAGAGTACGCTCTTTTTCTATAGAGATAGAAAACTAGGATTTTGCCAAATACCCATCTTCTCGAATCTTTCTTCTTCCTTGGTGGATCACCTCTAGAGGCCAAACACTTGGGTGGCTAACGTTGATCAAAGGAAGAAACCAAACCTGGTGGATTCAAGTTGAAAAGAAAAAAAAATTGGAGGTGAACTTGTACCTGAGGAAGCTCGAATCTTCAAGGGTATGATTCTTGTTCTTCATATTTTTGTTTAATTAATAATTGTGCATAAAGGGTGATCCGAGTATATGGTTTGTAAAATTTTAAAACTATGATTTTCCACATTTTCGCTTAATTTGTGCAATTTGATTGCGTTCATGAATATTACAAACTTAACAGCTGCATGCAGTTTGGACTGATGTGTCCCTCCCCTCCGCATTTGTAGCATACGACTGGTGGTCATTCTCCTTCCTTAAAAACTAGTGTTTGTGCTGCTGTCTTTCTATCATTGTTGAATCTCCTCTTCTTGAAATTTCCACTTCTATTATCTTGGCCAGGATTACCACTAAAGTGGTTACCATTTCTGGTATGATGATTTTCTCCACATTTGTTGTCACCGATTCGATGACTGCTACCACTGGTATTATCGTTTTGTCGGCTACTATCGTTTGGTTAGGCTAACTCATTATCGCGCTCCAATAACTGAGCCATATTCACAACATCTAAATACAAGTAAAGTTTGTGAAAAATGAGGTATTGACGTATTTCGGGTTTTAAACCTCGCAGAAACATTTGTGTCATACGCTCCTCATTATCTACCAAATGGGATGAAAACCGGGATAACTCCACAAACATAGCCTCGTATTGCGACACGGTCATATTATTTTGCTCCAGCTTAATGAATTCCACCTCTTTCATGTGACGAATACTTTCGGGAAAGTATTTGTTGCTGAACAATTCTTGGAACTTCTCCCAAGACATCTTCAGTGCGGTAGGTTGAATACGCTTTACAGATTCCCACCAATGATCTGCCTCTCCTCATAACATGAAGGTGGCAAATGGAACCTTTTCCTCCTCAGAGCATCCCAAGACATCAAATATCTTGGTGATCTGCTTAATCCACGACTCCGGCTTAAGTGGTTCTGACTTTCCCAAAAACTCTGGTGGTCCCAACTCCTTGAATTGCTTAGCGGTGACCATCTGTGAGTTGCCAGTGCTTCCACCTATTTTTTGAACAAGAGTCTCTCTCGCCTGATGTTGCACGAATTGTAGAAAGCTCCTAAACATCCCGTATTTCATCATTTGGTCGGTGTTATTATTTACCTGAGAATTATTGCCTTCCTGATGCACATTATCCTTGTTATTGATCATCGATGACTCAATGGTCTCATGTGCTCCATTGCTTATCTCAACATTTTTAGATGTTATTTTCAAACACTGCCTCAAAACAAGGGTTAATTGACATGCCACATATTATCCTTATATTCTGACCGACCAATTAAATTAGGTAGGTCATACTAGTGAAGGATTTACCTGTCTCTCCCCTCCTAGTTCTATCCTCAAATCTCAGCCAGGGATCATATCCCTAAGCTTTGATACCAACTGTGACGACCCCAAAATAGGTATATGTGACACCCCCAAAATAGGTATACATCATCCATCTTGGGTCACCAAATACATGGTACTGAATACAAATACAAACTTAATTATATAACATGAGCTGAGAGTTTTTACACGAATATTGTCTTCTAGACAATATCCAAACTCAAATGGAGTCCTCATTATATTTATTGTCACACTATTTTATAGAATAGTGAGGACTACTATAACACCATCTCGGACCATCACTCCGTTCCCCGACTAGTCCCGGCTACATTCTCATTTCCTGAAGAGAACAATGAAGCAAAAGGGTGAGCTCAACTAGCCCAGTAAGAAATATTATGACCAAGATAATGTAGAATAAATTATCATTAGCCTTCAATAGTGTTAAACTGATAAAATACTATAAATATCATGTTTAACTGCAGTAGAACAAGCAATCCATTAAAAGAGTCAAGTAGAGCATGATAACTACTATCTTCTATGATTTAAAAAGTTTTTCATCAACTTTATCGCTGAGACTCATCTTAATAAATAAACCACATCATCAAATCATCCATGCACTACGGGCCAAGGATATTCATGTAATCATCAATGGTCATGATTATAGTTAGAATAATCCACGGTTATAATAATACCCAAAGAATCGTCCATCAATGCACTACGGCTATACGATGATGACTTTTACCACATCATTTGTAACATTAGTGGTCATGATTATACCAAATGATCCCTGGTCATAATAATACAAATCAATAGTCCATCTATGCACGTAAGCCATCGATGACTTTCATCACAATATAAGCATGAGGATGATGACAATGATATAAGAATTCAATTAAAAAAAAGCAAAGGATAAATTTTAAATATTTATAATTTAATTTATCTAGAATTCAATGATGTTCAAATTGCCAACATGATACTACTTTGTGGAGTAAAATTCAAGAATGATATTATATCAAAAATGATTTGGACCGAAAAGAAATCAATTTTTGTCATGAATAGTACTCTGGGTGAATAGTACCTAGGTGAATAGTACCCTATGAATAGTATTTTAGGAATAGTAATCTTTGAATAGTACCCCATGAATAGTACTTTGTGAATAGTACCCCATGAATAGTACTTTTTAAATAGTACTTTTTGAAAAGTACTTTATTAATAGTACCGTATTTATGAATAGTACTGTATTTATGAATAGTGCCCACGAATAGTACTTTGTGAATAGTATCGTACGTATAAAT
Source organism: Panax quinquefolius (assembly GCA_020205615.1). Classification (NCBI taxonomy): domain Eukaryota; kingdom Viridiplantae; phylum Streptophyta; class Magnoliopsida; order Apiales; family Araliaceae; genus Panax; species Panax quinquefolius. The sequence continues at coordinate 60,775,582 of CM035159.1, forward strand.
AGTGTCATATAAATGAATAGTACCCATGAATAGTACTTTGGCATGAAAAGCTTAACATTTAACAAGAATTTTCAGAAAAATATCCTTGTGGAATGATACTAGATGAAGTGCAAATTTCAAGGATATTCTACTAATTTCACGAAGTATAGAAGCAATACATTAACAAAATGAGTGTAGAATTAGGGATACGAAACGAAATAATATTACTTACATACTACAGAGTATGGAAGAAAATATTATTCCATACGAATATTGAACAAAAATAATATCCCTTACGAATACGAAAGAAATAATACCCCTTACCTCAGAAGAAGACTGGATACTAGAATAGTGAAGTAGCAGACTTTTCTTCTTCTTTCTCTCTATAGCTTCTCTCTCTATAATTTCTCTTGTGAGTCTTAGTGAATTGGTGAGAATGAAAGAAGAATGAGCTTTTATTTATAGGAAAATATAGTTTCGATAATTGCACGTTTTGGGGCTCAAAATATTACAGTATAATACCTTCATCTTTTCCTTCATTTTTAATTTAGTCATGCAAGTATTATCAAACTTGTACCACCTCCCCTAATAGTACATCATATGAGTTAATAGTACATTCATGTGAATTAATAGTTCTATACATGTGAAAAAAATAGTTAGAGTATAGTACCTTCATCTATACCTCTATTTTTAATTTAGTCATGCACGTATTATCAATCTTGCACCACCTCCCCTAATAGTACATGCAATACACACATGTGAACAAGTAGTTATAAGCGTGTGAATTAATAGAAATTAATTGCTCATTTATCTGATTAATTACTCGATTGGTCAATATAACCTTATCGAAATAAATATCGATTTCCACTAACACTAATAATCCCAACACAATAGAAATATCAATATCATCTTTAATCAACACAAACTTATTCATCATTAATGTTATAACTCACAATATTTAACAACTAGATCATTCCCAGGAAAGAGGGGGCTTTTCGATAAGGATTTCTCCCTATTAGCGCGCAATTAGGTGACCAAACCTCTTCTCGACAGAACTTTCTAGACATCGTCAATATTGTAAATAATAATATGAATAACTTTGTTGTCTCAATTATTGATTTAATAATATAAAATATTGATAATGTGACAATAATTGAATCAATAATATGAGAGATATTATGCAGCAATTACTGTAGCAATAATTGAGTATAATTGAGTGACTTCTCACGTAAGCATCAATAATCAATACCGTGTGCTACTATGCAACTACGCCAGACATCGTACTTTTACTACTAGGGTAGTTCAAACGGTTTAACAGTAAAACTTTCGCCGTTATTTTTATAAAAAAATAATTATGTCGTTTTCTAACTACGACAATACTTCTGTTATGGGGTCCACTAATGATTGTGCTGTCGTACGAATATTCCCCGACCAATCGAATAATTTATAACAACTTGCTTACTTTGCAAAATTTGTAAATATTACCGACAACTATAACATTATATCATATCCACACCATAATATTCAAAAATATATTTCGAGAAAAATTATTCTTTATTCATAAAAGTTGGGGTCTTACAATATACACAACCCATCTTGAGTCGCCAAATACATGGTACAGAATTCAAATGCAAACTTAATTATATAATTGTCGTGTAAAATACGACAAAACATAAGCTGAGAGTTTTAACACGAATATTGTCTTGTAGACAATATCCAAACTCAAATGGAATCCTCATTACATTTATTATTGTAACACTCGAGAAAATCGAATTTATATGAGAATTAAATTTTTATTTGATACGTATAATGATTTACGATAATGATTATGCGTACGTTATACGAGTGTGATACGATTAAGTATACGAGTATAGTATGAAGATTTAATACGAAGTACAATACAATTATCGTACGAGTATTATACGAAGAGAATACGTGAATGTTACGTGTAGAATACGATTGGTGTTATGGACATAAAGTTTAGGACTTAGTATAATCCAAATGGATTTGGATTATATCAAGCCCAAGTAATTGAGTAATCAAGCCCAATGAATTATGTGTTTAAGCCCAAGTTAAGGCCCAACGTTAAGTTTAATTAAGCCCGATCCAAGAAATCGAACCGTGGATCGAACCGATGGGTCACCGAATGGGTAAAACCCATGGAGATGACCCATGGGCATGTGGGTTGGCCACTTGGTGGCCAAGTAAAGTGAACTACTTGATCACCGAGTATTTTTCTTGGTGATGAAGTAGTGAATAGTAAAGAGGTGGGGAGAAATGACCAAAAAGCCCTCCATTTGAGTTTCCTATAAATAGAAGGCATATGTGGTCATTTGGTAGTTTCCAAGAGATCATCCAACATATATTGAGAGAGAGAAAGAGCTAGACATAAGCAATCATCTCACTTTGAAGGTTTTCATTAAAGATTTTAGCAAGAACACAAAGATCGGGAAGGTAATATTCCATTAATAATAGTTTTCCATCCCTTTTGATTTCTTTGTTATGAAGAATCATAAATTGGTGGAGCATGCCTCTTATGGAGGAATAAGGATGGCTTGTAATATGTAAAACCTTTATAAGTCATGTGTAAATGAAAATCATAAGGGTTTACGTAAGTTTAAACCGTAGGAGATATTGATTTATGAACTTGGTTGTTGATGGACAAATTGAACACCATTGCTATTAGGATATGTGCATCTTTCCTGGTTAGGATATAGATATGAAATCAATGGAGTTGTTCCATTTGATTTGGCATATAGAACACTAGTAACAAAGTAATGACAATTTTTACGGAAATAGACGTTAAACGTCAAAAACGTAGGAATTCTGGATTAGTAGTCGAAAGTTGTCGTGTGACTTGAAAATGTTGGTTTCTAATGTCTACATGTGAGATAGGGTATTTAAGAGTCGTGGGCTCAAGAATCGTCGAATTCTGACTTAAAACAAAGAAAACGAGGATTGAACGCTCAAAAACGTTTAACGAACTCTCGATAATGAACTTAGAAGTGAAATTCGAGTTAACGGATTCAGAATTGTAAAATTCTTATATGAACGCGTAGTGTATGTAAAATGGGAGTTGTAGGCTTTTGAACGGACCAAATCGGACTTATAACGAAGAAGTTATGAAGCCAAAAAATTCATTAAAATATTATCTGTCAAAATTTTTCTGAGTCTGAGGTCTGGCGCCGCAGCGCCAGATGAAGCTTATTGTGCCGCACCGCAGCACCATGCACAGTGTAATGAGCTACTGAAGAGTGGCGCCACAGCGCCATTCATTGGTATAGGTTTCACGCCAAAGCACCGAGACCGGGGCTTAAGTACTGCAAACTGGAACCGCAGTGCCAGTGTTGTGTATAGAGGCCACGTCGTGGCGCCGAGGCAACATTTGTTAGACAAGTTAGGTTTGAACTCCAATTATTTTGAGACCTATATAAGTTAAGTTTATATACTTAATAAGCACACTAAAACTATTCCTATGTTACATATACTAGTGTATATGGTGATGAACTTAGGAATTGAACGCGAGTTGTTAGTATGGTAACGAAGAACAAGAAGTGTTAATAAATAAACCGTGAACGGTAATCGACATTGGTACTTCACCAATGATGATCGAGTCCGGTTAATAACGTAAGATCGTTAACAAGCCGGGATGAAGGGTAGTAAGTCGAATTGACCTTATTAATGAAATAAAGTTAATTAAAACATAGAAGAGAAAGAAGTTGGTAGAAACAATGTGATTGATTGTGTGGTAGCTAATTATAGTGTGCTATATAAATATATCATGTAGATTCTGTAAAGACTGAGAACTGTCGAATAAATTATTCGAAGACGCTTGAAGGAAAGTTTTCTTAACGCTTGTCTAACCTTTGTGTTAGTCAAGTTTTCTGTGATTCCTCATAATGAGTTGCATGTATGATTTTAAAGAAAGGGACAATGCCAGTTTTAACTCGGCTAGACTATTCATAAGAGATAGATTAATTTATATACATATCTTTCTATATAGAAATGATAATGCTATCTTATGCTAAGTATTTGGTACGAATTCAAAGGTAAGTTTGTCTATGAACAAACTAAAGTATTTTTCATAGTTTATACGATGGGCACACAAGTTTGTCAAAACATAAACGTAAATACGTTTAACTGATAAATGTTGATAACATAGAGTACTATAGGTCGATCACCTAGAAGTGCTCGTAAGAAATGTCGGATGTACAACCTTAGTGTTGTGATGTCCTTTTCAAGTATAAAAATAGAAAGATATTGTTCATGGTCTTTCGACCGGTTCAGAATTCCTAATCTATTATATACTTTGGGAATTGATGTTATGAATTGTTACATATTAATGTTTCATAATACTTTATGACTATTTGTTCAGTTATGGAAGATTTCAATATAATTCACGAATGTGGTATTGATATTATTCTTTGTTAGACTTGCTGAGCTTGTTATGCTCACTTCTTGCGTGAATTATATGATTGCAGTTAAAGCCGAGAATACTGAGAATGCTAAGAGAAATAAGGGCAAGGCTAAGATGGATAGTTAACCGTCTTGTAATAGAGTTGTATGATTGTATGTATTATACATTATGAACATCGAATATTGTAATCGGTTTATGAACCTGGGAAAGGATTTCACTTTGATTGTAATAAGAAGATAGTAATTACATTCATTATATTATGTTTTCAATGGAATGATTGTATATTTATGAGTATCGTGTAGCACCATATTTTGGGTTGGAAGATACCCTAATTTGGGGGCGTCACAGGTTGGTATCAAAACATTAGGTTATAAAACTTAAGGGGGGAAGAACCTTAGGCTAATAACCTCGTAAGGAAGGTAAAGTCCGAAGAAAGAAATTCGAGTCGAATGAATTAATAAGGTATTGAGAAAGCTCAGTACCGAATGATTTAAAGGATGGAAATTAATCCTAAATTAATTAAATGTGATTTGTGCTTATACTATTGTGTATTATGTACTAATCAACATGTTATGTGTTTTGTAGATGTCAAACGATAGCTTGATGTATAGAGACATTCACGTGGTGAGTGAAGAGTCAGTGAACCGAGTAGAGATAGTACCTATGCCAATGACGGAGGTACCGGTAGTGGTTCTAGAAGATTCTGATCCAGAAGAGTACATTTCTGGGGAGGATTACTTTGAGGAAACAATGGGAATAGCATTATATCTGAATATGATGATAGATGTGGACGAGGATATAGAGGTAACATCGATTAATACGGTGGTACCTACTCAGGAGTCAACACCTCCAGATGCAATGAGATCATTGTACCTGGTTGTGCTTGATAGGAATGTGTGCGCACGGTGGTGCAGACATAGAACGAGGAGATTACCGCCCTATATGAGGCGAAGGAGTCTGCAGAGGTAGATTTTTAGTCAGAGCACGATGAAAAAGTGCTGATGACGGATAAGGCGAGGGATTATAAGGAAGAGGTCATAGAGCTTCGAAAGAAACTTGTTGAAAAAGACCAGAAGATAGCAAGGATGTCTTACATCCATGACTATGCTCACAAGGATTTCAGGGTAGACTCAACATACGATTAGTCAAGATATTGTTTCGATTTTAGCAAATCAGAAACATGAGAATATCGTAAGGCAGTGTTAGTAGATCATTAGATCTTTTGTATATGTGTAGTGACATAAAACCCTCTTTTGTATAATTAAAGGGTAGTCTTTTTGTAAATACCATTTTATGTAGAAGTTAATCGCAGGATAGTATTGTAATAGCTTTTGGCTATGGAAGCAAAGTGTAAATAGTTTTGACTATGAAAGCATATTATTATAATGAATTTTTTGTTTAATGTTCTTGTTGTGGTATGAGTTGTTATTTGGGAATGATAACTATGTAGTTAAATAGATAATAATGAAACTTTATTTATTTAATCAGAATTATGCCGCCAAGAAGGAGACAACGTAACCAAGAGGCTGAGTCACATAATGAAAATCAATGGGGTCCTAATAACCCTATGCAAGAGTTCGTTAATTTATTAACGATATCATTTAACCAAGTTGGGGGAGGGATTCCTGTAGCACCTAGGGTAGCTAGAAAAACTACCTTTAAAGAATTTAAAAGTGTGGGTCCTCCAGAGTTCAGAGGAACGACAGACCTATTAGAGGCTCGGACATGGGTGAAAGATATAGAGAAGGCGTTTGTTATCACAAATGTGAGTGAGGCGCAAAAGACTTCTTTTGCGACTTACATGATGAAAGGGGAAGCCAGCTACTGGTGGGAGGCTCACCAGGGTGGGGCTAGAACGGAGGCAGTTACATGGGAACAGTTCAAGAAAGTATTTTTCTAGAACTATTTCCCTATTAGCATGCAAGGGCGAATGGAGATTAAGTTCTTGGAACTTAAACAAAAGGACATGGCAGTTCCCCAGTACGCATCCAAGTTTAATGAATTGGCGAGATTTGCTCCATATCAAGTGGACACAGAAGAGAGGAAGGCTCGTAGGTTTGAGCAGGGCTTGAAACCCTGGCTCTACAGTAGGATTTCGGTGTTTCAGAGTGCTTTCTACGGGACCATTTTGGAAAAGGCAATTATAGCCGAAGGTGGTGGTGAGGCGTTGTCTCAGTACCACAAGGAAAGGAAGAATAAGAATAAGATTGAGGGAGGAAATAAGGCAGAGGTTGCCAGTGGTAGTGGTACTATGCCAAAGAGGAAAAGCTTTAACTCTGGGAATACTGGGGTGAAACAAGGAGATCCTAAACGTAGGATGGAGGCAAGCAAGATATGCGAAAAGATTCATTTGGGAGTCTGTTTAAAGGGAAAATCAGTTTGCTACAATTGTGGGCAGGAGGGACATTTATCACCCAACTGTCCTAACCCTAAGAAAAATCATGGTTGTTTCATTTGTGGATCGTTGGCCCACATGGTAAGAAATTTCCCGAAGAAAGAGTTAGAGGGAAATAAGGGTTCTGGTAGTGGCAAGTTAGCCATTACTGGACCAACACCATCGGTGGGTAGACCCTCAGCCCGTATGTTTAATATGACTGTCCAAGATGCAATTGCATCATTAGATGTAGTAGCAGGTATCATTCCAGTCAATCAAATAAATGCTTATGTGTTATTTGACTCGGGTGCTACTTGTTCTTTTATAGCATGTGAATTTGCTAAGCGATTAGGTTTAATCCCTGAAAAGTTAGCAATTCCTTTAGACGTTAAGGTAGCAAACGAAGAAATAATCCTAATTGAACATATTCATAAGGATTGTTGCGTAAGTATTAGGGGTAATAAATTATCGGTAGATTTGGTACCGATAAGGTTAAAAGAATTCGATGTAATTCTTGGTATGGATTGGTTGATTAACCATAAGGCTACAGTAGATTGCCATAGGAAAAGTGTGAACCTTCGACTTTCTAAGAAAACCAAGGTAGTGTTCTTCGGTAGTAAATCACTGAGACGCTCTTGTTGTTTATCGATGACACAAGCTAGGAAGATGTTGAGAAAGGGGTGTGTAGGTTATCTGTGCTATGTTGTGGATACCCAAGGAGTGGGAGCATCCTTGGACCAGATACCTATAGTTCAGGATTTCGTGGATGTATTTCCAGAGGAGTTACCGGGTATTCCACTGAATAGGGTAGTTGAATTTGTGATTGATATGTTATCGGGTACGACACCAGTTTCAAGGGCACCATATCAGATGGCGCCAGTTGAGATGAAGGAGTTGATGGTTCAATTACAAGAACTATTGGATAGGAAGTACATTCAACCGAGTGTGTCTCCTTGGGGAGCACCGGTTTTGTTTGTAAAGAAAAAGGATGGGTCGTTACGACTTTATATCGACTATCGAGAGTTGAACAAGTTAACGATTAAGAATAAATACACGTTACCCAGTATCGATGATCTGTTTGATCAGTTGAAAGGGGCAAAGTATTTTTCTAAAATAGATTTGTGTACTGGGTATCATCAGTTAAAAGTGAGGAAGGAGGATGTACCTAAGATGGCATTCAGAACTCGTTATGGTCATTACGAGTTTCTGGTTATTTCGTTTTTCGTTGACTAATGCGTCAGCCGCATTTATGGATATGATGAACAGAGTGTTCAAACAGTATTTGGACAAGTTCGTCGTAGTGTTCATTGATGATATTATAGTCTATTCTAAGACGTTAGAAGATCATGCTAAACATTTGAAGATAGTGTTGGAAACACTATAGAGGGAAAAGGTGTATACGAAATTGACAAAGTGTGAATTTTGGCTTGAACGAGTGCAGTTTCTAGGACATGTTATTGTTACAGATGACATTTCCGTGGATCCAGCAAAAGTAGAAGCAGTTAATGAGTGGGAGCAACCAAAAACGCCAACTGAGGTTTAGAGTTTTCTGGGGTTAGCGGGATACTATAGAAGGTTCATCTAGGACTTTTCTAAAATAGCTACTCCGCTGACAAATTTGACGAGGAAGTCGGTGAAGTATGTGTGGACGGAAAAATGCGAGAATAGTTTTCAAGAACTAAAGAAGAGGTTAAGTGAGGCACCTGTATTATCTTTGCCAGATGATACAAGGAATTTTGTAGTGTATAGCGATGCTTCGAATAGAGGACTGAGTTGCGTGCTCATGCAGCATGACAAGGTCATTGCGTATGCGTCACGTCAATTAAAGGATTATGAGAAGGCCTATCCTACTCATGATCTAGAATTGGCAGCTGTAGTTTTTGCCTTAAAGTTATGGAGGCATTATTTATACGGTGAGAAGTGTGAGATATACACGGACCATAAAAGTCTTAAATATATCTTCACACAGAAGGAGTTGAATATGAGGCAGAGAAGGTGGTTGGAACTAATAAAAGATTACGATTGTGATATCTTATATCATCCGGGGAAAGAAAATGTAGTAGTCGATGCACTAAGTAGGAAGGGTAGAGAGAAACTGACAATGTTAACGGCTCAGAATGAGTTAGTAACAACGATGGAAAGGATGGAATTAGAAATTAAATTACCAAATGAAGGAGAGGAGATGTTATTTTCTATGAAGACTCAACTGACCATAGTGGAACATGTTAAGGAAGTGCAATTGAGTAACGAGGAATGCGAACATTTGAAAAAGAGGATAGAAGATGAAGAAAAGACTAACTATAATCTCGATAAGGAGGGATTACTTTGTTTTGAAGGAAGAATTTGGGTTCCAAATAATTTTGAATTGATGGGGGAGATAATGAGTGAGGCCCATAGTTCGAGGTACTCGATACATCCCGATAGTACGAAGATGTATGAAGACCTTCGTCAGAACTTTTGGTGGCCGAACATGAAAAGGGAGATAGCAGAATATGTTAGTAGGTGCTTAACTTGTTAGAGGGTTAAGGCTGAACACCAACGACCTAGTGGATTGTTGCAATCATTAGAAATTCTAGAGTGGAAATGGGAGCACATCATAATGGACTTTGTGGTATGACTTCCAACAACAAGGAAAGGATACGATGCTATTTGGGTGATAGTGGATCGATTGACGAAATTGGCTCATTTTTTACCAATAGGAGTTAGGTATAACCTAGACCAATTAGCTAATCTTTATGTCAAAGAAATTATTTCAAGACATGGAGTACATGTTTCGATTGTGTTAGATCATGATCCACGATTCACATCGAACTTTTGGAGAAGTTTGCAAGAGCAAATGGGAACGCAGTTGAGATTGAGTACGGCGTATCATCCTCAGACGGATGGACAAAGTGAATGGATAATTCAAACACTTGAAGATATGTTAAGATCTTGCGTTATGGATTTTAAAGGGAGTTGGGACGACCATCTACCGTTGGTGGAATTTGTGTACAACAATAGTTTTCACGCTAGTATAGGCATGCTGCCTTAGGAAGCGTTGTATGGAAGGAAGTGTCGAACTCCATTGTGTTAGCATGAAGTGGGTGAATGTCAGATGTTGGGACCTGAGTTAGTACAACAAACGGTGGACATGGTAAAGCTAATACGTACTCGATTGGTAGCGGCTCAAGATAGGCAAAAGAAGTATGTCGATCCTCACAGAGAAAAGAGAGAATTCGATGTAGGGTCTTATGTCTTTCTGAGAGTATCGCCTTGGAAAGGAAAGATACATTTTGGAAAGAAAGGGAAGTTAAGTCCAAGGTTTATAGGACCTTTTAAGATTTTAAGAAGGGTAGGAGAGGTAGCTTATGAAGTAGCCTTACCTCCAGAAATAGAACGTATATACAATGTGTTTCACGTGTCTGTGTTGTGTCCCTATAAACTGGACTATAAACACGTAATAGATTATGAATCTATTCAGATAGAGAAAGATTTATCGTATGAAGAACTTCCAATTCAAATTGTTGATAGGAAGAAACAGGTTTTGAGAAATAAGATAATACCTTCGGTAAAGGTAATCTGGAGAAACCACAATGCTGGAGAAGCAACGTGAGAACTCAAAAGAAAAATGAAGGAAAATTTTTCTCATTTGTTTATGTAATTATAAGCGAGATTCTGGGGACACAATCCTTATAAGGGGGGAGAATGTAACGCCCGAGAAAAGCGGATTTATATGAGCATTAAATTTTTATTTGATTATGTGAATTAAATGAATTTAATTTATTATTTATGTGAGTAAGCTATGTGAAGGTCGTTCTATGACCTAGAATGTGCGGATGTGGTTAGTACTTTGGTTATGCACCAAAATTAATTGATTTGAATTTCCAAGACGAAAATAAAAGTTTTTCGAGAAATTTCCGTAAAAACACTATTCATCCATTTTTGCTCAGGAATTAAGTTTGAAATTCCAAGAAACGCGTAATGATAGAATATGAAGATGAGATGGAATATTTAATAATATTTCATTTATGGCAAACAAAGTTTTTGCCTGCGAACTTAAAACCTAAGGGTTGAGAAGAAGGATTTCCTAGAAGGAAATGAGATACGTATAATGATTTACGATAATAATTATGCGTACATTATACCAGTGTGATACGATTAAGTATACGAGTATAGTATGAAGATTTAATACGAAGTACAATACGATTATCGTACGAGTATTATACGAAGAGAATACGTGAATGTTACGTGTAAAATATGATTGGTGTTATGGACTTAAAGTTTAGGACTTAGTATAATCCAAATGTATTTGGATTATATCAAGCCCAAGTAATTGAGTAATCAAGCCCAATGAATTATGTGTTTAAGCCCAAGTTAAGGCCCAATGTTATGTATAATTAAGCCCGATCTAAGAAATCGAACAGTGGATCGAACCGATGGGTCACCAAATGGGTAAAACCCATGGGGCAACCCATGGGCATGTGGGCCGGCCACTTGATGGCCAAGTAAAGTGAACTACATGATCACCAAGTATTTTACTTGGAGAAATGACCAAAAAGCCCTCCATTTGAGTTTCTTATAAATAGAAGGCATATGTGGTCATTTGGTGGTTTCCAAGAGATCATCCAACATATATTAAGAGAGAGAAAGAGCTAGACATAAGCAATCATCTAATTTTGAAGCTTTTCATTAGAGATTTTAGCAAGAACACAAAGATCGGGAATGTAATATTCCATTAATAATAGTTTTCCAACCCTTTTGATTTCTTTGTTATGAAGAATCATAAATTGGTGGAGCATGCCTCTTATGGAGGAATAAGGATGGCTTGTAATATGTAAAACCTTTACAAGTCATGTGTAAATGAAAATCGTATGGGTTTATGTAAGTTTAAACCATTGGAGATATTGATTTATGAACTTGGTTATTGATGGACAAATTAAACACCATTGCTATAAAGATATGTGCATCTTGCTTGGTTAGGATATAGATATGAAATCAATGGAGTTGTTCCATTTGATTTGGCATATAGAACACTAGTAACGAAGTTATGGAGAGTTTTACGGAAATAGACGCTAAACGTCAAAAACGTAGGAATTCCAGATTAGTAGTCGAAAGTTGTCGAATGACTTAAAAACATTGGTTTTCAATGTCAACACATGAGATAGGGTATTTAAGTGTCGTGGGCTCAAGAATCGTCGGATTCAACTTAAAACAAAGAAAACGAGTATTGTAAAATTCTTATATGAACGCGTAGAGTATGTAAAATAGGAGTTGTAGGCTTTTAAACGGACCAAATCGGACTTATAACGAAGAAGTTATGAAGCCGAAAAATTCATTAAAATATTATCTGTCAAAATTTTTCTGAGTCTGAGATCTGGCGCCGCAGTGCCAGACGAAGCTTATTGTGTCACGCCGCAGCACTATGTACAGTGTAATGAGCTACTAAAGAGTGGTGTCGTAGCACCATTCACAAGTATAGGTTTTGCGTCGCAGGGTCGAGACCGGGGCTTAGGTACTGCAAACTGGCGCCGCAGCGCCAATGTTGTGTATAGAGGCCCTGCCGAGGCAGAGCATTTGTTAGACAAGTTAGGTTTGAACTCTAATTGTTTCGAGACCTGTATAAGTTAAGTTTATATAATTAATAAGCGTACTAAAACTATTCTTATGTTGCATATACTAGTGTATATGGTGATGAACTTAGGAATTGAACGCGAGTTGTTAGTATGGTAACGAAGAACAAGAAGTGTTAATAAATAAACCGTGAACGGTAATCGACATTGGTACTTTACCAATGATGATCGAGTCCGGTTAATAACGTAAGATCGTTAACAAGTCGGGATGAAGGGTAGTAAGTCGAATTGACCTTATTAATGAAATAAAGTCAATTAAAACATAGAAGATAAAGAAGTTGGTAAAAACAATGTGATTGATTGTGTGGTAGCTAATTACACTGTGTTATGTGAATATATCATGTAGATTCCGTAAAGACTGGGAACTATTGAATAAATTATTCGAAGACGCTTGAAGGCAAGTTTTCTTAACGCTTGTCTAACCTTTGTGTTAGTCAAGTTTTCTGTGATTCATCATAATGAGTTGAATGTATGATTTTAAAGAAAGGGTCAATGCCAATTTTAACTCGGTTAGACTATTCGTAAGAGATATATTGATTTATATACATATCTTTCTATATAGAAATGATAACGCTATCCAATGCCAAGTATTTGGTACGGATTTAAAGGTAAGTTTGTCTATGAACAAACAAACGTATTTTTCATCGTTTATACGATGGGCACGCGAGTTTGCCAAAACATAAACATAAATACGTTTAACGGATGAATGTTGATCAACATAGAGTACTATAGGCAAATCACCTAGAAGTGCTCGTAAGAAATGCTAGATATACAAGCTTAGTGTTGTGATGTTCTTTTCAAGTATGAAAACAGAAAGATACTCTTCATGGTCTTTCGACCGGTTCAGAATTCCTAAACTATTATATACTTTGGGAATTGATGTTATGAATTGTTACGTATTAATGTTTCGTAATACTTCATGACTATTTGTTCAATTATGGAAGATTTTCATATAATTCACGAATGTGGTATTGATATTATTCTTTGTTAGACTTGTTGAGCTTGTTATGCTCACTTCTTGCGTGAATTATATGATTGCAGATTAAAAGTAAGAGCACATCGAGAATGCTAAGAGAAATAAGGGCAAGGCTAAGATGGATAGTTAACCATCTTGTAATAGAGTAGTATGACTGTATGTATTATACATTACGAACAATGAATATTGTAATCCGTTTATGAACCTAGGAAAGGATTTCACTTTGAATGTAATAAGAAGATAGTAATTACATTCATTATATTGTGTTTTCAATGGAATGATTGTATAGTTATGAGTACCGTGTAGCACCATATATCGGGTTAGAAGATACCCGAATTTGGGGGCGTCACAATTATCACACTATTTCATAGAATAGTGAGGACTACTATAGCCACCATTTTGGACCATCACTCCATTCCCCGACTAGTCCCAGCTATATTCTCATTTCCTGAAGAGAAAAATGAAAACAAAGGGTGAGCTCAACTAGCCCAGTGAAGAATCTTATAACTAAGATAATGCAGAATAAATTATCGTTAGCCTCCAATAGTGTTAAACTGATATAATACAATAGACAACAAATTTAACTGCAATGGAACAAACAATCCATTAGAAGATTCAAGTAGAGCATGATATCTACTATCTTCTATGATTTAAAAGTTCATCGTCAATATTTTATCGCTATAACACAACTCAATAAATAATCCACATCACTGAATTTTCCATGCACTACAGGCTAGGATATTCGTTAGTATCACATCCATGAATTACCCATGCACTATAGGCCAAGGATATTCATTATTATCACATCCACGAATTATCCATGCACTACGGGCTAAGGATATTCGTTAGTATCACTAGTGGTCATGATCATGCCAACAACTGTGTATCAATGCACTACGGGCCAATGAAGACTTTTACCACATCATTTGTAAAATTACAAGTCATGATTATACCGATACATAGTTATAATCATACCAATTAACAGTCCATCTATGCATTACGGGCCCAAGATAACTTTCATCACAATATAAGCATGAGGATGATGACAATGATATAAAAATTCAATTAAGTAAGAGCAAGGATAAATTTTAAAGATTTATAAATCAATTTATCTAGAGTTCAAGAATATCCAAATTGTCAACATGATAACTGCTTTATGGAGTAAAATTCAAAAATTATATTCATGTATCAAAAAAATTTGGATAGAAAAGAAATTAATTTTTATCATGAATAGTACCCCAGGTGAATAGTACTTGAGTGAATAGTACTTCGTGAATAGTACCCCCGTGAATACTACACCGGTATGAAAAGATCAAAATTTAACAAGAATATTCAGAAAAATATTCTTGTAAAACGATACTAGATGAAGCGCAAATTTCAAGGATATTCTACTAATTTCAAGGAGTATTGAAGCAATACTTATCAACATAAGTGTAGAATTAGGAATATGAAATGAAATAATATTACTTATATACTATAGAGTATGGAAGAAAATATTATTTCTTACGAATTCTGAACAAAAATTATATCCCTTAACTTAAAAAGAGAGTATTTCTGACTGGTATGGACTGGTATAGTGGAGATATTCTTAATGAAAATTGCACTAATTGCAACACTCAAAGTTTCCTTAAACTCAAAAGAAATACGCTCAATATTATAGAAGAAGAATTCTCTGATTCTGGTGTGATTTTCATTTCTAAACTAAGAATCCTATTTATAGGAGAATGGCAGGATAGTGGCACATTATTATAGTGGAGATATTCTGTTGTTTTCTAACTCCGACAGTAATTCTGTTGTGGGGTCCACCAATGATTGTGTCGTCGTACGAATATTCCCTGATAAAATTAATATTCCCCGACCAAACGAATATTTTATGACAACTTATTTACTTTGCAAAATTTGTAAATATTACCCACAACTATAACATTATATCAAATCCACACCTTATTATTCCAAAAAGATATTTTGAGAAAATTAAATCTTTATTCATAAAAGTTGGGGTCTTACAGTTTATTTGATGTATTTACATTTCAGACTTATATTATTGTTGTGTAAGACTTATTATTTGTTTATGCTTCCGCATTTGAGATTTAAGGTTAGTATGACCTGAGATTAATGTATTTACTTTCAGATGTTGTAACCCCATAAGGGGAAGATTTATTTCTATCTATTTTATGGTTTTCATTTATTATGGGTAGATAAACATATGATGTTGTAAAGTGAACACCAAATCCCGTAGGAATTGAAGTACTCAGATTTGGGGGTGTCACAGTCCTCTTTTGAACTGATAGGATATTCAGATGTTGATTTTACAGGCTATAAAATTGATAGGAAAAGTACCAGTGGCATTTGTCAACTGCTAGGAAACATACTTATGTCCTGGTTTAGAAAAAAGCAAAATTAAGTATCTACCTCAACAGCAGAAGCTGAATACATTGCTGCAGGTAGTTGTTGTGCTCAAATCTTATGGATGAAGAACCAACTAGCAGATTATGGGTTTGACTTCAAGTCTATACCTGTTCACTGTGATAACACTAGTGCCATAACAATAACACATAATCCTGTCATGCATTCTAGGACTAAACATATAGAAATAAGATATCATTTTATTAGGGATCATATACAAAATGGAACTATATCTTTACAATACATCCCTACTGAAAATAAACTTGCTTATGTCTTTACAAAACCCTTAAATGAATTCAAATTTAATAAATTGATAAGTGAGTTAGCTATGCTAAATCTATAACCATAAATTCTATGCTCTAGTTGGTGCTAACCATGCAGATAAAAAGGCTATGTTAAAATCGTAGAGATGACTAAGAGAAACCACGATTGTGGAGCAATCTCAATATGGTAGAGAAAGCACACTTTGATGACAACATTTCTATCAAGACTAAACAGTCCTTCTGATGAGCGCCTCAGGGATAAACCTGACCCTTAGTTTTAGACCAAGAGGTTGGCCCTTCCTGAGCTAACTTAACCCAAATGGGATGCTAATTCAGAGTGCATCACAAGAACTTGAAGAGATAATGATCATGGAGCATGTTTAGCAATGTACTCAACAATCATAGAGCAACCTCAACGATCGTAGTCTTCCTAAAGGATCCACTAGCTCAGGGGTAGCTATCAATTAATCTCGACTATTTCAGGTAAATCAAAGAAATTAATGGCATCTTCAATCGTGATTTCTGGACACCAGCTATGCTTCAAAGAATTCAAGGATTCTGAGACAAAATATCACAGAATCCTCTCTTTTCTAAAGAAAGCAGGACTACAAGAAGCTCTGGGAACCAGCACGAGGATCTATCCCAAATTGGTGAAGGAGTTCTACACCAATAGAGTCTACAAAGACAACTTTCTTACCACAAAGGTTAAAGGAGTAACGATTCGACTGGAAGCAACTGACATAAATTAGGGCTTAGATTTTAAATCTAAGGGCCTTACTTCGTTAAGCTTCACCGACTTCAATGAGGGACTGAAGAAGATGCATCACAAAAAGAACCATAATCTGAAGGGATACAAGAAGGAGTTTCCTTAGACATTGTTGGGAAATGCATCTGCTGTAAGAACTCTGGTCACGATTCTCTCAATGAAGTACAACTAAAAATAATGACAGTAATATGCTTCAAGTCTTAGCTGAACTATAGAGCTCTCCTCTTGGAGTGGATTGGAAAGTGGATTCTCAGCTCTAAAAAAGCTAAGAGCTCGAACAAAATGTTCTATGGAAGATTTATTAGCATCATTCTCCAAGAAGCTCTAGGAGAAAATATTGAAGATGATGAAGGTGAAACTCTAAATGCCAACAAGAGAATGACTCAGTAGCTCTTCGTAAATTGGAAAATGAATCTAGCTGAAAATGTGAAGAATTATCATTCTGAGTCCAGTAAAAGAACTGGGGAAGTCATGAAATCGTTTCTACAGGGGAACCTATCTGTTGTGAGATAAGTTGAAGAAGAAGTAGATCAAGAATCCTCTACTCTGGTTAGGAGAAACAAGGGAAAGAGGAAGCTTCAAACTATTCAGATGATAGAAGAGCCTCAGGAATTGATAACCGAAATTCCTTTTGGATCCGATCCTGAACTCTCTGGCCAATTTATTGCAAAAGAGATTTCTCAACCTAAAGTATAGCTCAAGAAGAAAAAGAAGAAGCAGACTGAAGAAGAAGATGAAGATAGATCCACCATCTCTCAGCTACTTAAGAAGGGAAAATGCAGCAGGCATCTATCTAAAGTATCCTTAACAATGATCATGGAGAAATCGAGGATATCGATCGTAGAGTCAAGGGTTGCTAGTCAAAGTGAAGCAGACATTGAGACTAAGACTCAGAATGAACAAGTAAATATTGCTGAGGTTGAACAGCGTGCTGAAGGATTCAAAAATCTAGAGTCGAGAAGATCGAAGAGAAGGTTAATCATGAAGACTGACCTTGAGTTGCAAAAAGCTATACTAAAGATTAAAGAGGAGAAAATAAAAACATGTGTGAACATTGAAGAGGATCAACAATAGAATTCTAATCAGAGAAATGATCACATTGAGGGGGAGCCTTTCGAAGTCCCTGAGCCAGAGAAAGTTACAGGTGATGGGGAGCTGCAAGAAGATGTTCATGAAGCCCCCTCAACCCCGCAAGAAATCGTTGTCTTTGAAGCTGTGGAAATGGAAAGTGTTGAAGCTATGGAGGTGGAGAGGACTGAAGAACAAAGAAGAAATGAGGAGATGATTGATGTGGTGGAAACCTCAAATGAAGATACTGGAGATAGGGAAGAAGAAAAAGAGGATGAAGAAGTTGAGATTATTGCAATAGGCTAGAATGGATATAAGAGAGCAAACTACAATTAGTTGTTCTCCTACTTACCAATGATGTCTTATCACAGAGCCCTAATTCTCAACTCCCGGGATCACATGTTCTGGTCTTAGAAAGCTTATCCAGCAATTTTTGTAATAGCTCAAGGACTCCCAAACAGCCTAAATTTTGCTCAGAAGCTGATCACAAATCATTCTTCAGAGACTGAGCGTGAGGTACAATCTATTTCTATCTCTTTAATAGTTAACCACTGCTCTACATCAAACTTTAATCAATTTTATGAACTGCCAAGATGGTTGGAAGTGGTTCTTCACCCCCTAAACTAATTTCCAGGTACAGAATCCCAGCATTCTATAACTGATGAACCAAATACACCTCACTTCACGTTAGTACAATATTCAACCACTTTTAACTCCATGAACCTTGATCCTACTCAAATCGTGGAGTCACCTACTCTACCAGCCTCAACATCCTCCTTTCCTACAACTCAAACCTCTATTCATGCACCTCATTCAGACATTCCTTCTTCATCAAACAACAATTTTTTTGATCTTGCTCTTGCTCTCTCAAATCTGCAAGACCAAAATATAAGAGCCTCTTCTAAGGACATACAAAAAATTCTTGAGCTTCTCTCAGTTCTTTCCACCAAATCTGAGTTATCTCACGCATCACAGAAAGTGACCATAAAAATTCAAGAAGATTTGGAAACTCACTCTCTGCTCATTCATCAATGGTTAAACCACTTGATCGATGCTGCCAACACCCTTCCTATCAACCTAAGTTCTGAGCTAAAACAGAAGCTCCGGGAGATCATCAATGAAATGATCAACAACATAAATGAAAGGGATCAAATTCACTTTCAATCTACCCGGAAGCATATGGAAGCAGTTATTCTTCTTCAGCAGAATCAGGAGGCTCAAAACAAAATCCTTATGGTAAGCCTCTCTATCCTACGAACTTCTATGACTATATTCCAAGAGTATTCTATGAATTAGATGAAACAAACAGACAATGTCTTGGCCATTCTGTAAAAACACATATCACAAACTAATTCTCTGGTTCAAGAAAATCGTGAAGACATTAATCATTTAAGGAATCAATTCCATGAACTTGTTCAGCGCATGAATTGTCTATCAGAAGATATTCGAACCCTGGATGCTGACATAAAGGGGGATAATAATGAGGAAGGAGAGAAAGGCAAAGGCAGAGGCAAAAGAAAACAAATTTCTCAATCTTCAAGGAGTCCTCTCTAAAAACAGCCACGCTATCAGACTCCACAAACTAAACAGCAGAGCGCCAACCAATTCTCATGGTGCAACCGCTAAAGAGTCAAGGGTCATCTCCTAGCTCATAAGGAGTAACTACTATTGGCATTAACATGCCAATTGGAGATCCTTCCTTTATGAACAAACATGATCATGGAGAAAGGCTAAGTCAAAGTGAGTTGGAAGATATTGCATGGAGAGATGAGGCCATCAGGAGAAAGAGAGGTGCAGAGCATGACAATCCTCCTAGGAGCAAAAGGCAGAGGAGATAGAGATAAGTTGAAATTTGTTTCTTATTAATGTGACTATGCTAAAATGTAATATCTGTCTAACAACATTAATAAATTCATGCTTATTCTCTAGAGATTTCAGCTGCTCACTAAAACACTAAGTCATATTTACTTTCTAGCATCCTGCATTTAGAAATTAATATTTTGATCCAAATCTCCTTGGTTATGTCAACATCAAATAGGGAGAGATTGTTGGGAATTTCATATTAAAATTTGATGTTGAAAGTAAATAAATATATTTATGTGTAAAGTCCTTCAAAGAACATATGTACAAGGACTTAGATGGTAGATTAAAATTATTAGGTTGATCTGTGCTTCATATTTATCATTCTATAAATGAATGTATAGAAGAAAGATCAAAGCTATTAGGATGATCTATTTTGAAGTGTAATAGATAAGCCTCAACAAAATCGTAGTATGTCAAGACAACCGAGAGAATGCAGAAGCCAAGGCAGAATCGTGGAGTATCGAGAATGTTACTTCAGAATCATAGTCTGTTTTGGAAGCGACACTTAGAATCGTGAAGATAGTCCGAGCCTGCCGAGCCATGTCAAGAATCGCAGTCAGCTCTAAGAATTGTGGAGTCTATAAAATAAGCAAGTAGAGATCGTAGTCTATCAGAGCTTAAGAGAAATAGTAGTGTTCTCTTCGATCAAGGTTGAATCAAGCATGAGCATGTCAAGACACAAAGATGATGGTGTCTCTCCTGTCAGCATCAAAAGCATCTAGCCTCATCCATTTGATGAAGGATGAAGTATAATAAATGAAGAATGGCTTATAGACGTTGAGATTTTAGGAATCCCAATGATCCAACACTCATCCTTAGTATGTATCGAAGAATAGTATAGAAGAATCTAAGGAAAGGACTTCATGCCTGCTGAAAACACCTTTTTAGGTGTTAGGTGAGATAGCAGTCTGCTGTGTCAGTGGGTCAGATGGCTGAACAACAAATTTCCAGGAAGTCAACATCGGTGCTCAGAAATGTCTGATGCATTTAATGCTACAATGGATGCCTTCAACGAACACATTTCAAAGGCTCCTTTATAAGGAAATAAAACATAAATGCAACAATAGAGCAAGTACACAACAAAAGCTCAATAACACTCAACGTTCAAACTCTACGAGCTAGAAAGAAAATCTTACTCTGTTACTCAGTTCTTTCGAATGTATGCTTAACTACAACTGAGTAGCATAACCCAAGAACTCAACTCTCATCAAGTGTATTCCAAGTCTACTGAACTTGAAGATTTCTAAGTGAACTAAGAAGTTCCAAGACTGCTGGTCTTGAAGGAATCTAAGTGATTCAAAGATTGTAAAGATATCCTTAGTAGTTTTCCTACTCATGGAGTAGAAGAGCGGACTAGGAGCCTTAAGTGCTCTAAACCACTTAAAATCACTGTGTCTTCTATATACCTGTTATACCTGCTATATCTGTTATAACTGCTTATCACCTATAAAATTGGTTTATCTTAAAGGGGATCAAACAAATCATATATTTCGCTGTGGTTAAATTATTAATAAATCTGACAAGTATTTTGAAAAAGAAAAATTTAAAAATATATATTCAACCCCCCGGATAATTATTGTGTCTTTGGGAACGAACAAATTCGAATAAAGATGAAGGGGCTAAAAAGTCAAGCGATTGTTGTGACGCCCCCAAATTCAGGTATCTTCCAACCCGACATATGGTGCTACACGGTACTCATAACTATACAATCATTCCATTGAAAACATAATATAATGAATGTAATTACTATCTTCTTATTACAATCAAAGTGAAATCCTTACCCAGGTTCATAAACGGATTACAATATTCGTTGTTCGTAATGTATAATACATACAATCATACTACTCCATTACAAGATGGTTAACTATCCACCTTAACCTTGCCCTTATTTCTCTTAGCATTCTCAGTATACTCGGCTTTAACTGCAATCATATAATTCACGCAAGAAGTGAGCATAACAAGCTCAGCAAGTCTAACAAAGAATAATATTAATCCCACCTTCGTGAATTATATAAAGAAATCTTTCATAACTGAACAAATAGTCATTAAGTATTATGAAACAATAATACCTAACAATTCATAATATCAATTCCCAAAGTATATAATAGTTTAGGAATTCTGAACCGGTCGAGAGACCATGAACAGTATCTTTCTGTTTTCATACTTGAAAAGGACATCACAGCACTAAGGTTGTACATCCGGCATTACTTACGAGTACTTCTAGGTGATCAGCCTATAGTACTCTATGTTGATCAACTCGCGAGCCCATCGAATAAATGATGAAAAATACTTTTGTTTGTTCATAGAAAAACCATACCTTCAAATCCGTACCAAATACTTGGCATAAGATAGAGTTATCATTTTTATATAGAAAGATATGAATACAAATCAATCTATCTCTTACGGATAGTCTAGCTGAGTTAAAATTGGCATTGGCCCTTTCTTTAAAATCATTCATGCAATTCAGTACAATGAATCATAGACAACTTGACTAACATGAAAGTTAGACAAGCGTTAAGAAAACTTGCCTTCAAGCGTCTTTAAATAATTTATTTGACTATTCTCATCCTCTACAGAATCTACATGATATAATCACATAGCACACTTTAATTAGCTACCAAACAATCAATCACATTGTTTACACCAACTTCTTTCTCTTTTATGTCTTACTTGACTTTATTTCATTAATAAGGTCAATTCGACTTACTATCTTTCATTCCGGCTTGTTAACGTTCTTATGTTACTAATCGAATTCAATCATCATTAGTGAAGTACCAATATCGATTTTCGTTCATGGTTTACTATTAACTCTTTATGTTCTTTGTTACCATACAATCAACTCGCGTTCAATTCCTAAGTTCATTATCATATACACTAGTATATGTAACATAGGAATGGCTTTAGTACATTCATTGAGTATATAAACTCAACTTATACAAGTCTTGAAACAATTGGAGTTCAAAACTATCTTGTCTAGCAAATGCTTTGACTTCTTGTGCATGGCTACGGACTTCTATGCATCTTGGCTCATATTTCGATTTCTGAGACTCTAAACCCCCGGTCTCGGTATTTGCGACACGAAACCAAAGCATGTGAATGGCGCTGTGGTGCCACTCTTGATGAGGTCCTTCACACTATGCTTCGTGTATTGCAAGCTTTTGACTTAAAGCCTTCATGCCATGAGCTGAGCGGAAAGACCTGTAAAATTTTTACAGATAAAATTTTTAGTGAACTTTCTGGCTTCATAACTTCTTCGTTATAAGTCCGATTTGGTCTGTTCAGAAGCCTACAAATCACATTTTACATACTCTACGTGTTCATATAAGAATTTTACATTTCCCAATCTGTTAACTCAAACTTCACTTATAAGTTCATTTTTAAGCGTTCGTTAAACGTTAATGAGCGTTCAATACTTGTTTTCTTCGTTTTAAGTCGAAATTCGACGATTCTTTAGCTCACAACTCTTAAATACCCTATCTCACGTGTTGACATTGAAAACCAATGTTTTCAAGTCTCATGACAACTTTCAACTACCAATCCAGAATTTCTACATTTTCGACGTTTAACGTCTAATTCTGTAAAATTTGCCATAACTTCGTTACTAAGGTTCTATATGCCAAATCAAATGTAACACTCTATTGATTTCATATCTACATCCTAACCAAGAAAGATGCAATATATTCTAATAGTGATGGTTTTCAATTTGTCCATCAACAACCGAGTTTATTATTCAATAGTTTCTACGGTTTAAACTTATGTAAACCCTTACGATTTTCATTTACGTATGACTTATAAAGGTTTTACATATAACAAGCCATCCTTATTCCTCCATAGGAGACATGCTCCACCAATCTATGATTCTTCATATCAAAGAAATCAAAAGAGATGGAAAACCAATATTAATGGAATATTACCTTTACGAACTTTACGTTCCTACTAAACTTCTAATGAAAAAGCTTCAAAGTAGAAGAATGGTTTAAGTCTACCTCTTTTTCTCTCTCAAAATATGCTTGATGCTCTTTGAAAAATCTCAAAATGGCCAACATATGCTTCATATTTATAGTAAAACAAGAGGGAGGGCTTTTTGGTCAAATGTCCCACCTCCTTACTATGCACTACTTCATCACCAAGTAAAATACTTGGTGATCAAGTAGATTATGTTACTTGAACTCCAAGTGGCTATCCCACCATGCCCATGGGTCATCCCCATGGGTTTTACCCACCCGGTGACCCATCGGTTAGATCCACGGTTCGGTTTCATGGATCGGACCTAATTAAATATAATATTGGGCCTTAACTCATAACTATTTGGACTTGATCACTTAATCACTTGGGCTTGATATAATCCAACTCAATTGAATTATACTAAGTCCAATTCTATATTCAATACACCAATCGTATTCTACACGTATAATTCACGTATTCTCTTCGTATAGTACTCGTACAATATTCGTATTATACGTCGTATCAAATCTTCATATTATACTCGTATGCTAAATCGTATCACACACGTATAACGTACGCATAATCATTATCATAATTCATTATACGAATCTCATTTCCTTCTCGTAAATCATTCTTCTCAACCCTTAGGTTTTAAGTCCGCAGGCAAAAACTTCGTTTGCCATAAATGAAATATTATTAAATATTCCATCTCGTCTTCATATTATATCATTACGTGTTTCTCAAAATTTCAAACTTAATTCCCGAGCAGAAATGGATGAATAGTGTTTTTACGAAAATTTCTCGAAAAACTTTTATTTTTGTCTCGGAAATTCAACACAATTAATTCTATCACATAACCAGAATACTAACCACATTTGCACATTCCAGGTCATAGAACGACCTTCACATAGCTTACTCACATAAATAATCAATTAAATTTATTTAATTCACATAATCAAATAAAAATTTAATTCTCATATAAATCTGATTTTCTCGGGCGTTACAATTTCATTGAGAAGAAGAGCTAGATGAGCTTTGCTCAACTTTAGAGCACTAATATTGAGTATGAAAATTTTAATATCAAAATACAAGACTCTATATAAGAACTTAAATTAGTAAGATTTCATCACCTATACATACATATATATATATATTGTTGGAAACTTGTGACTCATAATGTGGAAGCCGCTGAAAAAGGCAAGTGCGAAGCGGAGCGGAGCTCGGGCCGAAGGTCCCGAGCGTAGCGAAGCGGAGTACCCAAATTGGGGAATCACGTAAATGTCTTGTGTTTTTCTTAATTCTCTATCGTTTGTGTACGTGTGTGTGATCCTATAATCTAAATATATATATATATATATATATATATATATATATATATATATAAAGAGAGAGAGAAAGAGTTTTTTTGATACAATCTTATTATTTTTTAAAAATTACAAAGAAGGATGTTACATAATAGGGTTTTATTAATTAATTACTTTAATTAATACTTTCTGTATTTATTTTATTTTTCTTATAAGTAGAGGACAAAAGAAGAGGATGGCTACATCTCACAACTGAGAACCCGTATGATCAGATATATAGTAAATTGAAAAACAGTGGAGGGGCTTTTATGCCATTTAAAAGACAATCTGATCTGATTATTGAGGAGGAAAAGAACAAATTTTTAGCCATTAATGATTTGTTACTCTGTGTTCCAAGGGTTGACATGGGTTCAATCAATATGAATGTGAATATGAAAGGAAACACCACCAAAACTAGTTCTAGTTCGTCTTTATCCACGGACCCAAAGTGAAAACCGAGACGGTGCACATAGATATGTATGTATAGTATGTGTGAGGTAGTAAGTACATGGCATAATTTTCAGAGAGAATATTTTAATTATGTCCGCTAGAATTAATTCTAGCGGACGAAGAGATCTATTTTTTAATCATGGTTGTTCATAATTGTAATGGAAGGTAAACATGATATTTGCCAATTTTTGATTCATAGTAAATACATGTTATGGATCATTATATATAAATATATATATATATAAAGAGAGAGAGAGAGAATAATGGTCATACACATACGTGTATGTTTTATTTGTACACAAACTGCAAAAACTGTGTCGTTTAGGCATATTTGTTTTTTAAAAAAAGTTTTCTCTCACTTCTGTATCATTCTTTCTCTCACTAAAGCCCTCCGCAAGCAAACATCAAACCCAAACCCCTCTATCATGAGTACAGATCAGCCAACGCCGGCCACCTCCTCCATTCTCTCTGATTCTCTCTCTCCTAGGGTTTACATCCTTCTAAGTATTCTGGCTTCTCTCCTCCCAAATCAAAAATCGCTCAAACTCTTCTCCCCCAAAATGAGAAATTAATCATAGGGTACGCTGACTTATGCGATCGATGCATGTAAGCGTAATCAATTTCTCACTCTTCTGTATTTTTTTTTACTACTGCCCTGGACTAATTCGGTGTTCCCCCGTATGTATTTCTTGGTTTCATAATTTAGTTGCTATGTAAACTTGTATTTATTGTGTATACTCTAGTTTGAAGTGCAAGATTAAATTTTTAAGAGTTTGAAAGGTATATGCATTTAGTTGTTGAAAGTTTGAATTTTGAGAATATATGTACTTGTCTCAATTCCTCGAATTTGACTTTGATCCTAGTTAATTTGTAAAATCCTACAATTCAATCATATTTTGATATGAATTTTTTTAATTTTTGAAATAATATGTTTGTATTTAGTCCTATTTTCTAAGTAGTTTTAAATACTAACTATTACATTAATAAAAATTGTGATGATGTAAATAAGCTTACCTAGAGGGGGGGTGAATAGGTGTATATACCAAAAGTGATCTACAGTGGTCAATTTTCAAGATTTCCTGCTACAGGTTATAATCAGATAGGTAACCCTGTCTATTTTAGTTATAATCGAACAGGTGACCTTGTCCGTTTTAGTATATGTTCTTCGTTAATGATAATCGAATAGAATACCCTTTCTGGATTAGTATATCTTTAAGCACATGTCAGAACTAAAAAATACAGAATTAATAAAATGCACATTAAGGAAGAGAACAGAATAAAAATCACACCAAGATTTTTACATAGTTTAGCCCCTATCATCTAATCTAGTGGTCTAATCTACGTCCAATACCAATTGGTATTGGAAACTCTTTTTATTAATAAATTTTTCAAACTAATACAAATACTACCTGTACAAATAAGCTATGTTCTTTGTTGGACACGACTGCACCCTTTACACCTCTGCAATTTTTGCACCACTGCAACTTTCTCAGCAATGAGACCTATAGAGCTTCTTTGTACAACCTTTATCCTCTAGTGGATCAACCAAGCCAAACAAGGCTTGAACTCATATTTTAATACAAGGAACTATGATTTTCCAGCCCAAAAGGAATATTAATAACAAGGTATGAAATAATAGCTGGAAATTTTTCTTTGAAAGCTCTTTAATCTTAGAAGATATATTTTATGTAGTATTGATAAGTGGATTTTATATCCACGAATCGATGTTCATTTCAAGCTTAATCATTGTTAATTCCTTGCTTTCATGTTCATTTTTACTTTTTTATTGTAATTTTTTATGTGTAGGATGGTTGGTTGGAAAGTAACAAAGGAAGGGAGTCATTTGAAGCAATTATGGAAGCAAGCATGAAGTTCAATCAAGTCATGAAGCAGAACCCATGCCCGTCGGGGCGGGCCTATTTTGTTCTTACACCCCCACCAGGGCGGGGGGGTCTTCACACTTGTTTAGCAGTAGCCTAGCTTCGCCGCAAGTGAGCCTTTTCTAATACATACCCACGGGGCTGGGGTCCCAAAGCTTGGCTATCCTATCTTGCTTGAAACACTGCTGGAACTTGGATTTTGGTGCTTGTTTAGCAATAGGACTCTAGTTGGCATGGAATTGAACAGAGATTGTGGTTGTAAAACATATAACTACTATACAAACACATGATCATTATAAACAGAGCAATTATCAGAGATTAATTACAGAATTTCATAGTGATCATTGGAGTGAAGATTTTGAAGAACTTTCGTATCAATTGCGGATTAAGGCTAACGTGAAGGGTGTTCTGCATTATTCTTTTTCTTAGTCTTATATTTATTCAGTTATTATTTCATTTATTATGAACTAATTTACTTTTTGGGCTTATGATGGATCCTTAAGTGAAACGATGGTTTTGTAACTTTGATTTCCAGTTAATAAGCTACTATTCAATTTATCTATATTAATTTGAGCTTGAATTTATGAATTTCCTGATCAACAGTTCTATGTGAACTTGTATGATTTCGAGAGAGGAAGTATGAGTCTAGACTTAGTTAATATAGCATGTGTTCTTGAATTTTGTGAATGAATAGAATCTTCATGAATGTTAAGGTAGAGATATGCTTGACAGCGCATGTAATCGGATAAAGGGCTTAAACTTAAACCTTCTTTAATTATAATTCACATAGAGATATAGTGAGTTAGTTGATTAGGGTGTTTAACTTGTTTCTATCTAATTTGTGGATTTAAGTTAATATGGTATTAGTACATCGAGAGGTGGCTAGTGCTACATTCGTGTTGTTGATTAATAAACTGGAATAGTGAATTTAACTGGAATAAAGGTGTAAAAATCAGAGTAAAGTTTAGGGTGAAATCGTACGCCTGATTCTCCAATAATTACTTAAAATTTCAGTTTTTAATATTTGTGATTCTTTTGAGATCATATATTTATTAATAATTTAGTTTTTATAATTTTAATCATTGATTTGGATAGTTTAATAAAATTAGGATTAATAAGAAAGTGATAATTGTGAGGTTAAATTCTTACTTAATTATCTCTGTGGGAACGATACTCTACTTACTAGTATATTACTTGTTGACCACGTATACTGTCGTGTTGTGCGTAATTAGATTTTACCCAACAAGTTTTTGGCGTCGTTGCCGGTGATAAATTTAGAATAAATTTTAATATTTTACGATATCAGTTTAATTAGTCCAGTTTTACTTAAATATTTTTATTTTTTTTTTGTTCGTCTTATTTCAGGTTTTTGAAGTTGTTTATACAAACTCGGTCCAAAAATCCAGACTTGCTTCCTTTTGAGGACGATATTGAGAAACGGTTTCAGAGGTTAAGTAAGTGGATCAAAGAAATAAGCGAAGAATTCAAAAACTCGGAAAACGAGGAAGTAATGACTGCCGATGATCAGAAAGCATTGAGAGATTTTGCTACACCCAAGGTGACCGAAATTGCGATCAAAGTATTATCGAGTTCACTGCTAGAAGTTGCAAAACACATTTGAAATCAAGCCTGGGACAATTCAAATGATTCAAAATTCAGTTTAGTTTGGGGGATTGGCAAATGATAATCCAAATGAACACTTAGTCAGCTTTCTGGAAATTTGTGACACCTTCAGGTACAATGGGGTGTCGGATAATGCGGTGAGACTTCGCTTGTTTCCATTCACCTTACAGGACAAGGCGAAGAGTTGGTTACATTCTCTACCGCCAGGATCGATAACTACTTGGGAAGGCCTCGCTTAGAAATTTCTTGCAAAATTCTTCCCACCAGCGAAATCTGCAAAAATGAGGAATGAGATAACGATGTTTGAACAGCAACACGGGGAGTCACTGTATGAGGCATGGGAAAAATACAAGGAATTCCTCAGAAAGTGCCAACATCGATTGCCTAAGTGGTTGCAGATTGAATAGAAATCTCAGAACCAGTATTGATGCAGCTTCCGGTGGAGTGTTTATGGCTAAAAGTTATGAGGAGGCTTACGAATTGATAGAGACTATGGCAGCTAACAACTACCAGTGGCCCACGGTAAGAAAAACACAAGCAAAGGTAGCTGGAGTGATAGAAATAGATGGTGTGACAGCAATACAAGCGTAAATTTCAGCACTCTCAAAGAAGTTGGATGCTATGTCAAGGGCACAGGCACAGGCACATCAAGTTGCGGTTATTTGTGAATTATGCGTGGGTGAGCATCCTAAAAATCAATGCGCAATCAACCCAGCATCAGTACAATTTATGGGTAGCTACAACATAATTCCACAGAATACATACCAGAATGCTGACAATTAAGGGAATATGAATCATCCTAACTTTTCGTGGAGTAATAATCAGCATCAGCAAGCTCCACGACCATCATTTCCCCCAGGTTTTCAGAATCATCAACAACCAACTCAACATCAAGAGAGGAAATCAGATTTAGAGGAGTTGTTAACAAAGTACATAACAAGCAATGAGACGGCTATGAAAAATCAAGCAATGGCAATGAAATCGCAAGAGATAGCCATCAAGAATCTAGAGAATCATATGGGACAAATTGCTTTAGCATTGAACAACAGACCACAAGGGACTCTACCAAGTGACACCAAAAGAAATCCGAAGGGTAATCACGAGCAAAGTAAAGCAATTATATTGAGAAGTGGAAAACAGCTTGAGGGTCAAGAAACAAAAAATTCGGCTACAAAGGAGGTAGAGACAGATAGTGAAAATACAGTGGTTGAGGTCGAGCAGGAAGAAGAAAAATAAGTGGAAAAGAGAAAACCAGTTAACGAACCAGTTGTCTATCCTCCCCCACCGTTTCAGCAAATAGTAGAAAAACATAAACTAGATAAGCAGTTTGTAAAATTTTTGGAAGTTTTTAAGAAACTTTAGATTAATATCCCATTCGCAGAAGCCCTAGAGCAAATGCCAAGTTATGTGAAATTCATGAAAGGGATTTTATCTAGGAAAAAGAAGTTGGAAGATTTCGAGATAGTGGCATTAACAGAGGAGTGTAGCGCGGTGTTACAGCGAAAGTTGCCACCAAAGTTGAAAGATCCAGGGAGTTTCACTATTTCGTGCTCAATTAGGAAAATGGCGTTCAACAAATGTTTGTGTGATTTGGGGGCAAGTGTGAACCTTATGCCGTTATCAGTTTATATAGAATTGGGTTTGCCCGCTCCAAAGCCTACGAACATCTCATTGCAGTTGGCGGATAGGTCAGTCACATACCCGAGATGCATTGTGTAGGACATATTGGTAAAGGTTGATAAGTTTATATTCCCTGCGAATTTCATTATTCTGGATTTTGAGGAAGATAAGAACATCCCAATAATCCTAGGGAGACCTTTCTTGGCTACGGGTAGGACACTCATCGATGTGAAAAAAGGCAAACTAACTATGAGGGTCCAAGATCAAGAAATAAAATTTAATGTGTTCAAGGCCATGAAATTCCCTGCAGATGAAGAAGAGTATTTCAGAATGGATATCATTGACCAGATAATCAGCGAAGACATGGGTAAAAGTTTGGGGAATAATCCATTGGAAACGACACTATTGGGAGATGATGAGTTAGATGATCCAGAATTCGTGGACTACTTGCAGATGCTAGACTCCTTGCCACGAGTTAGCAGATTTAAAACACCATTTGAACCATTGCACATGGAGGAGAAAATCACAAAAAGGATGAAACCATCATTGGAGGAGCCACCGAATCTTGAACTTAAGCCACTCCCTAAACACCTCAGGTTTGCGTATTTAGGAAATTCTAATTCTTTTCCTGTTATTATTTCTGTTGCACTTAGCGAATTGCAGGAAGAAAAGTTGCCGAGAGTGCTGAGGGACCACAAATCGGCTATAGAATGGACAATCACAGATATCAAGGGAATCAGCCCATCCTTTTGCATGCATAAAATTCTGATGGAAGACGATGCAAAACCTACAGTGGAGCAACATAAAGGGCTTAATCCAATCATGAAAGAAGTAGTGAAAAAGGAAATACTAAAATGGTTGGATGCGTGTATCATCTACTCGATTTCAGACAGTAAGTGGGTTAGTCCGGTGCAATGTGTGTCAAAAAAGGGAGGAATGACCGTGGAACAAAATGAAGACAATAAGCTAATTCGACAAGGACAGTGACTGGTTGGAGGGTTTGCATGGATTACAGGAAGTTGAATAAGGCGACCCACAAAGATCACTTTCCTTTTCCCTTTATCGATTAGATGTTGGACAGATTAGCGGGACATGAGTACTACTGCTTATTAGATGGATATTCGGTTTATAATCAGATCGTCATCGCTCCTGAAGATCAAGAGAAGACCACATTTACATGCCCATACGGCACATTCATATTCAGAAGAATGTCGTTCAGTTTGTGTAATGCACTCGCTACTTTCCAACGGTGTATGATGGCCATCTTCTCGGACATAGTGGAGAAAAATGTGGAAGTCTTCATGGACGACTTCTCTGTCTATGGGGATGATTTTGATGCGTGTTTAGAAAATTTGGTAATGGTCCTACAAAGATGCATAGAAACGAATTTGGTTCTAAACTGGGAAAAGTGTGACGTTCCCAAAATAGGTCCACACAACCCATTTTGAGTCGCCAGATATCATACTATAAAAATCAAATACAAACTTCATACAACTGTTGAAGTGTCGTATAGAATACGACCACAGTTAACTGTGAGTTTTAATACAAATATATGTAACTCTCATGGTACCTCGACCACAATCTTACAAAGGTATTTTACATAAAAGTATAATCAAAAACTATTTTAGAAATTAAAATCTTTGGGAAGTGCTCAAGGAAACCTTCATACATGGGAGTCCATGCGTCTAGGTTATGATCGATATCATATGTCCACAGAATTATCCTTGGTTGACCCAATAGACCCCAAAGAAAAATGAGAAGACTACTATCATCTTCTTTCCAATGGTGAGTCTTCTCTTGACATAATAATTATCTCCACTGTCTCCAAGTGAAAAATATATTTCAAATAAACTCCAAGATCATATAGGTAGTGCTCGTAGATATACTCAGCAAGTGGATGTGCACAACCCTGTCTTATGATAACACGAGATTGTATGTCATTGGACATCTTGTATGATAGTGGCAAAACACCCTTCCAAAGTTGGGTTCACCTCACCCTATTCGGTTCACCAAAATTAAATATCAAATGACGTATACAATACGACACACTTATCTAAAGTTCTCAATAAAGTTATTTCAATACTATTTAGGGAGAACCTCAACAGCTATAGACCAATGTTCTATTCCCCTGTTATCCCCGCTCGACCCAGCTACACTCTTATTACCTGAAAGGAATTGTGAAGAAAAAAGGGTGAGCACAACTAGCCCAGTAAAGAATATCATGACTAAAGATAACTTACATCATCAATAGCCTTCATCAGTAATAAATCAGAGATTTAGAACATATGGTAGATGATAAAACTTTTCAACCATAGTTGCAGCGGAACGAGCAATCCATTAGAAGAGTCAAATAGACCATCAGATCTATTATCTTCTCCATGTTAAAAGTCCATCAAGAATGTTTTATCCCTGTAACATCAATCAACAATTCTTGTCCACCATCATATGAATAACTTATAATCATAATTGTGATTCTAAATTCCTCTTCGCACCCAAGACGAAGATAATTTTCATCACCTATCTTCACCTGAAACATCAAAAACCATGGTTCAACCAAATCACAATTTCTGCTCATAATCATACTAATAAATTCATCTTTGCACTACGGCCAAAGATATTCATTAACAATTCATCTTTGCACTACAGGCCAAAGACATACAACTGTATTTTAGAAGAGTCAAGTAGAGCATTATATCTACTATCTTTTACGAACTAAAAGTTTATTATCAATATTTTATTGCTGAGACTCGGCTTAATAAATAATCCACATCATCGAATCACCCCTGCACTACGGCCAAGGATATTCGTTAATATCACATCCATGAATTAATATTTCATTGTTGAGACTCAGCTCAATAATTAATCCACATCATCGAATCAAACCTGCACTACAGGCCAAGGATACTCGTTAATATCATGACCACGAATTATCTACGCACTACGGGCCAAAGATAATCGTGTTTTCATCAATGGTCCTGATCATGCCATAAAACAATTCATCTTTGCACCCTTGGACGAAGAGAATCCGTAGCCATAATCATACCAAAAACTGTCCATCAATGCACTACGGGCCAATGAAGACTTTTACCACATCATTTGTAACATTACGGTCATGATTATACCGAATAATCCCTGGTCATAATCATACCAAGTCCATTTATGCACTACAGGCTACAAATGACTTTCATCATAATATAAGCATGAGGATAATGACAATGATATAAAGAATCAATCAAATGAGATAAATGATAAATATTAAACATTTATAATATAATTTATCCAACGTTCAATAATAACCAAATGTTATTAATCACTAAATAATCTCATAATCTAATATCATTAATATTATAACAATATTTTAATCATTTCTTAAACTTATAAACAATTTATTTCAATTATTTACACTTTATCAAATAATGAATTTAATCATTCAAAAATGCCATACTCGTAAGATCTCATCATCAATGATCAAATCCCTCATCAAAAATCTGCATATACACTATATAGGATTCCCAGGCCATAAAATCCTATTTTCCAATTTTATTAGTTCAGATAACATATTTAATTCATTTACTAATAACTAATTCATTTTCATGAAAAATACTAAATCAGTCCTAAAAATATTTCTTTTCTGAGATTTAGCATAATATAGTCCCATATTGAACATATATTTTTCTCTGAATTTTTAAAATTCATTTACTATTTTTCAAAAATCAATTTCTAATTAATTCCTTAAGAAATTAGCTACCTCAAGTTTAACTCTAGGAAATTCCCAAATCTTGGCGGGGATCTTACATATGTTAACGTGAGCTTCAGTTTAAATTTCATGGTCATCTGAGTTATAGAACTCGGTTATAGCATTTTAAATCGGAAAAACCTAAATATTGAAATAGTCATAACTTGCTCATTTTAAGTCGGAATGAGCTCATTTTTGGACAGTATGTACTTTATACCATATATTTTCATGTCCCAAAAGGCCGCAAGTTTTCTCACAAATTAAGTAGCAGAAAATGCCCTTTTAAATTTTTGGGCAGTAGCTTTTTGGTATTTTGCAGTTTTTGACTCCTTTGCTAAAATCAGTCCAAATGAAAATCTACAACACCTTTTCTAGTGATTCCACCTAGATAAGCTAGAAAACTCATAGATCTAACTCTAGAACTTGACAATACTCAAAAATTCTAAATATAATAGGAGATATAGTCAATTGAATTTTATATTCCATTTTCACCAAAATCTAATTTTTCAACCCTTTGTGATTTCTAAGAAACTTTTATGTTTTCACATAATAACCAACATAACTCATCATAACACTTACTAATACTATATATACCCATGATTTTTATCAGTCCAATGCTTTTATTATGACTTTCATCATAATCAACAGTTCAATGCTCATTTTATGACTTTCCAAAATTTTTGAGGTCGAGAAAAATTACTTAAAGCCGCAAATGGATTTTCACCCGCCATGCGGTAATCCACGTAGACAGATCATTTCTACAATTTTAATAAGGAATGAATACAAAGGATCATTCACAATGCATGTGGTAATCCACATATACAGGTTATTCCAACAAAATAATAAAGAATAGAATAACAGAAGAATTCACCATGCATGCGATAGATCACACAAACAGGTTATTCTCAATAGAATAATAAATACTGGAACCAGGTCATGCGTAAATGCACAGACAGGATATTCCGACAGAATAATAAAGAATGGAACTAGGTCATGTGTAAACACACAAACAGGATATTCCGACAGAATAATAAAGAACAGAATAATAGAAGAATTTCACCATGTATGCAGTCCTTCGCATAAACAGGTTATTCCAACATAATAAAAAAAGAATGGAATAACAGAAGAATTTCACCATGTTTGCGGAATTTCGCATAAACATGTTATTCCAACATAATTGTTAGGTTTGTAATATTCATGAACGCAATCAAATTGCACAAAGTAAGCGCAAACGTGTAAAAATTAGAGTTTAAAATTTTTACAAACCATATAGCCGGATCACCCTTTATGCACAATTATTAATTAAACGAAAAAGAAAGAACAAGAATCATACCCTTGAAGATCCGAGCTTCCTCAGGTACAAGTTCACCTCCAATCCTTTTCACGTTCAACTTG
This sequence comes from Panax quinquefolius, assembly GCA_020205615.1. NCBI lineage: Eukaryota > Viridiplantae > Streptophyta > Magnoliopsida > Apiales > Araliaceae > Panax > Panax quinquefolius. Next base: position 60,811,295 of record CM035159.1, read on the forward strand.
AATCCACCGGGTTTGGTTCCTTCCTTTGATCAACGTTAGCCACCCAAGTATTTGGCCTCTAGAGGTGATCCACCAAAGAAGAAGAAGAATTCAAGAAGATGGGTATTTGGCAAAATCCTACTTTTTCTATCTCTCATAGAAAAGAGCGTACTCCCCTTACAATTGGAATCACGTATGTTGTAAAAGTCAACAACCACTCTACCTATAATAAGACTCCTCTTATTTATAGATGTGGACAACCCTCCTTAACAATTAAGGAATTGGGTTTTATTTAATTAATTAAATTTTTTTAATTAATTAAGCTCCCTAATCTTATTAGGGATAATTAATTAAACTCTTTTAATTAATTTGCCTCCTAATCCTATTAGGATATTTGAGAGTACTTTTATTAATTAATTCCCAAACTCCTTTAGGAATTAAATAATAATAGTAATAATAATAATAATAAGACTCCTCTTATTAATTTATATTTAATATTTCCAAAATATTAAAAATAAATATTAAGCTATTTAATTTATTCTATCACCATAGATTAAATTAAATACACTTAACTTATTATTACGATTATGCCATTAACTTCTTAAATAATTATTCTTCCTTTTATGGTGTGACCCTTTAGGTTCTCCATATTAAACCGGTTGTGAATAAATCAATTAGAACAATTCTAATCTTATTTAAATAAATAAATTAATCTAATAATTTATTTAAATAAATAATATTTATTCTACAATAGGGATAAGCCTCCCTAGCGATCAACGACTTTCCAGATAATATAGATTTCAACATTAATCATAAAAGAACCTTTGAGTAAATTGTTACCGTACAATTCAATCCTTCCACCATACAATGTCCCAATTAAATATAAGACATGGAATTTCTGTCAAGTTTAATTTTATTTAATTATATGTTTTTCGATTCTTAAATGCACAACTCCAAATAATGCAAATTAGAAACTCCTTTCTAATTTCATTCTGCCTTGGCCAAGGACTACTGAGTTGTTATTTATCGAATCACATAGGACATTTCTCTTTTTTTACTAGAAGTGGTAGATTCTTTATTGATCATACATTATCTCCATGTATAACTTATTATACCCAAGCATACCCTTTGATATGCCCTAAGGGTCTTCAGGAATAAGTCAAAGTATAACTCATCATACACAAGATACTATGATAATCTCAAGTCCAAGGATCACTTGTACTACTATCACTACAGAAATCCTAATGACAGGGCAAGTAAAACTCCATTAGGTATTCCTTAGCGAGCCACGTTTAGTGAACTTATTCTCTAATAAGCACCTACATACTTGCTTTAGTGTCTCCACACAAATGATCATGAGATCAATCATCCTCATCCAATGAGTAAGCAACGTATGTACCAATCTATCCGGATTCACTAATCCCCAATTTAGTAATCCAACGATTGAGAACTATTTTAGTTTTAAGCTTTCTAAGAATTTAGATCTCATTAGAATGATCATCATCATTATTCTAAAAGCATTGCTGAAAACTATGGGTTTATCACATATTGTAAAACAACATTATGTAGATAATTAAAAGCCTTTAATAAATTAATACTTTTTATTAATAAATGAATAAGATTATTACAAAGTATATGCTTTATCATCAAACATGATTGGCTTGTGTGCATACTACTTTCAATAATAATAAAGAATGGAATAACAACTCTTATGAGTATTGAAAGAAAATAATTCTCTTCCTGAATACGAAAGAATAATACCCCTTACAGTAAAAGAAGAGTATTCTAACTGGTAGGGCGAGGATATACTTGAAGAAAACTTGCACTACGCTCAAAGCTTTCTTAAACTCTAAAGAAATACGCTAAATATTATAAAAGAATTCTCTGAACTTCTGGTGTGGTTTTCAATTCTAACTAAGCATCCTATTTATAGGAAAATAGAAAGGATGCTATGCTGCACTATGCAATAAAATATAATATATTTATATATTTTATTTAAACTCTAATAAAACAAATAACTTTATAAAAGTATTCTATTTTATATAAAAAGATTTTACTATGCAAAACACTATGCAGGCACTATGCAACACTATGCATAATAAAATATAATATATTCTAATTATTGTCTAATAAAACAAATAACTTTATAAACTATTCTATTTTATATAAAAAAATTATTACTACATGAAAACACTATGCATAATAGAATATTATATATTCTATTTATAGTCTAATAAAACGAATAACTTTATAAAAGTATTACATTTTTTATATAAAAAGCTTTTCTGTTTTATTATATTAATAATACTAATAAAACAAAACTCATCATCATTATTATAATTCACATTATTAATCGACTGTGTCGTCCCGAGAAAGAGGGGCTTTCAATAAGAATTTCTCCCTATTGGCGCGCAATTAGGTGACCAAACCTCTTCTTGGCAGAACTTCTAGACATCGTTAATATTGCAAATAGTAATATTAATAACATTGTTATCTCAATTATTGATTTAATAATATATAAAATATCGACAATAATTAAATCAAATAATGTGAGATACTATGCAACAATTACTGTAGCAATAATTGAACAAAACTGAGTGACTTCTCACGTAAGCATCAATAATCAGTACCGTGTGCTACTATGCAACCACGCGTATTAATGTACTTTTAACACCGGGTGTTTCAACAGTTAACGGTAAAACTTCCGCCATTATTTTCATAAAATATTTTTGTCGTGTTCTCAATCCGATAATAATTTCGTTGCGGGGTCCACCAATGATTGTATCGTCGTACTGATATTCCCCGACAAAAAGAATATTCCCCGACCAATCGAATATTATATAACAACTTGCATACTTTTCAAAATTTATAAATATTACCCACAACTATAACATTATATCAAATTCATTTCATAATATTCAAAAAAAATATATTTTGAGAAATTGAAATCTTTATTCATAAAATCTGGGGTCTCACAAAAAGTGCCACTTTATTGTTAAAGAAGGTATAATTTTGGGGCACAAGGTTTCGGCTCACGGACTAGAGGTGGATAAGGTAAAGCTGGAAACGATTGAAAACTTTCTCCACCAAGTTCAGTTAAGGGAATTCAGAGTTTCTTGGAACATGCCGGGTTTTTCAAAAGATTCATTAAAGACTTCTCTAAAATTGCAAAACCTTTATGCGGTCTTTTAGAGAAGGATTTGGTTTTCAAGTTTGATGAGGAGTGTAAATTGGCATTCGAGCTATTGAAGAAGAAATTGACTACAGCTCCCGTAATTGTTGCGCCAGATTGGAATATGCCCTTTGAGCTAATATGTGATGCAAGCGACTATGCAGTTGGGGCTGTTTTGGGTCAATGCCGAGAAAAGGTATTTCATGTCATATATTATTCAAGAAAGACACTAATAGAGACTCAATTGAACTACACAACTACGAAAAAAGAATTACTAGCAGTAGTATATTTGTTCGATAATTTTTTAGCATACTTGATCGACACAAAGGTGGTAGTTTATACAGATCACTTGGCAATTTGATACTTGATTTCAAAAAAAGATGCTAAGTCATGCCTTATCAGATGGATTCTCCATTTACAAGAGTTTGATTTAGAAATAAAGGATAGAAAGGGGACGGAGAACCAAGTCGCCGATCATTTGTCTAGGCTGGAAAATCAGAATAAAAAGGAAGAGGACAAGTGTGTAATCAACGAGTTATTCCCAGATGAGCAACTGTTTGGGATAAATATAGAATTTCCATGTTACACGGACTTCGCGAATTATCTAGTAAGCAACATTCTTCCTCCTGATCTTTCAAGATAGCAGAAAAAGAAATTTCTTCATGACGTCAAATGGTATATGTGGGATGAGCCTTACTTATTCAAACAGTGGGCTGACAAGATGATTAGAAGATGTGTGCCCCACAGTGAAGTAAAGAACATATTGCATAAGTGTCATTCGTCTGCGTATGGGGGACATTATGGTAGTGAAACAATAGCGGCAAAGGTGCTTCAAGTTTGGTTTTATTGGCCTACATTGTTCAAGGACGCCCATCAGTTTGTTAAGTGTTGTGATAGATGTCAACGGGTGGGAAACATATCGAAAAGGAATGAGATGCCACTACAAACAATTTTAGAAGTTGAAATTTTTGACGTTTGGGGCATTGATTTTATGGGACTGTTTCCATCATCATTCGGTAATCAGTATATATTGCTTTCAGTTGACTATGTCTCAAAATGGGTTGAAGCCGCAACACTCCCAACTAACGATGCCAAAGTGGTCTTCAAATTTTTGCAAAAGAATATCTTTAAACGATTTGGCACGCCACGAGCTATTATAAGTGACGAAGGTAGTCATTTCTGTAATAGATCATTTACAGCTCTATTGGCAAAGTATGGGGTCAACCATAAGGTAGCTATAACATATCATCCTCAAATGAGTGGGCAAGCTGAGGTTTTGAACAAGGAAGTGAAGCAAATCTTGGAAAAGGTGGTAAATCCAACTAGAAAGGATTGGTCTCTCAGGCTGGACGATGCACTATGGGCTTACCGAACAGCGTACAAAACACCAATTGGTATGTCACCATATTAATTGGTCTATGGTAAAGCATACCACCTACCGGTTGAGTTACAGCACAAGGCCTACTGGGTGATTCAGAAACTTAACTTCGATCAAGCATCCGTTGGGGAAAAAGGACTACTTCAATTAAATGAACTCGATAAATTTCGACTTCAAGCCTACAAAAACTCTAAGCTTTACAAAGAAAAGGTCAAGAGATGGCACGACCAGAAAATCATGCAAAGAACGTTTGAACCGGAGCAATCAGTACTACTTTTCAACTCACAGTTGAGGTTGTTCCTAGGAAAGCTTAAGTCAAGCTGGTCGGGACCATTCACTATCAAAAGAGTTTTCTCTCATGGCACCGTGGAACTCTATAGTCAGAACCCATTGGAGACTTTCAAGGTTAATGGTCAATGACTGAAGCATTATTGGGGTGGCAAATCCAACACGGATGTCATCTCAATCACATTATCCAACGCACCATAAACAGGGAGTAGTCAGGCTGAACGACTTAAAATCAAGCGCTAATTGGGACGCAACCCAATCGTCTTTGAATTTTTTATATTTTATCTATACTAGTTAGATAGTAGTTTAGAATGTTATTTAGTTTCGATTCAACTCATGTCAAGTCAATTATTAGTAGTTAAAAGTATAAGTTATCTATTTTCAAATGCATCACCATGCTTAAAATTGCTCAAAATTCACTTATAGTTATGTTTCATGGTTTGACAGGAACCTAACATGCACAAGGATTGGAGTTGGAAGGAAGAAAAATAGAGAACAAGCTCAGTTAACAGAACCCACCCCTTGCCGCAGACCCTCTATCACTATACCCCCCAAGGCAGGGGTCTCCCTACTCAACTAACAGAGAGGGAATGCATGTGGCAGTGCTCGTTTTATGTACCCACGTCGGGGTGGGGGTCCTGGAACTGAACTGGTGCTTGGCAGTTACTCTTTCTCAAACATACTTCCCCCACATAAACTACCCATTCCTCACATAACCCCCACAATTTTACAACTCATACCCCACTACTTCTCTCCACCACTTCAATCCACTACCCCATTACTCCACACCACCAACTTACTCCTATTCTTCTCCCTACACCATCTCTATATAAACACACCCTCTCAACCCAAGTTCGCCACATCCTTCCATCTCTATCTCCAAAAGCTACGAATAACGTAAATTATTGAGGCAAGTGTATAGCAATTGAGTGTGCATCACGATTCTACAAATTCTTCATCTTCTCTCACCATATTTTCCATAGAAATCACCAACTAAAGGAGAAGAAATTAGTGTGCACACTAACTGTTCGACAGAGTGTGTTAGTCAAGTTTGGGAGGAAATAGTTGTGTTATGGATCACTCAATTCAATGGCGTCTCAACCCACATTAAAACGACAAAGTGGGGAAAGTTCAAGGCCCACACAACAGACACAGACCTTTGATCGACGCAAATTCGTAAGTGCCGCTGCCATAGACCGATATGACTACATGGTGACGAAAGCTCTTACACCGGAGCGGGGGTTGGCACAGGATCCTGTCGACGGTGAAATGATGCAACAAATTTATCAGAAAGGGTGGAACAAGCTCACTGAGGAACCTGAGCCCGCTGTTATCAATGTGGTCAAAGAGTTCTATGCCAACACCGAAGACAAAGCCCCCTTAAATGCTTATGTACGGGGTCGATTAGTCCCATTCAGTGTCGATGCCATCAACACCTATTATCAGTTACGAGTACCTCGACAGTTCCAATATGCCCACCTATGTGATTTTGATCCGGACTACGAGAATAACATAGATCAAGGGTCAGAAAGGAGGCACGGTTTTCATAGCAAGGATCCCAGTCAGTACGGTAAGATATGGTATGCTTTCTTATGTGCAAAACTGTTTTCATCCCAACACACATTGAACGTGACCAAAGAGAAGGAACTCCTTCTATATGTGATTGTGCAAGATTTCATCATTGATGTCGTGGCCATAATATATTTTTCCATTTGCCGATGCTTACGAGAAAACTTTTTAGGCGGCTTGTCACACCCATCACTCATATATGGGTTGTGACGCCAAGAGGGTGTTATATGGTCTGATGATGAACCCACTCAGATGCCGCTTTAGCTACTAGATTCCAGAATGATAACGCGGTATTTGGTGTGGGTAGGAGGTGATTCCCATCCTCGAGGTCTGGGTTTTATTTTTCCATCGGCTTCAGAGGATGAAGTTGACGCTGCAGACACCTCGGACGATGAGGATGCGACTATGGGAGAGAAAGGAGCAGAGGCGGAACCACAATCCGATGCCATATCTAGCCCTCAGTTTCTTACATTTCAACGTCAAATGGATGAGCACAACAAGGCAGCACGACGGGAGATGCGGTGACTCGCATTGAGGCAAGACCACATATTTAATGCTATGAACACGTCTTTCTCTTCACTGAATGCAACACTTCAGAGCTTCAATCCAACTGCCCAATTCCCATACCAGCAGCCCATGCCAATACCAAGGTTTCCACCAAGTGACTCGGATGAAGAAAAACAACAACCACCACCACAGACTTAGACGATTACAGGGAAGTCCTCATATTTTAATTGTTATATCTACACAATGAGGGCATTGTAATTCTTAAGTTTGAGGGATTTACTTTCATGTTTGCATGCATACTGTCATTAGATAGGTTTGCATTTGTTATCGCACTTTAGTTTTGCATGTTATTTGCATTGATGTAAGCATATAGTTGCATTATAGCTTAGGTGCATATATTGTTTAATTATTGTTGTTATTTCTTTAATTTGTTATGTTAAGCATATATAAAAAAAAAATAGTTAAATATTGTGTTTACATATGTCCAACAGTGTTGTAGTTCATATTATTTTGGGCCAATGAGGAGATTGAGATTAAGTCGAGAAATACAGCACTGATTATTAGAACCTTGTTGTAGTTTTTAATTATGACTCGGATCTTGTGCTTGTTTGAAACTGGTATAAAAAGGTTAGCACGTAATAATGTCTATGTTTACTGATTAGTTTAAATTAATACGTAAATAGTTTCTAAAAGATAATGCTAATATAAATCTTAGAATGTTAAGAATAGGCAGTGAAGACGACGAATTAGACAAGAACCTAAGTTTGGAGGAAAAGGTAGGGCATATAAGCTTCAAAAGAAAAAGAAAAGAGAAAATAATATCTAGTTGAGTCTTGTGGTGGGTTGAGAAGAAATACTCTCCATAAACACGAGCGTGAGATGGAGCGTAAAACGCACTCACCAACCATCTATTAAAAAAATAAAGAAAGGACGGGAAATAAGGGTAAAGAGCCCCCGTCGATGAAAAAAAAAGAGAAAAGAAAAAAAAAGCATGAATACCCAATTTGGTCCCCTAATTTTGGTAAATGTGTGATTTTAGTTGGAACTTGTATATTTTTGAAATTTTTAAGTTATTCTGTATGATTCCTAATAAGAAATTGATTATGTGTTGAATTTGAACTAAAATTAGTCGGCATAGATGTTGCTCACACAAGCACTATATCAGTGATGACGGTCTAAGATTCGAGAATTGATAAGAAACTCTTGATTAGTTTTTGATATTAGGTGTTGAAGTGTTTGCTTGATCTTTCTGAGGCCGAAGGAATAAAATTTAAGTATGTAATACTGTTGGATTCATAAGCATACAGTTAGATTCATTACATCTCATTGCATTTCATAACATGTAGCTTGTTTTGCGCTCGAGGACTAGCACGGTTTAAGTTTGGGGGATTTTGATAAGTAGATTTTATATCCACGAATCGATGTTCATTCCAAGCTTAATCATTATTAATTCCTTACTTTCATGTTCATTTTTACTTGTTTATTGTTATTTTTTATGTGTAGGATGGTTGGTTGGGAGGTAACAAAGGAAGGGAGTCATTTGAAGCAATTATGGAAGCAAGCAGGAAGTTCAATAAAGTCAGGAAGCAGAACCCATACCCACCGAGGCGGGCCTTTTCTAAGCACATACCCCCGCCGGGGCGGGGGGTCCCGAAGCTTGGCTATTCCATCTTGCTTGAAACACTGCTGGAACTTGGATTTTGGTGCTTGTTTAGCAGTAAGACTCTATATAACTACTATACAAACACAAGATCATTATATACAGAGCAATTATCAGAGATTAATTATAGAATTTCATAGTGATAATTGGAGTGAAGATTTTGAAGAACTTTAGCATCAATTGCGGATTAAGGCTAACGTGAAGGGTGTTCTGCATTATTCTTCTTCTTAGTCTTATATTTGTAATTGAAACGATGTCATCTTTAATTTATTCAGTTATTATTTCATTTATTATGAACTAATTTACTTTTTAGGCTTATGATGGATCCTTAAGTGAAACGATGGTTTTGTAACTTTGATTTCCAGTTAATAAGCTATTATTCAGTTTATCTATATTAATTTGAGCTTGAATTTATGAATTGCTTGATCAACAGTTTTGTGTGGACTAATATGAATTCGAGAGAGGAAGTACGAGTCTAGACTTAGTTAATATAGCATGTGTTCTTGAATTTTATACATGAACAGAATCTTAATGAATGTTAAGATAAAGATATGCTTGACATCGCATGTAATCAGATAAAGGGCTTAAGCTTAAACCTTCTTTAATTATAATTCACATAGAGATATAGTGAGTTAGTTGATTAAGGTGTTTAACTTGTTTCTATCTAATTTATGGATTTAAGTTAATACGGTAATAGTACATCGAGAGGTGGCTAGTGCTACATTCATGTTCTTGATTAATAAACTGGAATAGTGAATTGAATTGGAATAAAGGTGTAAAAATCAGAGTGAAGTTTAGGGTAAAATCGTAAGCCTAATTCTCCAATAATTGTTAGAATCAGTTTTTAATATTTGTGATTGTTTTGAGATCATATATTTATTAATAATTTATTTTTTATAATTTTAATCATTGATTTGGATAGTTTAATAAAATTAGGATTAATAGGAAACTGATAATTGTGAGGTTAAATTCTTACTTAATTGTCTATGTGGGAACGATACTCTACTTACTAGTATATTACTTGTTGACCACGTATACTTGCGTGTTGTGCGTAATTAGATTTTACCCAACAAGTATCGTCCTCTTTAATAAGTCTAGAAGGAAGTGTATATATAATAAAGAGACCAATGACTATAAAATATTGTTAATATGATTTTCCCATATCTTGGATGGAATAAAGTGTATTTTCAACATAAAGATCAAGTTCAACGGATATGACTAAATAACCTTCCAAAATAGATTTTCAATTATTTTGATTTTCAAAATAAAGCAATTTGAAAAAGCTTAATTTGAAGGAAAGAGAATCAGATAATAGATTTGATAAGATTATGTCAATAGAGTCTCAATCAGTTTGATTCAATTTGTTGACATATTCAGTTTCCTAAATAATAACAATCTAGCTCATGTCAAATTCTTTTAAAACAAGTTTTCCATCAATTAAATAATGCCTTGAAAATAATTCTTTTTGAGCTAGAAAACCTTACATATTTTCCTAAATGAGACCTAGTGGGCTTGAACCACTGTTTGTCCTCCATGAAATCTCTTCACCATATATGAATTGTTCTTCCTTTAAATCCAAACCTGCTAAAAAAATCACTCCCTGCAAAATATAATATTTCCATGTAAAGAATAATTTTTCCATGCAAAGTATATTATCTCAGTACAAAGCATATTATTTTCATGCACATAATATTATTTTCATTAAAAATATATTCTTTCCATACAAAGTGTATTTATTATTTCCATGCAACATATTAATGAAAGTAGTATGCACACAAGCCAATCATGTTTGATGATAAAATATATACTATGTAACAATTTTATTCATTTATTAATAAAAGAATTGTTTAATTAAAGGCTTGTAATTTATCTACATGATATTATTTTATAATATGTGATAAACTCATAGTTTTGAGCAAAGCTTTTAGAATTATGAAGATCATGCTAATGAGAACTAAATTCTTAGATAGCTCACAAACTAAAATTATTCCCAATTGTTGGATTACTAAAAAGGGGATTAGTGAATCCGGATAGATTTATACATACATTGCTTGATCATTGGATGAGGATGATTGATCTCATGATCATTTGTTTGGAGACACTAAAACAAGTACGTAGATGCTTATTGGAGAATAAGTTCACTAAACGTGGCTCGCTAAGGAATACCTAATAGAGTTTTACTTGTCTGTCAATAGAAATTCTTGTAGTGATAATAATACAAGTGATCCTTAGACTTGAGATCATCATAGTATCTTATGTATAATGAGTTATACTTTGACATGTTCCTTAAGACCCTTAGGGTATATCAAAGGGTATGCTTTAGTGTAATAAGTTGTATATACAAATAATGTATGATCAACAAAGAATTTACCGCTTCTAGTAAAAAAGATAATGTCATATGTGATTTGATAAATGACAACCTAGTAGTCCTTGGCCAAGGCAGAATGAAATTAGAAATGAGTTTTTAATTTTCATTATTAGGTATTGTGCATTTAAGAATCGAAATACATATAATTAAATAAAATAAGACTTGACAGTAATTCTGTAGCGCCCCCAAATCTAGGTACTTTTTACCTCAGATCTGGTACATTATGATACGTCATTTTTATAACTATTATGGAAGATATAAACATAAATTGTTTATAAAATAAACCTTTACAACATAATCTCCAAAGTCTACAACCTTAACCTAATACATACCTTCTTAAAAGATTTACAATGTATTTTACATCAGAAAGTTTAATAAATCTAACTGTATAATAATCCAATTTTGGAATTTGCCTTTGCCTCTGTCTTTCTTCAAGCCGTTGTCTTAATCTAAAAATTTTATCATGATATAGCAAGGGTGAGCAACAATTTTGCCCAGCAAGTTTAAGTACAATGAAAATATATCATGATTGAAAAAGAATAAGTTGTCAAACTTTCAACAATATAATGATTATGAAAGAGTATGAATCAATTTCAATAATTGAATGACTGAATCAATATTGTTGAGTGGTCAACAATGAACATGAATGTAAGAAACCCCAACTTTTTATAAATAAAATTGAATTTCCTCTATTCGTTATCTTGAAATAATAAGAAGTTAATTTGATATAATGCTTTGATTATGGGTGAAATGTGTAAATTTTGTAAAATAAGTAAGTGGTTATAAAATATTTATTTTTGTCAGGAAATATTCGTTTGGTCGTGGAAAATTTCATTGTTTCGGGGAATATTAAATGACAAACAGTAGTGACCATTTGTGGGCCCCATAATGTAATTCATTTGTCGGATGAAGAAAACGACAAGCTTAAGTTTTTATAAATAACGACGTAATTGTTATCATTAACACTATTGAAATAATACGATGGTTAAAATACGATAATTTGCATGTGGGTGCGCACAAGAAGACACAAGAGTATTGCACTAGTATTTTGAATTATTGATTCTTACGTAGAAGAAGGCACTACTCAATAATTATTACTATGATAATTCTTTATTCAATATTTTATTTTCTTGATTCAATAATTCACGCATTGATATTTTATATTATTGTTGTTTAAATAATTGTCATTGCACAGTATTTCTCATTATCAGATCAATAATTCATATTATTTGAATAATATTATTAGATAGCATTATTGGCAATGTCTAAGGAAGTTCTGTCTAGGAAAAGGGTTTGGTCACCTAATTGCGCGCTAGTAAGCAGAAATCCTTATTAGAAAGCCCCCTCTTTCCTAGGAATGACCTGGTTATCATAATTATGATTCTGTAATATTATTTGTGAATAATTAATTATTGATTTTTATAATAAGGAAATATTTATTTTATGTGGATATAAATGATGGATAGGAAAATATTTATTTTGTGTGGATATAAATGAAGGAATGCTGAGGTGTTTTATCAGTATTTTGTCGAAATAGAGGTATTAAAAATCGTTCATATGTGGATTTCGAGCATTTTTCGTTTGGAATTTGGAAAAACTTAAATCTACAAAGTTGTAGAGAATTCGATTTCCTATGGAATGGACATAAAACTCGTATTTTTTTTAATAAAATGCCTATTTATTATGAATTATTGAAGTTTCTGATTATTATTTAAATGGTAAAATATTTTGGATATTTCTAGAATGGGTGGGTCCCACTTTTGGTTGGTGAGAAATGTGCTGAAATTTTATTTTAAAAGTGGTGGGCATGAATAGTAACAAGTAAAGCCATCAAGTAGTAGGTTAGTTTGCATTGGCGTTCTAGCATTTTCTTATAAATAGGTGCTTAGGTTAAAATTGAAAATCACACCAGAAACATAAGCTTTCTCTCTCTATATTATCGAGCGTATTTTTGTGAGTATTTAGATACTTTGAGAGTTGCTATTCAGTGCAAGTTTCCTTCAATATTTCATCTGATATTCCGGTCAGAAGTACTGTTCTTTTGAGGTAAGGGATGTTATTTTCTTCGTAAATGATATTATTTCTTTCAATATCATTATACTGAAATATTGATATGAATATTATTGTGAAATTTCTACCTTTTTGTGTCGGGGTTACTATTCACATATACGGCACTATTCACATATACGACACAATTCACGAATACGGTACTATTCACCAAAAAAAAAAATTCTCTTCTTTGTCCCAGATGTCTATTATGGTTACTATCTTTGATTGTATTCATGTTTTGATCTCCATTCTTGAATTTTACTCCACTATGGTTTATTATGGAGTATTTTTAAACTTGTATTATCTAAAGTACGAATCTTTAATCTTTGTCCTTTTATCTCACTTGATTCATTCTTTAAAATATTTTCCATCATCCTCAGTCCTTAATGGTGATACTTGATGAATATGTTTGGCCTGTAGTGCAAAGATGATTGATTACTTGATGAATATCTTTGGCTCGTAGTGCAAAGATGGACAGGTGTTAAGATGAACATGACCAACTGGTGATACATATGAATATCTTTAGCCCATAGTGCAAAGATGAATATTTGATTCAAGATGTATATTGATTGATGTTACAGGGATAAAATATTGATGATGGGCTTTTAAATTCATAGATGATAGTAGATTTCTTTCTCTACTAAACTCCTCTAATGAATTGTTAATTTTGCTGCGAATATTGATCTAAAACTTGTTGTCAATTATATTTTATCTGATTTTTTGAAGGCTAACGATAATTTGTTATTCATTATCTTAGTCATAATATTCTTTATTAGGCTAGTTGAGCTACCCTTTTCTTTTTTGTTCCATTTTTCTTCTCAAGAAGTGAGAATTTAGCAGGAACTAGCCGGGGTATGGAGTGATGGTTCAAGATAATTATTTTAGCAATCCTCACTATTATGTAAAATAGTGCATCAATAATTGTAATTAGGACTTTATCTGAGTGTGGATATTGTCTAAAAGACAATATTTGTATTTAAACTCACAGTTTAAGTGTTGTCGTATTTTGTACGACAATTGTATTATTAAAGTTGTAGTTGTTTCTGTACCATGTATTTGGCGACTCGAGAATGGGTGATGTATATACTCTCTTTTGGGGCGCCACGGTTGTATCGAGCTTTGGGATATGGTCTCTGGCGGAGATCGGGGAATAGAACTAGGAGGGGAGAGATGAGTAAATCCTTCGCTAGTTTGTCCTACCTAAGCTTATTTATTGGTCGGTTAGAATATAGGGGTATTATGTTGTATGTCATTTTCTTTAATTAACCCTTGTTTTGTGGTAGTATTTGAGAATGGCAGTTGAGAACGTTAACAATGGAGTGTATGAGACCGTGGAGACGCATTTAATCACCAACCAGAAAAACATGCAACAGGAAGGCAATATTCCTCCTATAAACAACACTACCGAGCAAACGATGAATTAAGGGATGTTTAGAAGCTTTTTGCAATTCATACAAAATTAGACGAGGGAGACTCGTGTACAAAACACGTGTGGAAATGATAGCAACGTGCGGTTTGTCATAGCCAAGCAGTTGAAGGAGTTAGGACCACCAGAGTTCTGGGGAAAGCCGGATCCAATTAAGGCGAAAACGTGGGTCAAGCAAATTACCAAGATATTCGATGTCTTGGGATCCATAGAAGAACAGAAGGTTCCATTCACCACCTTTATGTTCCATGGTGAGGCAGATTACTGGTGGGAATCTGTGAAACGTACCCAGCCAGCCGCACTCAACATGACTTGGGAAACATTTCAGAAACTGTTCAATGACAAGTACTTCCTAAAAGTATTCATCATATGAAGGAGGTAGAGTTTATTAGACTGGAACAGAACAACATGACGGTGTCCCAATATGAGGCGAAGTTCACAGAGTTATCAAGTTTGCACCTCATTTGGTAGAGAATGAAGAATGTATGACGCGGATGTTTCTAAGAGGTCTAAAACCCAAAATTCGTCAATACCTTATCTCTCAAAAATTTTCTCTACATTCAGATGTTGTCAACAAGGCTCAATTATTAGAGCGAGATAATGAGTATGTTCAACCGAGGGACCACAACTGTGGTGGGACAAGGTGATGATGAGTCATCGAGAAATAATAACCGATGGGGGGGTGGGAAAAATATGGACAAAAGCGGTAACCATTCTGGTGGCCATGATAATAGGAGAGGTAAGTCAAGTGGAAATTTCAAAGAGAGGAGATTCAACAATGACGGGAAGACATCAGCAGCAGCACCAGCACCAGCAATAAATTTTAGGTTAGGAGAACGACCTCCAGTTAGATGCTATAGATGCGGGAAGGAGGGACACATAAGTCCAAACTGTTCACAGCCTTCTAAGGTGTGTTTTAGTTATGGAAAAGACAGTCATATAGCCCAATTTTATCCGCTAGCGAAGTCAAGTCCAGCTGGGACGACGGCACCAAAGGCGACTACGGACAAAATAAAGTTGATGGTTCAAGGGAGAGCGTTTGTCGTGACTGGCCAAAACACGAGAAACCCAAACGAGGTGATCACGAGTAAGCTAATCTTGAACTCTTGCGAAGTTTATACCTTACTAGATACCGGTTCTACCCATTCTTTTATCTCTCCTTCTTGTGCTCAATGTTTAAACTTGACTCCGGAGAAATTAGACTTTGACTTATCTGTGGAGACTCCGTTAGGAGAAACTTTCATTACATCCACTGTTTATAAATCTTGCTTGATCCAAGTTGGCACCATCACATTACCTTTTGATTTTATCTCTTTAAAGATACTTGCATTTGATGTGATTTTAGGGATTGATTGGTTAACTACTCATCATGCCAAAATTGATTGTTTTCGTAAGGTTGTTAGTTTTCATATTCCTAACCAACCTGTTATGCGAATTCAAGCAACCAAACCACTAAAGTCAATCACTGTCATATCAAGCCATAAAGTCATTCGTTTATTAAAGAATGGATGTCAAGCTTTCTTAGCCCATGTTATGGACTTGAACAAAAACACGTCAGATTTGAATAATATTTCTGTTGTTAGTGAATTTCCGACGATTTCTCAAGAACTTCCCGGTCTACCCCGTAAAGTGAAGTTGAATTCATTATTGACCTTGAACTGGGTACAAAGCCCATTTCTAAAACCCCATATCGAATGACTCCTATTGAACTTCAGGAGTTAAAGGTCCAACTACAGGAGTTGTTACACATCGATTTCATTCGTCCTAGAATATCTCCTTGGGGTGCTCCTATTTTATTCGTAAAAAAGAAAGACGGGAGTATGCGACTTTGTATTGAATATCGATAATTGAACCATGTCACCATCAAGAATAGGTATCCCCTACCTCGCATTGATGACATGTTCGACCAATTGCAAGGAGCACAATTATTTTCAAAGATTGATCTTCATTTTGGATATCATCAGCTGAAGATTAAAACTGAGGATATTCCACAGACGGCCTTCAGAACTCGGTATGAGCATTATGAATTCTTAGTCATGTCTTTTGGATTGACTAATGCTCCTGCTCCTTTCATGGATATGATGAACCGTGTGTTCAAGGAATATTTGGATCAGTTTGTTGTTGTCTTTATTGATGGCATCCTCATCTATTCCAAAAGCCATAAAGATCATGATCACCATTTGAAGCTGGTACTTCAAAGGATTCGTGACAACAGGCTATATTCCAAGATAAAGAAATGTGAGTTCTGGTTTAAGAAAGTAGCATTCCTCGGGCACGTGGTGTCAAAACATGGGGTATCTGTTGATCCGGCGAAGATTGAAGCAATATAAAGTTGCGAGCAACCAAAGTCGGTGACCGAAGTACGTAGCTTTCTGGGCTTAGCTAGTTATTATCGGAGATTCGTGGAAGGATTTTCTTGAATCACTACTCTGTTAACTCAGCTAACTTAGAAGGATACAAAATTCGTATGGAACGAGGAATGCGAGAAAAGTTTCCAAGAGCTCAAGAGAATACTCATTTTGGCACCTGTTCCGACAATAACATCTAGTTCGGATGGATTATTATTGATAGATTAACCAAGTCTGCTCATTTCTTGCCTATACATGAGACTTATTCCCTTGACCGTCTTGCTCGTATGTACGTAAATGAGATTGTGAGATTGCATGGCATGCTAGTATCCATAGTTTCGGATCGTGAACCAAGATTCACTTCACAATTTTGGGTTAGCTTGTAGAAAGCTATGGGCATGATTTACGATTCAGTACGGCATACCATCCTCAAACGAACGGGCAATCGGAAAGGACTATTCAAATCTTTGAAGATCTATTAAGACTTGGTGTCCTAAATTTCAAAGGAAGTTGGGATAAGTACTTGCCCTTGGTAGAATTCTCTTACAACAACAGTTATCAAGCAAGTATAGGCATGGCTCCATTCGAGGCATTATATGGATGAAAGTGTTGTTCTCCAGTATGCTAGGACGAGGTGGGTGAAGCAACGTTGTTGGGACCAGAATTGGTACGCATGACTACAGAAAATATCCAAACGATTAGACAACGTATACAAACGGCACAGGATCAACAAAAGAGTTATGCGGATCTCCATCGAAAGGATGTGGAATTTAATATTGGGGATCATGTATTATTACGAATTGCTCCATGGAAGGGAGCTACAAGATTTGAAAAGAGAGGAAAGTTCAATCCACGATTTATTGGTCCATTTGAGATTCTTGAACGAATAGGAAATATGGCCTATAGACTTGCATTACCTCCAAGCATGTCTTATGTTTATAATGTTTTTCACATACTTATTTTTCGTAAATATGTGAAAGACTCAATCCACATTATTGCGTTAGAACTAGATGAGATAGCCGAAGATTTAACGTACGAGGAGGTACCTGTCAAGATCTTGGATAAGAAAGAGCATGTCCTAAGAACAAAGGTTATACCACAAGTCAAGGTTTTGTGGAGGAACCATGCTATGGAGGAAATGACCTGGGAGTTGGAATCGGAAGTGAAAGCGAGGTACCCTCACCTTTTCGAAACACAAGGTATGTACGTCAATTTTGAGGATGAAATTTTATAAGGAGGGGAGGTTGTAAGACCTCAACTTTTTATAAATAAAATTGAATTTCCTCCATTCATCATCTTGAAATAATAAGAAGTTAATTTGATATAATGCTTTGATTATGGGTGAAATGTGCAAATTTTGCAAAATAAGTAAGTGGTTATAAAATATTCATTTTTGTCGGGGAATATTCGTTTGGTCGTAGAATATTCTTGTTGTCGAGGAATATTCGTACGACGGCACATCCATTTGTGGGCCCCATAACAAAATAACTGTCGAATGAAGAAAAATGACAAGTTTAAGTTTTTATAAATAACGACGTAATTATTACCGTTAACACTGTTGGAATACCTGGTGGTTAAAATACAGTAATACGTGTGGTTGCACAATATTTTTGAATTATTTATTCTTACGTAAGAAGGATCTACTCAATAATTGTTACGGTAATTACTGTTCAAAATTTTCTTTTATTGATTCAATATTGTTGCGTTGATATTTTATATTATTGTTATTTCAATAATTGTCATTGCACAGTATTTTCCATTATCAGATCAATAATTCATATTATTTGAATAATATTATTAGATAGCATTATTGGCAATGTATAAGGAAGTTCTGTCTAGAAAAGGGGTTTGGTCACCTAATTGTGCACCAGTAAGGAAAAATCCTTTTTGGAAAGCCCCTCTTTCCTAGGAACGACCTAGTTGTCCTAATTATGATTCTGTAAAATATTATTTGTGAATAATTAATTATTGATTTATATAATAAGTAAATATTTATTTTATGTGGATATAAATGATGGATAGAAAAATATTTATTTTGTGTGGATATAAATGAAGGAATTAATGTTGAGGTGTTTTATTAGTATTTTGTCGGAATAGAGGTATTAAAAATCGTCCATATGTGGATTTCGAGCATTTTTCGTTTGGAATTTGGAAAAACTTAAATCTACAAAGTTGTAGAGAATTCAATTTCCTATGGAATGGACATAGAATTCGTATTTTTTTGATAAAAGGGCTATTTATTATGAATTGTTGAAGTTTCTAATTATTGTTTAAATGGTAAAACATTTTGGAAATTTCTAGAATGGGTGGGTCCCACTTTTGGTTGGTGAGAATTGTGTTGAAATTTTATTTTAAAAGTGGTGGGCATGAATAGTAACAAATAAAGCCATCAAGTAGTAGGTTAGTTTGCATTGGCGTTCTAGCATTTTCTTATAAATAGGTGTTTAGGTTAAAATTGAAAATCACACCAGAAACATAAGCTTTCTCTCTCTATATTATCGAGCGTATTTTTGTGAGTATTTAGATACTTTGAGAGTTGTTATTCAGTGTAAGTTTCCTTCAACATTTCATCTGATATTCCGGTCAGAAGTATTGTTCTTTTGAGGTAAAAGATGTTATTTTCTTCGTAAATGATATTATTTCTTTCAATATCATTATGCTAAAATATTTATATGAATATTATTGTGGATTTTCTACCTTTTTGTGTTGGGGTTACTATTCATGTATACGACATTATTCACGTATACGACACTATTCACGAATACGACACTATTCACCAAAAAAAAAAATTTTCTCTTCTTTGTCCCAGATGTCTATTATGGTTACTATCTTTGATTGTATTCATGTTTTGATCTCCATTCTTGAATTTTACTCCACTATGGTTTATTATGGAGTATTTTAAAACTTGGATTATCTAAAGTACGAATCTCTAATCTTTGTCCTTTTATCTCATTGGATTCATTCTTTAAAATATTTTTCATCGTCCTCAATCCTTAATGGTGATACTTGATGAATATGTTTGGCCTGTAGTGCAAAGATGATTGATTACTTGATGAATATCTTTGGCCCGTAGTGCAAAGATGGACAGGTGTTGAGATGAACATGACCAACTGGTGATACAAATGAATATCTTTGGTCCGTAGTGCAAAGATGAATATTTGATTGAAGATGTATATTGATTGATATTACAAGGATAAAATATTGATGATGGACTTTTAAATTCATAGATGATAGTAGATTTCTTTCTCTACTAAACTCTTCTAATGAATTGTTATTTTCGCTGCGAATATTGATCTAAAACTTATTGTCCATTATATTTTATCTAATTTGTTGAAGGCTAACGATAATTTGTTGTTCATTATCTTAGTCATAATATTCTTTATTGGGCTAGTTGAGCTCACCCTTTTCCATTTTGTTCCATTTTTCTTCGCAGGAAGTGAGAATTTAGTAGGAACTAGCCGGGGTATAGAGTGATGGTTCAAGATAGTTGTTTTAGCAGTCCTCACTATTATGTAAAATAGTGCATCAATAATTGTAATGAGGATTTTATCCGAGTGTGGATATTGTCTAGAAGACAATATTTATATTAAAAGTCACAGTTTATATGTTGTCGTATTTTGCACGACAATTGTATTAATAAAGTTATAGTTGTTTCTGTACCATGTATTTGGCGACTCAGAATGGGTGATGCATACCTATTTTGGGGGAGTCACAGTTGGTATCAGAGCTTAGGGATATGGTCTCTAGCGGAGATCGGGGAATAGAACTAGGAGGGGAGAGACGAGTAAATTCTTCGCTAGTGTGTCCTACTTAAGCTTATTTATTGGTCGGTCAGAATATAGGGGTATTATGTGGTATGTCATTTTCTTTAATTAACCCTTGTTTTGTTGCAATATTTGAGAATGGCAGCTGAGAACATTAACAATGGAGTGTATGAGACCGTGGAGACACATTTAATCACTAACCAGGAAAATGTGCAATAGGAAGGCAATATTCCTCCTATAAATAACACTACCGAGCAAACAATGAATGATGGGATGTTTAGAAGCTTTTTACAGTTCATGCAAAATCAGACGAGGGAGACTCGTGTACAAATACGGGTGGAAATGATAGCAACGCGCGATTTGTCACAGCCAAGCAGTTCAAGGAGTTGGGACCACCAGAGTTCGGGGGAAAGCCAGATCCGATTAAGGTGGAAACGTGGGTCAAGCAAATTACCAATATATTTGATGTCTTGGGATGCACAAAAGAACATAAGGTTCCATTCTCCACTATTATGTTCCGTGGTGAGGCAGATTACTGGTGGGAATCTGTGAAGTGTACCCAGCCATCCGCACTTAAAATATCTTGGGAAACATTTCAGAAACTGTTCAATGACAAGTACTTTCCTGAAAGTATTCGTCATATGAAGGAGGTAGAGTTTATTAGACTGGAACAGAACAACATGACGGTGTCCCAGTATGAGGTGAAGTTCACGGAGTTATCCAGGTTTGCACCTCATTTGATAGAGAATGAAGAACGTATGACGCAGATATTTTTGGGAGGTCTAAAACCCAAAATTTGTCAATACCTTATCTCTCACACATTTTCTCTATATTCAGATGTTCTCAACAAGGCTCAATTATTAGAGCGAGATAATGAGTATGTTCAATCGAGGGACCACAAACTGTGGTCATCTCGTGATGCTAAATCATCGTGAGCATTGATAACCGGTGGGAGGGAAAAATACGGACAAAAGCGGTAACCACTCTGGTGGCCATTATACTAGGAGAGGTGAGTCAAGTGGAAATTTCAAAAAGAGGTGATTCACCAATGACGGGAAGACATCAGTAGCAGCACTAGAACCAGCGACAAATTCTAGGGGAGGAGAACGACCGCCAGTTAGATGCTATAGATGCGGAGAGGAGGGACACATAAGTCCAAACTGTTCACAGCCTTCTAAGGTGTGTTTTAGTTGTGGAAAAGACAGTCATATAGCCCAATTTTATCCGCTAGCGAAGTCAAGTCCAGCTGGGACGACGGCACCAAAGGCGACTACGGACAAAATAAAGTTGATGGTTCAAGGGAGAGTGTTTGTCGTGACTGGCCAAAACACTAGAAACCCGAACGAGGTGATCACGAGTAAGCTAATCTTGAACTCTTGCGAAGTTTATACCTTACTAGATACCGGTTCTACCCATTCTTTTATCTCTCCTTCTTGTGCTCAATGTTTAAACTTGACTCCGGAGAAATTAGACTTTAACTTATCTGTGGAGACTACGTTTGGAGAAACTTTCATTACATCCACTGTTTATAAATCTTGCTTGATCCAAGTTGGCACCATCACATTACCTGTTGATTTTATCTCTTTAAAGATACTTGCATTTGATGTGATTTTAGGGATTGATTGGTTAACTACTCATCATGCCAAAATTGATTGTTTTCGTAAGGTTGTTAGTTTTCATATTCCTAACCAACCTGTTATGCGAATTCAAGCAACCAAACCACTAAAGTCAATCACTGTCATATCAAGCCATAAAGTCATTCGTTTATTAAAGAATGGATGTCAAGCTTTCTTAGCCCATGTTATGGACTTGAACAAAAACACGTCAGATTTGAATAATATTTCTGTTGTTAGTGAATTTCCTGACGTATTTCCTCAAGAACTTCCTGGTCTACCCCCAGAAAGTGAAGTTGAATTCATTATTGACCTTGAACTGGGTACAAAGCCCATTTCTAAAACCCCATATCGAATGACTCCTATTGAACTTCAGGAGTTAAAGGTCCAACTACAGGAGTTGTTACACATCGATTTCATTCGTCCTAGAATATCTCCTTGGGGTGCTCCTATTTTATTCATAAAAAAGAAAGACGGGAGTATGCGACTTTGTATTGAATATCGATAATTGAACCATGTCACCATCAAGAATAGGTATCCCCTACCTCGCATTGATGACATGTTCGACCAATTGCAAGGAGCACAAGCATAAGATATATATATATATATATATAGATCACTTATTAAATTTTTCAAAAGTTTATCCTGACATGTTTCACAGCTTGGTGGACAACCGAACGGATATTATTATATATATATAATAATAGTATTAATTATTTTAATTTCAAAATAAATGTTATTTTAATTTTAAAATTATATTTCATGCTAACCAATTAGAGTTAGAATTGGATTCCATGATAACTAATTGGAGTTGAAATTGTATTCTATGTTTCCTTAAATAAAGGAGTTTATTTAGATATGAAATAAGATTTCATATTATTCAAAATAAAAGAGTTTATTTGTGAATAGAAAAAAGAATCGTCTTTCCTTAAATAAAGAAGTTTATTTAGATATGAAATAAGATTTCATATTATTCAAAATAAAAGAGTTTATTTGTGAATAGGAAAGAGAATCAAGTGTTCCCTTTAATAAAAGAGTTTTTTTATACTTGGAATTGGATTCCATAATTAATTAAAAAAGGAGTTTATTTTGATTAATGATTTTGATTAAAATAAAATAGTTTATTTTATTAAAAATAGAATAAATTAAAATAAAAGAGGTTTATTTTAATTTAAATTTGGATTAAAATAAAGGAGTTTATTTTGATTCAAAATTAGATTTTATGCTAACTAAATTTGCCCATTAAATGATATCAATATATATATTGAATATTTATTATTCATGAGATGAATATTATTTATTGATACATATGGTGATGTGTATGATAATAAATGAGATTGATTATGGACTATTGACCAATGTGATTGGATTTTATTTTAGTTGGATGCATAAATGTATGGGTTTTATTAAATGGGGTCTGTGTACCTCGTCTTCTCTAATTTTTTTCTTTATATAAATTCTAACTCCCTCCTATGTACTTCCCATTTGACTGCTGATCAAGGTTTCTATTTATTTTAAATAGTTTTGTAATAGGAATAGTTAGAATTAATTTTGAAGAATTGGAGATCAATGAGCAAGGAGCGCTTGAAGACCCGTTTATAATGGAGTCCGGGTTTAAATGTAATAGTTATATTTAAATATTAATTCTTGCACTCCTAGGTTTGACCTTTTTGGTTCACTTTGGTGACTCTAGTGAACCAAACTAGAATAAAGTCCATAATCAATCCGGGTAGAATATAGTATTCTATATGTGCATGTTTATACTATACATATATATATATATATATATTATACAAACATATATATATATTATACAAACATGCTTCGCATGTTAATTAATATGACGCGTATTTTATATATATATGTGCATGCGCGCTAAACAAGATGAGAAAAATTAATAACAAACTCCTCAAATATTTTATTTTAAGTTGTAACGTTCAAAGATATTTGGAATATCGAACGTCGCCTTCTAGAATGGTAAAATAATAGAGTGTTAAATATTTAATATGAGTTTGTTGTGCACACACAAGGCAAGTATTAAATATTTAAGATGTTGTTTTATCACATTTAATGCTTATAAATAGACTGAACAATGCTGTTTTATTGTACACACACAAGGACAGTGTTTTTCTTTCGAATATATGGAAGTACTAGGTATAACTTAACTTAGATCATTTTAGTTCAGATGTGCACACACTTTGACCATTATGATCTAAGAGGCAAAATACAAGGAGTTACATAGTTGATGTAATTGACAAGAGTTGTCTACTTATTTATTTATATATAGTTTGTTGTGCACACACAAGGCTATATACATTTGAAATGAGATCCTTATTCTCACTAGCATATCTTTAATTAGATATTGTCGAACTATATATATTGAGGGTAATATAGTTTGAAGAAAATAGTGGGAGATACCAATTTAAAACAAGACCTAATTTATTTTGGTAATTAATAAAAGAATGTATGTTAAAATGTTGTTAATTATAAATTCATTTACAGAATTTTACAATGTCTAAATCACTATCACTGCGTAGCATATTAGATGCTAAATTAACCGGACCGAATTAAACGGATTGGTTAAGGAAATTAAGAATAGTTCTCACAGCTGAAAAGCTATCTTATGTCCTTAATACGCCTATCCCTGCAATGGTTGCAGACAATACCTCTAAGGAAGAGATTGCTATTTTTAGAAAGTGACAAGATGATGCACAGTTGGCTCAATGCATCATGCTTGCATCCATGAGTAACGAGCTTCAGCGTCAGCATGAAACTATGGATGCTCCTACTATATTCCTTCATATCAAGTAGTTGATATGAAGGAATAATACAGATAAAAGTTCTTAACATTATCAATTTGATTGAACAGTTAGGACAACGGGTTTTGTCATAGATGGGGAGTTATGCCAAGATTTGATCTTGCACTCACTCCCGGACTCCTTTCACAATTGTTGTGAATTTTTCATATGAACAAGCTAGATATCAGCCTCGCTGATTTACTTAACATGTTGAAAAATGTTGAGAGTCACTTTCCAACCAAGAAAGACCATGTCTTACTGGTAGGGGCCAAATGATCTTCTAAAAAGAATAACGATTCAAAGAAGGTAAATAGAATGGCAGAAACAAAGGATAATAAGAACAAAACTGATACGGATAGCAAAGGAGTTTGCTTCCACTGCAATAAGCCTGGACACTGGAAAGAAACTGTGAGAAGCATCTTGCAGAGGCTAACCAAAAGAAGCTTAGTGAAGTTTTGGTTACAAATACAAATTTGTTCATGATTTAAAATAAATTTTTCTTTAAGTCAAGGTTCTACTTGGGTATTGGATACCGACTTTGGTTATCATAAATATAGATTTATGAAGGGGCCAAGCAGAAGTAGAAAGCTAAACAAAGATAAGTAATCCTATGTGTGGGAAATGAAGCAAAGGTTGCCACATTAGCCATAGAAACTTATAGTTTAGCAATGCCTACGGGTAAATCTATTAAGTCAATAAGTTGTTATTGTATTCCAGTTCTTGTTAGAAACATTATTTCTATTTTATTGTTGGACAATGAAATTTTTGGTATTATAATTAAGAATAATTGTTGTTCTATTTATAATAATAATATTTTGTATTTGGATTATTACTTAATGGATTTTGTGTACTTGACTTACATGAAAAATAATTTTGCATATTGAACAAACTAGTATAAGAAAAGGAGATGATCATTCAAAGAGTTGAATGTATGTATTTTGATGATTGGGTAATATACCCATGAATTGGATATATTTTGGGATTAATTTATTGTATTCTCTAAGCATTTGGATCCGTTTTACTGTGTTTAGTTGTGTTATTGCAGGATTGTGAGCTGCTGGAACACTTGGGGCAAATGAGCTAAAAATGGGCATAAGGATCACATTCTGCTCCCTAGCGCCGAGGCGCCTATCCTATCCTTAATTAATCTCAGGCACGGGCTAACAAGGAAATTAGTTGAGCCAGCGGTGCGTTATTTGGACATTGACTTTCATTAAAAACTTTAAGGAGGTGGTTATGTGTTAAAAATTTGAGTTGGAATTGGATTTTGGAACAAGATGGGAAGTATATAAGGTTTATTTGCATTGAATTAGGGGACTCATCTACACAATTTTGAAGATTGATCAAGGAGCAAGAGGAGATTTTGAAGACTCTGACTTGGAGTTCTTCTTCTTTATTCTTTTAATTTATGTAATTCATTAAGGATGATTTTTAAATTATTGTTGGTTTTAATTTTCGTTATGAACTAATTTCTTTAATTAAGATTCCAATTGAACCTTTTATGATTATGAATTGATTATTTGATTTATTCCAATTATTTATGTTGAAGTGAATTGTTCATCTTGCTTTGTGCTGGTTGATTAATTATCTGGCCAATAATTACCTTGTTACTTTAGAGGAAATTAGAAAAGGAATTCTAGGGTTAGAACTGGGCATGGTGACATGTGACTTAGTTATTTGCACAGTGAATAATTAGGTTTGTGAATAGAATTGAAATATCTGTTTACTGCATGTAACACATAAGGAATTGGGATTGTAATGAGTTTAATTCAATTGTTTTGCATAGGAATATAGCAAAATTAATCTAGGTTAAATAGAAGACAATTGATCACTTGGGAAAGGGCTTTTGGAATTTGAGAATTCTTGTTAATAATTCAGTAGACATAATAATTGGGATAATTGAATAATTGATTCATAAGTCATAATTGGGGATATTGGAGTCTTAATCCTTATTTATCTAAATTCAATCAAATCTTAGTTTGTTTATTTGCTTTCTTTTAGAATAATCTCTTTGCATTGTTTAATTTAGTTTTCTTAAATCTAAAAATCACAATTATTGGTTGTTTAAATAAAATTGGGTTGATATAGTGCTAGTAGTTGAAGTTTATTAATTAGAATTCTCTGTGGGATCGACACTCTATCTTATCACTATATTACTTGTTGACCATGTATACTTGCATGTTTGCTTTGATTGTGAAATCAACCAACAAGTTTTTGGCGCCGTTGCCGGGGAATTTCTTTTTTTAGTATTAATTCCATATTAGTTATAATGAATTCGGTCTTAATTTAAACGTTACTTATTTTTCTTCTTGTCTTTGCAGGAATTCTTTGCGAGTGTATGCACACTAGATCAAGGGCGAGAAAGGAACTTTTTCCTTATATGGACGATATTGAAAGGAAGTTCCAGAAAGTGCAATCGATCGATTAGTGCAAGATATCACACGAGGAAGAAAAAGCTGGCGAAACAAGAAATTTCAATGAATATGGCGAGGAACGACCAGAAATCACTTAGGGACTATGCCATGCCGAATGTCACAGATATACAGTTGAGTATTAGGAGGCAGGCGATCAATGCAAACAGTTTTGAGATTAAACCGGCAACAATTCATATGCTTCAGAATACATGTTTGTTTGGGGGTAGTTCGTTAGATGATCCGAATGAGAATATCATAAGTTTCTTGGAAGTTTGCGACACCTTCAAATTTAACAATGTATCGGAAGATGCTACACGGTTGAGGATGTTCCCGTTCACCTTGAAAGATAAAGCGCGAAGTTGGCTACATTCTCAGCCTCCTGGCTCAATCACCACTTGGGTCAACTTAGCTCAAAAGTTTTTAGCTAAGTTTTTTCCACCAGAGAAGTCGGCAAAACTACGGAACCATATTCACACTTTCGCACAATTTGATTCAGAATCATTATATGAGGCGTGGGAAAGGTTTAAGGATATGCTCCGTAAGTGTCCACACCATGGAATTCCGCAGTGGATGCAGTTAGGGATATTTTGTGATGGTTTGCAAGCGTCCACGAGGGCTAGTATTGATGCAGCAGTAGGGGGAGCGATCATGTCTAAGAGTTTTGATGAGGCATATCAGCTGTTAGAGACAATGGCCACAAACAACTATCAGTGGCCCATGACTAGGTCTAATCCTCCAAAAACAGCGAGAAAGTATGACGTAGATGCGATGACAGCATTACAAGCACAAATGGCCGCAATGGCTAAGCAAATGGAATTATGGCGTCCACAACCCACACAGTGGGTAGCGATGGTTTGTGAAATATGTTCTGGGGGTCATACTACGGATCAATGTGCCATAAATGCTGAATCAGCACAGTTTGTAGGGAGTTACAGTCGGTCTACCCAGCCTTATCCGAATCAAAATGCATATAATCCAGGTTGGAGAAATCATCCGGGGTTTTCATAGAGTAACAACCAAGCTCAAGCGCCGCGACAATAAAACACATCCGGGTTTCAAAAGCAGACACAACAATCAGAGAGGAAATCAAGTGTGGAAGAAACCATGGAGAGATTTATTAAAGCTTCTGAAAAGAAACACGAGTAACATGAAAAGAAACTTACTCAAACAGAGCTGAATACGCAAAGCTTAAGTGCGTTGATCAAGAATCTGGAAAATCAAGTGGGGCAAATAGCGCATGCACTTAATAACCGACCACTTGGAACACTTCCGAAGCGTCTGAGAGAAAAAACGAGGGAGAGATGAGCATTGTAAGGCTGTAACTCTACGAAGTGGAAAGGAATTGCAAGAGACAGTAAAGGATGGGGAAAAAAGGGACAAGGCATCAATTGAAATTGAGGAAGTGGTGGACACCGAAAAACGTCAAGATGAGACCTTACAGCAGAAAGATTTGGAACCAACCAGCACAATGCCTCCCATACCGTATCCGCAGAGATTTCAGAAATCTAAGTTGGATAAGCAGTTTTCATGATTTTTGGATATCTTCAAGAAGCTGTATATCAACATCCCCTTTGCCGAAGCCTTGGAACAAATGTCGAGTTACGCTAAGTTTATGAAGGAGGTTTTGTCGAAGAAGAGGAAATTGGGTGAGTTGAAATAAATGGCATTGAATAGAAGAATGCGGTTGCGATCATTCAGAATAAGTTACCACCGAAGCTCAAGGATCCAGGTAACTTTAATATACCATGTGAAATTGGAAATCAGTTCTCAGGAAGAGCATTGTGTGATTTGGGGGCCAGTATAAATCTGATGCCATTATCCGTCAATAGTCAGTTTGGACTTCAGGCTCCACGACCGACAAATATCAGTTTGCAGTTGGTGGAATAGATCGTTACATATCCATGAGGTATTGTTGAGGATGTTTTAGTTAAAGTGGATAAACTCATCTTCCCCGCGGATTTCTTTATTATGGATTATGAAGTGGACAGCGAAATCCCAATAATTCTGGGGCGACCATTCTTAGCAACGGGTAGAACTTTGATTGATGTGCAAAAAGGCGAATTGACGATGCGTGTTGAAGATCAACATGTCACTTTTAATGTTTTCAAGTCAATGTCATCCGAAAGAAAAAGGTGAGTGTATGCGGGTGGATATCATGGAGAAATTGGTTAATCACAAATTCAGTGGAAATTATTCGGAGGACCCGCTTGAATCCATTTTTCTTGGGATAGACGATTACGGAATTGAAGAGGACATTGAATATGCCAAATGGTTAGATACACTATCAGTCTTCCAGAAAAGCAATCAATCATTCGACACCCTTGAGAGGCCCGACACGGAAGCTAAAAAGTTCAAACCCTCAATAGAAGAGCCATCGGTGTTGGAATTAAAGCCGCTACCATCTCATTTGCAGTATGCTTATTTGGGAAAAGATGATACCCTACCAGTTATTATTTTAACGGAGTTAACTGACACACAAAAGGAGAAACTGTTACGGGTTCTTCGTGAGTTCAAAACATCAATTGGGTGGATGATAGCGGACATTCGAGGTATTAGCCCATCATTCTGTATGCACAAGATTCTAATGGAAGAGGGGGCAAAACCAACCATTGAGATGCAAAGAAGGCTAAACCCCATTATGAAGGATGTGGTGAAAAAGGAGATTATAAAGTGGTTGGATGCCGGCATTATTTACCCAATCTCAGATAGTTCATGGGTGAGTCTTGTATAATGTGTACCAAAGAAAGGGGGTATGACGGTGGTGAAGAATGAAGCGAATGAGCTTATCCCTACTCGAACAGTTATAGGATGGAGAATATGCATGGACTACCGTAAACTGAATAAAGCCACTCGTAAGGATCACTTCCCTTTACCGTTCATTGATCAGAAGCTGGATAGGCTAGCGGGACATCAGTTCTACTGTCTTTTAGATGGGTATTCTGGGTATAATCAAATTGCCATAGCACCGGAGGATCAAGAGAAGACTACATTCACATGCCCATATGGTACGTTTGCATTCCGGCGTATGTCCTTTGGTTTATGTAATGTGCCGGCAACCTTTCAACGGTGTATGATGGCGATCTTCTCCGATATGGTCGAGAAAAATTTGGAGGTATTTATGGAAGATTTTTCTGTGTTTGGTGATAGCATTGATCTATGTTTGAAAAATCTGATTTTAGTGTTGAAACGATGTGTGGAGACTAATCTAGTTCTTAACTGGGAAAAATGTCACTTTATGGTGAAAGAAGGGATTATTCTAGGGCATAAGGTTTCTGCAGCAGGGTTAGAGGTAGACAAAGCAAAGATTGAGACAATTGAGAAATTACCTCCTCCATCATCTGTGAAGGGAATCCGGAGCTTCTTGGGACATGCATGTTTCTATAGACGCTTCATTAAAGATTTTTCAAAGATTTCAAAACCTTTATATTCCCTGTTGGAAAAAGACGTGCCTTTCAAGATGGATCAGTCATGTATCGAGGCATTTGAGGTATTAAAGAAGAAGTTGATCTCCGCTCCAATTATTGTGGCGCCCGATTGGTCTTTACCGTTCGAATTAATGTGCGGCGCTAGTGATTACGCAGTGGGAGAAGTATTGGGACAACGTTACGACAAGATTTTTCACACAATCTACTATTTCAGCAAGACGTTGACGAATGCCCAGTTGAATTACACAACCACCAAAAAAGAATTACTTGCAGTTGTGTTTGCCTTCAACAAATTCAGAGCATATCTAATTGGGACCAAGATAATTGTCTACACGGATCATTCTTCCAAGAAATATCTGATTGAGAAGAAAGACGCTAAACCGCGGTTAATACGGTGGGTGTTACTGCTAAAAGAGTTTGATTTGGAGATCCGGGATATAAAAGGTACATAAAATCAAGTGGCGGATCATCTTTCTCGGTTGAAAAATGCAGAGGTATAGAGGAAAGACAATGCAATGATTAATGAGAAATTTCTGGATGAACAACTTCTCCGAGTAACCACAACACTGCCTTGGTATGCTGATTATGTGAATTACGTGGTTGCTAAGGTGTTACCACCAGATTTGAACTCTCATCAACGAAAGAAGTTCCTCCACGATGTTAAGCAGTACTATTGGGATGAACCATTTCTGTTTAAGGCATGCGCGAATCAAATGATTAGACGTTGTGTGCCACATGAAGAGATGGACAACATATTTGGTCATTGCCACTCATCAGATTATGGAGGTCATTATTTGGGTGATCGAACAGCGGCCAAAGTGTTATAATCAGGATTTTACTGGCCTTCTTTATTCAAGGATGCTTACCTCTTCGTGCTGAAATGTGATCGATGCCAACGCATAGGTAATATCTCCAAGCGCAATGAAATGCCACTCAACTCAATTTTGGAGGTAGAACTGTTCGACGTATGGGGAATCAATTTTATGGGACCTTTCCCATCCTCATTCAATAATCAGTACATTCTGTTGGCGGTCGATTATGTTTCCAAATGGGTAGAAGCTGCAGCTTTACCCACGAATGATGCCAATGTCGTCCTTCGATTCTTAAAGAAAAGTATCTTCACACGATTTGGGACGCCGAGAGCGATAATAAGTGATGAGGGGACTCACTTCTGCAATAAATAATTCACAAAGTTACTCACAAAATATGGGGTTCGCCATAAAATTGCAGCTCCGTATCATCCCCAAACCAATGGTCAAGCGGAAGTCTCGAATAGGGAGGTCAAGCGAATTTTGGAAAAGGTGGTAAATCTATCACGAAAAGATTGGTCTTTGCGTCTTGACGATGCTCTATGGGCATATCGAACAGCATATAAGAATCCGATCGGCATGTCACCTTATCGAATGGTTTACGAAAAGGCATGTCATCTCTCGGTCGAATTAGAACATAGTGCACATTGGGCCATTCGTAAACTTAACTTCGATTTACAAGCAGCGGGTGAGAAAAGGTTACTACAATTGAATGAGATTGACGAATTCTGATTTAACGCCTATGAAAACGCAAAACTCTACAAGGAGAAAGTCAAAGCTTGGCATGATAAGAAAATTCTTGATAGAACGTTTGAACCAAGCCAACAAGTCTTTCTTTTCAACTCTCAATTGCGTTTATTTCCTAGGAAACTGAAATCACATTGGTCGGGACCTTTCAAGGTTGTATCTGTCGCACCACACGGAAACATTGAGGTTGAGGAACCGAATTCAAAATGCAAATTTAAGGTCAATGGTCAATGATTGAAACATTACTGGAGTGGACCCGTTGAATGTAAATCAACGATCATGTATCTCTCTGACCCAGTGGATAATTGAACAACACAGTACAGTCGGGCTGACGACTGTAAACCAAGCGCTTATTGGGAGGCAACCCATTTAGTTTTTATTTTATTCAATTTAGTTTCATATTATTTCCCTTATTTATTCTTTTAGTATTGCTAGTAAACATTTTGGTTGATTAAGTCTTAAATTGTCTCATGTGTGCAAGTCCTTGTGCAAGTATTGATTGAGTTTCAATTTTTAGGTTGGGGATGTGTGCAAGATGTTTAAAGAAAATAGTCAAACCCTGCCTAACAGCGCCCTGGCGCTTGGAATTCACACAAATAACGCACCCCAGCGCTAGAGTTTCTTGAAGTTACGGACCCTCAGCGCCCCGACGCTCAATTTGAACTAGTTTCAAGCGCCCCAGCGCTATCCCTTCATGTCGGACCCTGACCATCAGCGCCCCGACGCTAGAGAGGCACACAGGCTACTGCACCCCGGCGCTGGTACACGAGAACAGAGTCCTGTTCCAATTCAATAACTGTTCAGTTCAACTCAGGGCAATTCAACTTCCACCCACATTTCATCTCCTCATCTGGTAACTAATTTTCAACCTTCATTTAACTCCCAAAATCAAAAACATAAAGCCACAAATCACATGGGATTTTCTTGTTACAAACCAATCCTCATCTCTCACGATCATCTTCAAAGGTATGTTCTGTATTACACTTAAATTCTTGTGACACAACCATTGTTATTGGTGCGATTGGTGAGTTAATATTTGATTTCTGTCCTCCTACCTCCAGATCGCATGAAATTTTTCATTCTTCTAATCTTGAATATCCAATAGGGCACATAGATGACTCACTTTTGATTGGAGTATTCATACTTGAGTGGCTATTGAATGCTAAAGGCATGGCACGAATGGATAGGAAATTAGTGGTGGTTTAAAGCAATTTATCAGTTGCCTCTTAGGTGTTTGATAAATTGCCTAAGTCAATGATCATGTTCAAATTCGCACATATCATCATATCCATGCACGGTATTTATGAACCATCTTGTCACCGCAATATTATAAATCTACTGTTGCACATATTCATTACTAGTGTGGGAAGAATTATACTGTCTTGATGCATACACAGGAGTATGTTGCTTTGCATGACACAACTTTTGGGCGAATTGTATGTGTTTCTTTCAAAATGCAGAATTTTAATAGTACATGCACCTAATCGATATAATTTCCATTTTCATGCCTCAACCCCAACCATGTACTCAAAGTACACAAATATTATAAAGTTGGGGGTAATGTCATGCATAAGTTTACCCAAACTAGAATTCTTTTCAAAGCTAATACATGTATATGTTTTTACTTGCAGAATTCTCTACATGGCATCAAAACTTCAATGAGGAAAAGGGTCAGGGACCGCTTCGACTCCACCTCCAAAATTCGACAGTCGCCATTTTGTCAGTGCCGCGGCTCAAGAACGCTACAACCGCATGGCTACACGTTCACTAGTCCCAGAACGCGGTTTGAGACCCGATCAATCAAAGGATGGAGAAATGGTAGTTATGATAGCTGAACGAAATTGGTTCACCCTCACCGAACAACCAGACCCAGCAGTTATTGCAGTAGTTAAAGAGTTCTACACTAACGTGCCCGAGCATTATCATTATGGGGTCTTTGTAAGGGGAAAAACAGTTGAAATTGGCGAAGAGGACTTAAACGGGTGCTATCAACTGCCATTAGAGGGACTAAACAACGAGTACGCACGGCTTGTGAGTGATGGGCCAGATTATGAGAAGATAATTCGTGAACTTTGTCAGCCGGGCACCACATGGACAGTGCATGAACGCGGAAGCATGACCTTTCCACTTTCTAACCTCAGCTTATATGGGAAGGTGTGGTATGCGTTTATCTGCGCCAAACTCATGCCATGCACCCATGTGAGTCATGTCACCAAGGAGCGAGCGGTGCTGTTATACTCAATAATTAAAGGCTTCAAGATAGATGTTGGCCACCTTATTCAGTAGTCTATTCTCTGAGCATCCCGAGGAGGGACCACAGGAGGGTTACCACATCCATCTCTCATCTGCGTTTTGTGTGCTAAGTTCGGAGTCAAATGGAAATCAGATGAGATGATTCAAACGCCTATGCCCGTGTTGGACCACAAGTTGATCAGTAGGTATAAAGTGTGGACAGGTGGGGCAAATCACCCTAGGGGATTGGGTTTCATAATTCCCCAAGTTGAAGCTTCTCAAGCTCCACCACCGCAGGCTCCACCTACTTATGGTCTGTCCTCTGCAGCTTATCGTGGTGTGGTTCCAGAAGCAGTCCAGCGCGAAATAAACGGATGATTTTACAATCTGGAAGCCCAAAATGTCTAACTGTCTGAACGTCAAGATGTGATCTATAAATATTTGGTCGACCAGTTTACAGCTCAGAATGCCTTGAACGCTCGGTTGTTTCCGGGTGTTAATCTCAGTCAGTTCCCCTCTTCCCCAGTCCTACCAGTCTTTCCCCTTCAGATCTATAGATGAGTGAGGATGATGATGCTCCACCCAAGGCATAAGCTCGTCAGGGAAGACCTCTATTTTATATTGTTTTCTCTTTCGCATGAGGACATTGCTCTAGATAAGTTTGGGGGTAGTTTATTATTTGCATTAGTAGTTTGTGGTTTGTGATTGTTAATAGTTTGTGGATGCTTTGATTGTTATTAATGTTGCATTTAGGATTGCATTTTAATTCCAGCTTTTGATAGTACGTATATTTGGGGGCCAATGATGAAATTAGAATTACATGAACAAGTCTAGTAAGGATTGTTGAGTCAGTGATATGATTTTCTTAACATGATTTAAATCTTCATCTGTTTGACACTGATATTATAAGGATAGCACATTTTGAAAAATGACCATGTTGGCTATGATAGTTTAAATGGATAGATAATAGAGTTCTAAAAGATGAATGCTAGTGAAATGAAGGAACAAGTTAAATAGCTAGTGAAGATTGAATTTAGATATGAACTCAGGTTTGGGGGAAAAATATTTGGAGTATATAAGCTTTGAAAAAAAAAGAATAAACACCGTGGCATGCTTGTCTAGTTTTGTGGCCTTTGTTACTTGAGTAAGTAAGCCCGAGGGGATTGTCTCTACACCTAGCGCCCTAAGGTCTTAATGGCTTGGGAGTCGTTGGTCGAAAGCTCGTTAAGGTAGCATTAAAAAGCCTAAGGGAATAAGACAATGGATAGTCATGAGAGGAAAAAAAATGATGAATATATATATATATATATATATAATAAAGCGGGAAAAGTGCAAAAAGCCCCCGTAATAAAAAAAAAGCATAAGTATTCCATTTTGACCCCTGGATTTTGGTGATTGTTCAATTTCAGTTGAATCAAGTTTATTTGATGAGTTCTAGAGTTGAAACTGTATAATCCCTATTAAGAACTTTATTATCTCTTATATTTTGTTGTTCATTGGTTAGCATGGTTGTTGAACACACACTCACAATATCAGTAATAACAGATTTAGATTCATTGATTGTTGGGATATTATTGAACTGCAGTAACATGATGTATTAGCATGTTTTTGTGATTTTTCTGAGGCCTAATGAATATATTTGTGCTATTGGATTGCTGGAATTAAGATCATTTAGATAGTTTGCATGTTGTTCAGTTGTGTTGTGTCTTGTGTTGTGTTGCTTGAGGACAAGCAATGATTTAAGTTTGGGGGTATTTGATGATTGGGTAATATACCCATGAATTGGATATATTTTGGGCTTAATTTGTTGTATTCTCTAAGCATTTAGATCCGTTTTACTATGTTTAGTTGTGTTATTGCAGGATTGTGAGTTGCTGGAACACTTAGGGCAAATGAGCTAAAAATGGGCATAAGGATCACATTCTGCTCCCTAGCACCGGAGCGCTCTATCCTTTGTTAATCCAATTCAAAAGTGACTGGCGGGCGGAATTGGATGACCAAGCGGTAGCGTTATTTGGACATTGACTTTCATTAAAAACTTTAAGGAGGTGGTTATGTGATAAAAATTTGAGTTGGAATTGGATTGTGGAACAAGATGGGAAGTATATAAGGTGTATTTGCATTGAATTAGGGGACTCATCTACACAATTTTGAAGATTGATCAAGGAGCAAGAGGAGATTTTGAAGACTTTGACTTGGAGTTTGTGAGACCCCATATTTTATCAATAAAGATTTAAATTTTGTCGAAATAATTTTTAATATTATGGTGTGAATTTGAGATAATATTATAGTTGTGGGTAGTATTTATAAATTTTGCAAAGTATGCAAGTGGTTATATTATATTCGATTGGTGGGGAATATTAGGTTTAGCGGGGAATATTAAATACAACAGCTCAATCATTAGTGGACCCTAGCGAAAATTATTGTCGGATTGAAAGCGACAAAAATATTTTATTGAAATAACGGCGGAAGTTTTACCGTTGATCTTGTTGAACTACTCGGTAGTAAAATGCGATGTCGTGTGGTAGCATAATAAATACACGGTATTGATTATTGATGCTTATGTGAGAAGTCACTCGGTTTGATTCCATTATTATCGATTAATAATATGAATTATTATAGCGATAATGATGTTTTGTTTTATTCGTATTATTAACGTAATAAAACAGAAACATCTTTTTATATAAAACAGAATACTTTATTAAAGTTATTATATAAATAGAATATATTATATTTTATTATGCATAGTGTTGCATAGTGTTTTGCATAGTGTTTTGCATAGTGTTGCATAGTGTTTGCATAGTGTTTGCATAGTAAAATGTTTTTATATAAATAGAATATATTATATTTTATTTAAAATATTTTGCTTTAAATATGGACCGTCAGATTAAAGTAAATCAATCTGGACCGTTCATGGATTAATTACCTTGCATTCTATTTTCCTATAAATAGAAGCTCATTCCTTCATTATTTTCTTACGAATTCACTGAAACTCTAGAGAGAGAAACTATAGAGAGAAAGAAGAAAAGTATTCTGCTACTTCACCTTGCCAATATTCAGTTCTTCTAAGGTAGGGAATATTATTTGTTATACCCGTAAGGGGTGTTATTCTTTTGTATTCATGAAGAGAACTTACATTGTTATTCCATTGTTTATTATTACATTGGAATAACTTTTGTAAAAGTGGTATACCTATACATAACTTTGTATATGTGGCATACCCTATACTTGGTGAAATCCTTATATTATTCCATTCTTATTTATTACATTGGAATAACTTTGTATCTGTGGAATCCCCTATACTTGGTGATCTTCTTACATTATTCCATTCTTTATTATTACTTTGGAATATCACATCGTGTGTTTTACAGGACACAGTTCCATTGTTTATTATTCGCATTTTTATTATTACATTGGAATATCACATCGCATGTGTTTTACAGGACACTGGTTCCATTGTTTATTATTCAAAGCATTTATTATTTTGTTGGATCATCCCGATTGTGAATTTCACGACTGGTTCCGTTATTATTATTACATTGGAATAACTTGTCATCTGCAATACCGCATGCATAGTGATTTCTTTTGTTATTCCATTCTTTATTATACCGAGTTGGTTAAATCTTTGACTTCTATACTCCATGAAATTAGTGGAATATCCTTGATATTTGCGCTTCATCCGATATCTTTTCATGGAAATATTCTTACGATCATTCTTGAATTTTACTCTACAAAAGCAAGTATCTTGTTGACAAATTTGGGCGTTAATAATTCCTAGATAAATTAATTCTTGAACTTATTTTATTGAATTCTTATATCATTGTCATCATCCTCATGTTTATATTATGTTAAAAGTTATCTTTGGCTTACGTGCATAGATGAACTTAGTATGATTATGACGGGGTTCATTCGGTATAATCATGGCTTGATATAAATGATGTGACAAAAGTCCTCGGTGGCTTTTGTAATGTAATGCGGTGGTGGATAGTTTTTGGTATGATTATGACCGGGGTGATTCGGTATAGTCATGACCATTGATAATTTGATGAAAATCCTTGAATAGTAGTGCGGGGATGATTAGATATTGTGGTTTATTCATTAAAGTAGGAGTCTCGGCTTATAACTTTGATGAAAAACCTTTTAAATCATAAAAGATAGTAGATTTTATTTTCTACTTGACTCTTTTAATGGATTGCTTATTTCACTGCAGATTAAACTTGTTGTCTATTGTATTTTATCGGTTTAACACTTTGTTGAAGGTTAATGATAATTTATTACGCATTATCTTAGTCATAATATTTCTTCTTGGGCTAGTTGAGCTCACCCTTTCTTTCTTTGTTCTCTGAGGAAATGAGAACATAATTTGAGACGAGTTGGGGAGCGGAGTAATGGTCTAGAGGATAGCATTAGTAGTCCTCACTATTACGTGAAATAGTGTGATAATAGTTGTAATGAGGACTCCTTTTGAGTTTGTATAATATCTAGTAGACAATATTTGTATTCAAACTCACAGTTTATGTCGTATTATACCACGCAGTTATATTAGTAAGTTGTATTTGAATTTATGTACCATGTAAGTGGCGACCCAAGATGGGTGGCGTATACCTAATTTTGGGGGCGTCACGGTTGGTATCGAGCTTAGGGATATGATCCACTGGCTAAGATTGAGATAAGAACTAGGAGGAGGCAGGGAATTCCTTCGCTAGTATGATCTACCTAAGTTTATTTGTTATTTAATTGGTGAAGTCGGAGTATAGGGATAATATTTGATATATTAATTGACCCTTGTGTTGTGGCGGTGTTTGGAAATGGCGGTGAAAATATTCACAATGGAGTGAATGTGGTAGTTGTGACACCTTTAATCACTAATCGAGGTTAATGCGGTGTGGGACGAGGAACAAATTAGAGATATTCACGTAGTGAATGAAGAACTAATTATTGCTTTTAGAGCTAGTTGCGAGAGGTAGCAACCGAGAGTGAGGAAGAAGAGGAAGAAGAGGAACACGAGGAGAATTGGTTAGAAGAAGTTTATGATCAAAACTTAGAATTACAAAATCGTGTTCGTGAGCTAGAAGAACGAGGTTGAAGAAGCGGAAAGCGATTCGTGGAACAAAGGGATACAACAATTCAAAATTGGGTTACCCGATATGTGATGCTCGAACAAAATCACGCTTTGGCGAGGTGTAAGATATTAAAGTTGGAATCTAAGAATTTAAAAATCAAAGATCAAATTTGAAGAAGAAACAAGCGAAGCGAAGGAGAATAGGTGATGCATGGGTAAAAAGTCGCACAACGCGTTGATAGTGTAGAAAAAGGCGTCCAGATCGATAAAGCCAAAATAGATGAAATGGACTTTGCTTTTTGGATGACAATTAGGAGAACCCAACATCGAATTCGGAATTACCCTGTGCATAGCGGTCAACCCGAATTCGATATGGATTGGAGAATAATGATTCAAATCATGGATGAGGAATGTGAAGAAGCACTTAAGGGTGGAATGTACCCTATAGTAAAGTCAAACTTCGGTAATTTAAGCGAGGCGTTTGTCGAGAAACCCGAACGAAGTTATTACGGGTAAATTAATTATAAATTATTATTACGAAGTCTATACTTTATTCAATACAAGTTCTACCCACTCTTTTATTCTACCTAGTTGTGTTCAATGTTTAAATTTGACTCGGAAAAATTAGACTTTGATTTATCTATTGAAACTTCGTTGGGAGAAACCTTCGTTACCTCCTTTGTTTATTAATCTTGTTGTTTCAAATAAACACTTTCACGATCTTATCTCTTTGAAAATACTTGCCTTTGAGGTAATTTTTGAAAATGATTGATTAACTACTCATTATTCTTTTTGTAAGGTTGTTAGCTTTCATATTCCTAACCAACTTTGTTATCTGAATTCAAAGTAACCAAACCCTAAAGTTAATCACTTTGTTATATCAAGCCATAAGTAAAGAGCCCCGATCCTTTCGTTGTTGACTTCCTTGTGTGGAATGCATGCGAAGCCGGACTTTTACGTAGGCGACGTCGTGTTGAAGATGGCAAGTTGATAGGTATCATTGTGTCACGGTCTTTATCGAGTTAAGGGATAGAAGTCACAGTTGGTATTAATGTGACGTACTTATCCAAGTCTTGGGACGAGAGTAATGATTTTGAATGATATTTCTATCATTAATAAATTTCTTAGCGTATTCTTGAAGATTTCCTAGCCTACCCTAGGCGTGAAATCGAATTTTGTATTGATTTGAGACAAAACCCATTTCTTAAACCCTCAAATATTTCTTCAACTAAAAGGGATCATTTACGAGGATTATGATGAAAGTCATAATAAAAGCATTGGACTAATGAAAATCATGGGTATATGAAGTATTAGTAAGTGTTATGATGAGTTATGTTGGTTATTATGTGAAAACATGAAAGTTTCTTAGAAATCACAAAGAGTTGAAAATCGATTTTGGTGAAAAGCGTAACATGAAATTCAATTGACCATATCTCCTATTATATTTTGAATTTTTGAGTGTGGTCAAGTCCTAGAGTTAGATCTATGAGTTACCTAACTAATCCAAGTGGAATTACTGGAAAAGGTGTTATAGATTTTTGTGTGGACTAATTTTAGCAAAGGGTGCAAAGCTGCAAAAACGAAAAAAGCTGCTGCCATGATTTTAGAGGGCTGTTTCGGCCACTTAAATTATGAGAAAAATTCTGGCCTTTTGGGACATGAAGGTATATGGTATAAAGTACCTCCTGTCCAAAAATGAGCTCATTCGACTTAAAATGAGCAAATTATGACTATTTCAATATTTAGGTTTTTCAAACGAAAAACGCTATAACAGGAGTTCTATAACTCAGATGACCATGAAATTTAAACTGGAAGCTCACGTTAACATGTGTAAGGTCCTGCCAAGATTTGGGAATTTTGGAGTTAAACTTGAGGTAGCTAATTTCTTAAGGAATTAATTAGAAATTGATTTTTGAAAAATAGTAAATGAATTTTAAAATATATTTTCATTATGGGACTATATTATGCTAAATCCCAGAAAAAATATATTTTTGGGACTGATTTGGTATTTTTCATGAAAATAGTTTAATTCTGAACATATGAGTTAAATATGTTATGTGAAGTAATAAAGTTGAAAATAGGATTTTATGGCTAGAGAATCCTATATAGAGTATATGCATATTTTTTTGATGAGGATTTGATAATTGGTGATGATATCTTATGAGTATGGCATTTTGAATGATTAAATGCATTATATGGTAAAGCGTAAACAATTGAAATAAATTGTTTATAAATTTAAGAAGTGATTAAAAAATTGTTATAATATTAATGATATTAGATTATAAGATTATTAAGTGATTGATAACATGGGGATATTCTTGAATCTGGATAAATTATATTATAAATGTTTAATATTTATCCTTTATCTCATTTGATTGATTCTTTATATCATTGACATGATCCTCATGCTTATATTATGTTGAAAGTCATACGTGGCTCACGTGCATAGATGGACTTGGTATGATTATGACCGAGGATTGTTGGTATAATCATGGTAACCGTAATTGAAAACACGATTATCTTTGTGCACGTAGTGCATGGATAATTGTGGTCGTGATACTAATGAATACGATTATCTTTGCACGTGAAGTGCATGGATAATTGTGATCGTGATACTAATGAATACACGATTATCTTTGTACGTAGTGCATGGATAATTTGTGGTCGTGATACTAATGAATACACGATTATCTTTGGCACGTAGTGCATGGATAATTTGTGGTCGTGATACTAATGAATACACGATTATCTTAGTCACGTAGTGCATGGATAATTTGTGGTTGTGATACTAATGAATACACGATTATCTTTGGCACGTAGTGCATGGATAATTTATGATCGTGATACTAATGAATACACGATTATCTTTGGCACGTAGTGCATGGATAATTTGTGGTCGTGATACTAATGAATACACGATTATCTTGGCACGTAGTGCATGGATAATTTTTGGTCGTGATCTTAATGAATACACGATTATCTTTGTACGCGCAGCGGTGCATGGATAATTGTGGTCGTGATCTTAATGAATACGATTATCTTTGGTCGTAGTGCATGGATAATTCGTGGTCGTGATACTAATGAATACGATTATCTTTGGCCGTAGTACATGGATAATTTGTGGTCGTGATACTAATGAATACGATTATCTTTGGTAGTAGTGCATGGATAATTCGTGGTCGTGATCTTAATGAATATCCTTGGCACGTAGTGCGGGGATGATTCGATGATATGGATTAATTATTGAGTGAGTCTCAAACAATGAAATATTAATTCATGGATGTGGTAAAAGTCATCTTTGGTAGTAGTGCATTGATTGACTTGGTATGATTATGACCACGGATTATTCGGTATAATCATGGTAGTAATTGAAAAACACGAATATCCTTGGCGATAGTGCATGGATAATTCGTGGTAGTGATACTATTGTTGCATCTCGGCATTATTGTTTTTGGTTGTATATCTTTGCTTTGTAGTGCAAAAGATGAATTGTTAATAAATATCTTTGGCTGTAGTGCAAAAGATGAATTGTTAATGAATATCTTTGGTAGGATTGCAAAGATGAATTTAATGTTTTCAACGATAAAGGTATTCAAGGTATCCTCACCTCTTTATCATACCAGTCGTACCCCTAATTTAGAGGGTGAAATTCCATAAGGAGGGGAGATTGTGAGACCCCATATTTTATCAATAAAGATTTAAATTTTTGTCGAAATAATTTTAATATTATGGTGTGAATTTGAGATAATATTATTGTTGTGGGTAGTATTTATAAATTTTGCAAAGTATGCAAGTGGTTATATTATATTCGATTGGTGGGAATATTAGGTTTAGTAGGGAATATTCGTACAACTGACTCAATCATTGGTGGACTCCACAAATGTAATTATTATCGGATTGAGAAAGCGACAAAAATATTTTATTGAAATAACGGCGGAAGTTTTCCTGGTTGATCTTGTTGAACTACTCGGTAGTAAAAATACGATAATACATGTGGTTGCATAGTAGTATTACGGTATTGATTATTGATGCTTATGTGAGAAGTCACTCGGTTTGATTCCATTATTGTCGATTAATAATATGAATTATTATAGCGATAATGACGTTTTGTTTTATTCAGTATTATTAACGTAATAAAAGCGAAACATCTTTTATATAAAGCGAGAATACTTTATTAAAGTTATTATATAAATAGAATATATTATATTTTATTATGCATAGTGTTGCATAGTGTTTTGCATAGTGTTTTGCATAGTGTTTGCATAGTGTTTGCATAGTAAAATGTTTTTATATAAATAGAATATATTATATTTTATTTAAAATATTTTTCTTTAAATATGGACCGTCAGATTAAAGTAAATCAATCTGGACCGTTCATGGATTAATTACCTTGCATTCTATTTTCCTATAAATAGAAGCT
This sequence comes from Panax quinquefolius, assembly GCA_020205615.1. NCBI lineage: Eukaryota > Viridiplantae > Streptophyta > Magnoliopsida > Apiales > Araliaceae > Panax > Panax quinquefolius. Next base: position 60,855,323 of record CM035159.1, read on the forward strand.
CATTCCTTCATTATTTTCTTACGAATTCTTTGAAACTCTAGAGAGAGAGAAACTATAGAGAGAAAGAAGAAAAAGTATTACGCTACTTCACTTTGCAATATTCGGTTCTTCTAAGGTAGGGAATATTATTTGTTATACCCGTAAGGGGTGTTATTCTTTTGTATTCATGAAGAGAACTTACATTGTTATTCCATTGTTTATTATTACATTGGAATAACTTTTGTAAAAAGTGGTATACCCTATACATAACTTTGTATCTGTGGCATACCCTATACTTGGTGAAATCCTTATATTATTCCATTCTTATTTATTACATTGGAATAACTTTTGTATCTGGAATCCCCTATACTTGGTGATCTTCTTACATTATTCCATTCTTTATTATTACATTTGGAATATCACATGCGTGTGTTTTACACCGGACACTGGTTCCATTGTTTATTATTCGCATTTATTATTACATTTGGAATATCACATGCGTGTTTTTACAGGACTGGTTCCATTGTTTATTATTCACATTTATTATTACATTGGATCATCACGTCGGTGTGAATTTCACGACGACTGGTTCCGTTATTATTATTACATTGGAATAACTCATATCATGCAAGTACCGCATGCATGGTGATTTCTTTTGTTATTCCATTCTTTATTATACCCGGTTGGTTAAATCTTTGACTTCTATACTCCATGAAATTAGTGGAATATCCTTGATATTTGCGCTTTCATCGATATCTTTTCATGGAAATATTCTTACGATCATTCTTGAATTTTACTCTATAAAAGCAAGATATCTTGTTGACAATTTGGACGTTAATAATTCCTAGATAAATTAATTCTTGAACTTGTTTTATTGAATTCTTACATCATTGTCATCATCCTCATGTTTATATTATGTTAAAAGTTATCTTTGGCTTACGTGCATAGATGAACTTAGTATGATTATGACCGGGGTTCATTCGGTATAATCATGGCTTGATATAAATGATGTGACAAAAGTTCTCGGTGATTCTGTAATGCGGTGGGTATAGTTTTTGGTATGATTATGACCGGGGTGATTCGGTATAGTCATGACCATTGATAATTTGATGAAAATCCTTGACCAGTAGTACGGGGATGATTAGATATTGTGGTTTATTCATTAAAGTAGGAGTCTCTCATTATATAATGATGATGAAAAACCTTTTAAATCATAAAAGATAGTAGATTTTATTTTCTACTTGACTCTTTTAATGGATTGCTTATTCACCGCAGATTAAACTTGTTGTCTATTGTATTTTATCGGTTTAACAACTTTGTTGAAGGCTAATGATAATTTATTACGCATTATCTTAGTCATAATATTTCTTCTTGGGCTAGTTGAGCTCACCCTTTCTTTCCTTTATTCTCTTGAGGAAATGAGAACATACATTTGGGACGAGTCGGGGAGCGTAAGTAATGGTCAGAGGATAGCATTAGTAGTCCTCACTATTATGTGAAATAGTGTGATAATAGTTGTAATGAGGACTCCTTTTGAGTTTGTATAATATCTAGTAGACAATATTTGTATTCAAACTCACAGTTTATGTCGTATTGTACACGACAGTTATATTAGTTAGTTGTATTTGAATTTATGTACCATGTAAGTGGCGACCCAAGATGGGTGACGTATACCTAATTTTGGGGGCGTCACAGAGTTCTTCTTCTTTATTCTTTTAATTTATGTAATTCATTAAGGATGATTTTTAAATTATTATTGGTTTTAATTTTCGTTATGAACTAATTTCTTTAATTAAGATTCCAATTGAACCTTTTATGATTATGAATTGATTATTTGATTTATTCCAATTATTTATGTTGAAGTGAATTGTTCATCTTGCTTTGTGCTGATTGATTAATTATCTGGCCAATAATTATCTTGTTACTCTAGAGGGAATTGGAAAAGGAATTCTAGGGTTAGAACTGGGCATGGTGACATGTGACTTAGTTATTTGCATAGTGAATAATTAGGTTTGTGAATAGAATGGAAATATCTGTTTGCAGCATGTAACACATAAGGAATTGGGATTGTAATGAGTTTAATTCAATTATTTTGTATAGGAATATAGCAAAATTAATCTGGGTTAAATAGAAGGCAATTGATCACTTGGAAAAGGGCTTTTGGCATTTGAGAATTCCTGTTAACAATTCAGTAGACATAATAATTGGGATAATTGAATAATTGATTTATAAGTCATAAATGGGGATATTGGAGTCTTAATCCTTATTTATCTGAATTTAATCAAATCTTAGTTTGTTTATTTGCTTTCTTTTAGAATAATCTCTTTGCATTGTTTAATTTAGTTTTCTTAAATCTAAAAATCACAATTATTAGTTGTTTAAATAAAATTGGATTGATATAGTGCTAGTAGTTGGAGTTTATTAATTAGAATTCTCTATGGGATCGACACTCTATCTTCTCACTATATTACTTGTTGACAGTGTATACTTGCACGTTTGCTTTGATTGTTAAATCAACTAACATATTTGCAGAAATACAAGTGTGAATTATTTGAAAGGTTCAAAGAATTCAGAAGTGAAACAAATTGGTAAAGTATTAGGATTCTTTGATCGGATCAAGGAATAAATACTTGTGCAATAAGTTTCTAGATCATCTCAAATGGTTTTCTCACAATGGACGCCTCCTGATACACAATAATTGATTGATGTATCTGAAAGGAAAAATCGTACCTTGTTGGACATAGTGTAGTCCATAATAATTTTATCGACATTCCAGTATCCTTCTGGGATAATGCCCTAGACATGGCTGCATATCTACGAAAAAAGGTACCAAGACTCCATAAAAGTTATGGACAGGTAGGATTCTTAATCTTAAGTATGTTAAGATAATAGGTTGTCCAGCTTATGTGAAAAAGTTTCAAAGGATAAGCTTGGTACAAGATTTGACAAGTACAGATTTGTGGGACATCCTAAAGTAAGTTTAGGGTATATATTCTATAATCCTACTTAGCAAAAGGTGTTTGTTGTGAAACATACTACCTTCTAAGATAAAGATGTTTATCATTGAAGGGGCTAGTGAGAGGATAATAGAATCTTGAAGAGTTCAAGAACCACAAAACATTATAAGTCAAATAAGAGGAACCTGTAGAAAAGACCTATTGTACTACAACCGAATCGTAAATCTAGAATTTTACCGAAGATACCTGGGAGGTATGGATTCATCATGGATGATGATGATGATGAGGTACACATCATAGATGATGATGATCCAGTTACATACGATGAGGTAAGAGTTGTAAACACTCAGAGAAATGAATTGAAGCAAGTTTCTCAAAAATGGAACATTCGTTTTGATGAAATAATCAAAAGAGTTTGATTTTATCAAACATAAGAATGAACCTAATGTGTATAAAAGGGTCAGTGGGAGCGTCGTGATACTCCTAGTATTATATATTGATATACAACGGATAAGGAATGACATGCCAATGCTAGAATCAGTAAAGATATAAGTCTAAACATTCCTCCATGAATGATTTGGGAAGAGTATCTTAATTGGGGATACAAATCTATATAGATAGAATTAATAAGATGCTCGACTAAACCCAAGGAACGTATATTCATTTGATGCTAAAGTCGTTTAGCATGGCAAACTCCAAGAGTTGTCTCATGTTGATGAGCCATGGAGTGTATCTCTCTTAATAGTCCCCATAGACACGTAAAAGAGAGATCGCATGAGTAACTATCATGTATGCAATGAAATGTACGAGACCTGATGTTGATCAGTCATATACTGGAGAAGTTTACTGTGAGACAGTGAAAAACATCTTAAAGTACTTAACTGACACTAAGGATGTGATCATATTCATGGTGGGTCTAAATTAAAACTAAAGGGCTTAACAGACTCAAGTTTTTCAGACAGACCAAGGCGACAGAAAATCCACTTTAAGGTAAAGCGTTACCTTGAACCAGCAGTGAAATTGGAAAGGTTCCAAACAGCAAAGAGTTATTGGTTTAGTGATAAAGACAAAGTATATAGCTATAAATGAAGCTGCAAGTTGATTGTTTGGATTAAAAGTTCATTACAGAACTAGGAATAGTTCCTAAGTCTCATCTTGGATCTAAACATGTGTTGTGGAACTTTCATTTGATTATAAGAATCATTGAAAGATGGGAAATCACTATAGAGATAGTGAACTCACAAGAACAACATTACATATCCATTAACTAAAGCTTATCCAAGAGCAGGATAATCGTCACGTAGAGAAGAAGGGTATGAGATACCATGACGATTAGCTTTAGTGTAAGTGGGAGATTGAAAGTAGTATGCACACAAGCCAATCATGTTTGATGATAAAGCATATACTTTGTAACAATCTTATTCATTTATTACTAAAAAGTATTAATTTATTAAAGGCTTTTAATTATCTACATGATGTTGTTTTATAATATGTGATAAACCCATAGTTTTAAGCAACGCTTTTAGAATAATGATGATGATCATTCTAATGAGATCTAAATTCTTAGAAAGCTTAAAACTAAAATAGTTCCTAATCATTGGATTACTAAATTGGGGATTAGCGAACCCAGATAGATTGGTACATACGTTGCTTGCTCATTGGATGAGGATGGATGAGGATGATTGATCTCGTGATCATTTGTGTGGAGACACTAAAGCAAGTATATAGGTGCTTATTAGAGAATAAGTTCACTGAACATGGCTCGCTAAGGAATACCTAATGGAGTTTTACTTGCCTGTCAATAGGAATTCCTGTAGTCATTGTAGTACAAGTGATCCTTGGACTTGAGATCATCATAGTATCTTGTGTATGATCAGTTATACTTTGACTTATTCCTTAAGACCCTTAGGGTATATCAAAGAGTATGTTTGGGTATAATAAGTTGTACATGGAGATAATGTATGATCAATAAAGAATCTACCACTTCTAGTAAAAGAAAAGAAATGTCCTATGTGATTCGATAAATGACAACCCAGTAATCCTTGGCCAAGGCAGAATGAAATTAGAAAAGAGTTTCTAATTTGCATTATTTGGAGTTGTGCATTTAAGAGTCGAAATATATATAATTAAATAAAATAAGACTTGACAGTAATTTCATGTCTTATATTTAATTGGGACATTGTATGGTGGAATGATTGAATTGTACGGTAACTATTTACTCAAAGGTTCTTTTATGATTAATGTTGAAATCTATATTATCCGGAAAGTCGTTGATCGCTGTGGAGGCTTATCCCTATTGTAGAATAAATATTATTTATTTAAATAAATTAATTGTTTAATTTATTTATTTAAATAAGATTAGAATTGTTCTAATTAATTTATTCACAATAGGTTTAGTATGGATAACCTAAAGGGTCACACCATAAAAGGAAGAATAATTATTTAAGAAGTTAATGGCATAATCGTAATAATAAGTCAAGTATATTTAATTTAATCTATGGTGATAGAATAAATTAAATATCTTAATATTTATTATTTAATATTTTAGAAATATTAAATATAAATTAATAAGAGGAGTCTTATTATTATTATTACTATTATTATTATTTAATTCCTAAAGGAGTTTGGGAATTAATTAATAAAAGTACTCTCAAATATCCTAATAGGATTAGGAGGAAAATTAATTAAAAGAGTTTAATTAATTATCCCTAATAAGATTAGAGAGCTTAATTAATTAAAAAAAATTAATTAATTAAATAAAACTCAATTCCTTAATTGTTAAGGAGGGTTGCCTACATCTATAAATAAGAGGAGTCTTATTATGGGTGAGGTGGTTGACACTTTTACAAAATACGTGAATACGTAATTCTAATAGTTGGGAGAGTATACCCCTTTCTATGAGATAGAAAAACTAGGGTTTTGCCAAATACACATCTTCTTGAATCTTTCTTCTTCCTTAGTGGATCACCTCTAGAGGCCAAACACTTGGGTGGCTAACGTTGATCAAAGGAAGGAACCAAACCCGGTGGATTCAAGTTGAACGCAAAAAGGATTTGGAGGTGAACTTGTACCTGACGAAACTCGAATCTTCAAAGGTATGATTCTTGTTCTTTATCTTTTCGTTTAATTAATAATTGTGCATAAAGGATGATCCGGGTATATGGTTTGTAAAATTTTAAACTCTGATTTTCCACGTTTTCGCTTATTTTATGCAATTTGATTGCGTCCAAGAATATTACAAACCTAACAGTAGAGAATTCGATTTCCTATAGAATGGATATAAAATTCATATTTTTCAGATAACAGGGCTATTTATTATGAATTATTGAAATTTCTGATTATTGTTTAAATGGTAAAACATTTTGGAAATTTTTAGAATGGGTGGGCCCCACTTTTGGTTGGTGAAAATTGTGCTGAAATTTTATTTCAAAAGTGGTGGACATGAATAGTAACAAGTAAAGCCATCAGGTAGTAGGTTCGTCTGTTTTGGCATTCTGGCATTTTTCTATAAATAGGTGTTTAGGTTAGAATTGAAAATCACACCAAAAACATAAGTTTTCTTTCTCTATATTATCGAGCATATTTTTCTGATTATTTAGATACTTTGAGAGTTGCTATTCAGTGCAAGTTTCTTTTAACATTTCATCCATTTTTCCGGTCAGAAGTATTGTTCTTTTGAGGTAATGGATGTTATTTTCTTCGTAAATGGTATTATTTCTTTCAATATCATTATGCTGAAATATTGATATGAATATTATTATGGAAATTCAACCTTTTTGTACCGGGGTTACTATGTTAGGTTTGTAATATTCATGAACGCAATCAAATTGCACAAAATAAGCGAAAACGTGTAAAAATCAGTGTTTAAAATTTTACAAACCATATACCCGGATCATCCTTTATGCACAATTATTAATTAAACGAAAAGATAATGAACAAGAATCATACCCTTGAAGATTCGAGCTTCCTCAGGTACAAGTTCACCTCCAAATCCTTTCGCGTCCAACTTGAATCCACCGGGTTTGGTTCCTTCCTTTGATCAACGTTAGCCTCCCAAGTGTTTGGCCTCTAGAGGTGATCTGCCAAGGAAGAACAAAAATTCAAGAAGATGGGTGTTTGGTTAAACCCTAGTTTTTTATCTTTATAGAAAAAGGCGTACTCTCCCAACTATTGGAATTACATATTCACGTGTCGTGAAAGTGTCAACCCACTCACCCATAATAAGACTCCTCTTATTTATAGATGTAGGCAACCCTCCTTAAAAATTAAGGAATTGGGTTTTATTTAATTAATTAAATTCTTTTAATTAATTAAGCTCCCTATTCTTATTAGGGATAATTAATTAAACTCTTTTAATTAATTTGTCTCCTAATCCTATTAGGATATTTGAGAGTACTTATATTAATTAATTTCCAAACTCCTTTAGGAATTAAATAATAATAATAAGACTCATCTTATTAATTTATATTTAATATTTCCAAAATATTAAATAATAAATATTAAGCTATTTAATTTATTCTATTACCATGGATTAAATTAAATACACTTAACTTATTATTACGATTATGCCATTAACTTCTTAAATAATTATTCTTCCTTTTATGGTGTGACCCTTTAGGTTCTCCATATTAAACCTAGGTTGTGAATAAATTAATTAGAACAATTCTAATCTTATTTGAATAAATAAATTAAAATATTAATTTATTTAAATAAATAAAATTTATTCTACAATAGGGATAAGCCTCCTAGAATTAACGACTTTTCGGATAATATAGATTTCAACATTAATCATAAAAGAACCTTTGAGTAAATAGTTATTGTATAATTCAATCATTCCACCATACAATGTCCCAATTAAATATAAGACATGGAATTATCACAAGTCTTATTTTATTTAATTATATGTATTTCGATTCTTAAATGCATAACTCCAAATAATGCAAATTAGAAACTCTTTTCTAATTTCATTCGCCTTGCCAAGGACTCTTTGGTTTTGTCATTTATCGAATCACATAGGACATTTCTTCTTTTACTAGAAGTGGTAGATTCTTTATTGATCATACATTATCTCCATGTATAACTTATTATACCCAAGCATACTCTTTGATATACCCTAAGGGTCTTAAAGAATAAGTCAAAGTATAACTCATCATACACAAGATACTATGATGATCTCAAGTCCAAGGATCACTTGTACTACTATCACTACAGAATTCCTATTGACGGAAAGTAAAACTCCATTAGGTATTCCTTAGCGAGCCACGTTCAAATGAACTTATTCTCTAATAAGCACTTACATACTTTCTTTAGTGTCTCCACACAAATGATCATGAGATCAATCATCCTCATCCAATGAGCAAGCAACGTATGTACCAATCTATCCGGATTCACTAATCCCCAATTTAGTAATCCAACGATTGGGAACTATTTTAGTTTTGAGCTTTCTAAGAATTTAGATCTCATTAGAATGATCATCATCATTATTCTAAAAGCATTGCTTAAAACTATGGGTTTATCACATATTATAAAACAGCATCATGTAGATAATTAAAAGCCTTTATTAAATTAATACTTTTCTATTAATAAATGAATAAGATTGGTACAAAGTATATGCTTTATCATCAAACATGATTGGATTGTGTGCATACTACTTTCATACTATTCACGTATATGGCACTATTCATGTATACGACACTATTCACCAAAAAATGAAATTTTCTCTTCTTTGTCCCAGATGTCTGTTATGGTTACTATCTTTGATTATATCCATATTTTGATCTCCATTCTTTAATGTTACTCCACTATGGTTTATTATGGAGTATTTTTAAATTTGGATTATCTAAAGTACGAATCTCTAATCTTTGTCCTTTTATCTCACTGGATTCGTTCTTTAAAATATTTTTCATCATCCTCAATCCTTAATGGTGATACTTGATGAATATCTTTGGCCTGTAGTGCAAAGATGATTGATTACTTGATGAATATCTTTGGCCCGTAGTGCAAAGATGGACAGGTGTTGAGATGAACATGACCAACCGGTGATACAAATGAATATCTTTGGCCCATAGTGCAAAGATGAATATTTGATTCAAGATGTATATTGATTGATGTTACAGGGATAAAATATTGATGATGGACTTTTAAATTCATAGATGATAGTAGATTTCTTTCTCTACTAAACTCTTCTAATGAATTATTTTTTTTGCTGTGAATATTGATCTAAAACTTGTTGTCCATTATATTTTATCTGATTTGTTGAAGGCAAACGATAATTTGTTGTTCATTATCTTACTCATAATATTCTTTACTGGGCTAGTTGAGCTCACCATTTTCCTTTTTGTTCCATTTTTCTACTCAGGAAGTGAGAATTTAGCAGGAACTATCCGGGGTATGGAGTGATGGTTCAAGATAGTTGTTTTAGTAGTCCTCACTATTATGTAAAATAGTGCATCAATAATTGTAATGAGGACTTTTTTCTGAGTGTGAATATTGTCTAGAAGACAATATTTGTATTTAAACTCACAGTTTATGTGTTGTCGCATTTTGCACGATAATTGTATTAATAAATTTGTAGTTGTTTCTGTGCCATGTATTTGGTGACTTAGAATGGGTGATGTATACCTATTTTGGGGGCATCACAATGAATAAATTTAACTGAACCATATGGTAATGAAGGTGATCAGCCTTTCATACCTGATGAACATATACAACATGCACTAAGTGCGAATCAATAATCAGTATAGATGTGAATAATCGACAATAATTATTCACTAACATGTTTTGAAAATACAACTCAAGTTTGAGTTAGGGAACTTGCCTTAACCGTCGATTACCGCTAAGTAGGAAAATTTAATCTCTTATGAAAGACCTATCATTTATAAGATTGATCTTTCAATCAGTATAGCATATCATTCCTCATAATATTATTACTTCATTAATAATTTAGCTAACATTTAGCCACATAATCAATAATTCATTATCACATTATCATTACCATCACTCAATCATCATCTTAAAACTTATGTCTAATATTATTAATTACTTGATAGTATGTCATTCACTTCTGAATAATCACTTCATAATATCTTAATCATTTACAAATATTATTAATCATTTAATAATATTTTAATCACTTACTAATATTATTAATCATTTAATAATATTTTATTCACTAACAATTATTATTAACCTTTAATAATAATCTTAATCATTTACAAATATTATTAATTCTTTTTTAATAATATTTGAATCATCTAATATTATTGATCATTTAATAATATTTTAATCATCATCTAATATTATTAATCACTTAATTATATTTTAATCATCATCTAATATTATTAATCACTTAATAATATTTTAATTTAACTTTAATCTAATATCATTAATCATTTAATAATATTATAAATCATTATCTAATATTATTAATTATTTAATAATATTTTAATTTAACATTTATTAATAACATGTTAATCCAATATTATTAATTATTTAATAATATTTTAATAATTTATTAAACTTATAAATAATTTATTTTAATTGTTTATCCATTACTAATTACATTATTTAACAATCCTAAAATATCATATATATAACATCTCATCAAAAATGACCAAACTAGCTTCCATAAATCTGATTATATCATCTTTAGGGTCTTTTGTCAAAACTATTACATTTTTAACCTTTATAATATCACTTAACTTATTTTATCCATTTATTCATAACTCAATCATTCACATGAAAAATATGAAAACAATTTGAAAATTCTATCTTTCCGGTAAACATTAGTTAATATTACCCTTATAAACATATAATTTTTCTAGAATTTTTTAGTTTTTTTTATTATGCTTAAAATTGCCAAACAAGTCGAATCTTGCAACAATTTTCATGAACTAAGTTTTTGTCCAAAAATTCTGAAACTTTCATGAGATGTTCTGGTTATGTATATGTACTTCTTGTAAAAATTTAACAATTTTTTTTGAGTTACACACTAAGAGTTATTAATGTTTACTTTTAAAATCACACTTCCTCGTAAAATCCATAACTTTCATTCTACACATCCAAAAATTACCATTGTTTTACTGAAAACAGTTAACTTATCATATTATCATCTCAAATTTTTCTAGAATTTTTAGAGCAAAAAAATAGGAAGAAATTGCCCCTGCTATAAACTACCCAAAAACAGTCTTTTTTCTATTTTTGTAAAATCTGGATAGTTTGGCTAAAAACAGCTTACATGGCTTGAAAAATCAATATTTTTGAGTGCCACCACTTGGGTTTACTAGTTAACTTACACATCTAGCACCCCCTCTTTGACGGATCATAAAAAGATGTGTAGATTTCAAATGGTACTCATTCAAAGTGACCAAAAGTTAGGGTTTTCTAAGTTTTAAAAACTAGTTTTCATTTCTTGTTTTAGATCCAACTTTTGGTACTTAAATGTGATAGATCTACACATAACACACTTATTAACATGTATATATAAGGTTTTTAAGTTTATAAAACATAAACTCAATATTTGATTTAAAATAACCAAAATAATTTACATAAACTAGTTAGAGTTATGCCTTGATCTTCCTTTTCTTTTCTTTTTCTTTCTTCTTCTCTTCTTCTCCTACTTCCATGGCTGCCCCTTCTCTCTCTTTTTCTAGTTTTTCTAGCTTTTCTATCATTCTCTCTCTTGTTCTTCCTCTCTTTCTTTCTTTTTCTCTCTAGTTTACTTTACTAGTTTGGAGAAATGAATGAAAGAGAAAAGAAATTAGCTTATATAAAAGCTACTTTCAATTTCTTATAAGTTGGTCATCCAACTTAATTCTTCTCTAGTCTTCCCCCTCATCTTTAAAAGCTTGTAAATCACCCCCTGGCATATTCTTAGCATATTCTCAGAATATTCTTTATTCCTTAGCATATTCCTTAAGATAATTTCTTAAGTTTCAAATATTAGGTTTTCACCCCTAAGGTTTTCCAATTTTGTAAGAATTCAAGACCAAGGACAAAATGGTCTTTAACCATTACTAGGGAAAGTCAAGATGGTCTTTAAGTCATCTCAAGGAAATTTCCTAGAAATTTTCTCATATGACATATTGGTCATAATCAATTTTCATTAAAGACAAAATAGTCATTTCCCCACTTCTAGGAAATTTCCTAAAAATTTCCTAACAATCATCACCAATTATCACACCCTAGTGGGGCCCACCATACTTGACTTCTACCAATTTAATATTTTTGGGTTCTAATAAATTATCATTTAAGGCATAATTTTTCACAAGTTTTTATAATTAAGCTTTTCATTCATACTTGTATAATTAATTTTAATTAATCATTCCTCTTATTTGGCTAAAATATAATTAGCTCATTCTTAAGAATATATGTATCTATACATATACACATTCTCTATTTAACCTTATATTATCTTCATTTGAAATTAATTTCCTTAAAAACAAATTCCACATACATAATCCATTTCTTACTTTTCAAAATTTCTATCATTCTCATTTGATTTCTTTACATTGCTTAAAAATTCAAATTAAACCGTATAGGTTCTTTAAAATTTTTTAATTAATCCTTTTTTCCAATCTAGGTTTTATTTTTAAACATTTATTTAATCATTCAAGATTTTCTAAATTTTTGGGTTATCATAAATTCCATGTTTTATATTTAATTGGGACAGTGTATGGTGGAAGGATTGAATTGTACGGTAACTATTTACTCAAGGGTTCTTTTATAATTAATGTTGAAATCTATATTATCTGGAAAGTCGTTGAGCGTTAAGTAGGCTTAATTATCCTTATTGTAGAGTAAATGTTATTTATTTAAATGAATTAAATAGTTGATTTATTTATTTAAATAAGATTAGAATTGTTCTAATTGATTTATTCACAACTGATTTAATATGGAGAACCTAAAGGGTCGCACCATAAAATGAAAAATATTTATTTAAGAAACAAATGGAATCGTAATAATAAGTTAAGTGTATTTGATTTAATCTATGGTGATAGAATACATTAAATAGCTTAATATTTATTATTTAATATTTTAAAATATTAAATATAAATTAATAAGAGGAGTCTTATTATTATTATTATTATTATTATTATTATTATTATTTAATTCCTAAAGGAGTTTGAGAATTAATTAATAAAAGGTACTCGCATATATTCCTAATAAGATTAGGAGGCTAATTAATTAAAAGAGTTAAATTAATTATTCCAAATAAGATTAGAAAGCCTAATTAATTAAAAGAGTTTAAATAATTAAAATAAAATCCTATTTCTAAATAGTTTAGGAGGGTTCCCTACATCTAAAAATAAAAGGAGTCTTATTATGGATTAAGGTTACACACTTCATTCCAAGAGTTGGGAGAGTACACAATATTCAATAGAGATAGAATTAGGATTTTGCGAAACACCCATCTTCTTGAATACTTGTTCTTCCTTGGTGGATCACCTGTAGAGGCCAAACGCGTGGGTGGCTAACGTTGATCAAATGAATGAATCAAACCTAGTGGATTCAAGTTAAACGTGAAAAGAAATTGGAGGTGAACTCGTACCTTAGGAAGCTAGTTTCTACAAGGGTATAAATCTGATCTCCATCTCTTTTCATTAAATTAATAATTGTGCATAAAAGACGATCCGGGTATATGATTTGTATAATTTTAAAACTCAGATTTGTCACGCTTCTGCTCTGTGTATGTATTTTGTTACATGGTAATGGATATTACAAACCTAACAATTAACTCCATACAAAACATATTATCATCATTAAAACATAAACATATAAACCAACATTCTCCCCTTTTTTGATGATGATAATATATAATTATATTCAACCCAATTCTTAATTCAATTTAAAATAAATCACTTCTATACAAAATTTATTATCATCATTAAAACAATAGGCATAAAAATTAAAATTCTCCAATTTTTTATGATGACAATATAATGCTCCCCCTAAATGTAAGACTCCTTCTAAGATTATGCATATTAAGGAGAAATAAATAACTTGATCATACATATTTCCAACATAACAAGTAACATACCCATAATGAACAAAATGCAAATAGAATTTAGCTAAACAAATTCCAAATAACCATTATTTACATATGTAAGACCCCGAATTTTTATGAAATGAAAGTAATCAATTTTCTTATAATTATTATTTTATTTCGTAAATGGTTAAATTGATAAAAGGTTAAAGTTAAGGGTGATATGTGAAAATTTTGCAAAGTATGCAAGTTGTTATAAAATATTCTTTTTGTCGGGGAATATCCGTACGATGGCACAATCATTGCTGGGCCCCACAACGGAAGTATTGTCGTAGTAAGAAAATGAAATAATTATCTTTTTATAAAAATAATGGCGAAAGTGTTATCGTTAAAACTGTTGAACTACCCGGTAGTAAAAGTACAGTAATACGCGTGGTTGCATAGTAGCACGCGATATTGATTATTGATGCTTACGTAAGAAGTCACTCAGTTATACTCAATTATTGCTACAGTAATTGTTGCATCATATCTCTCATATTATTCATTCAATTATTATCACAGTATCATCTGCATAATATGTTATATTATTAAATCAATAATTGAGACGACAAAGTTATTCATATTATTATTAGCAATATTGAGAATGTCTAGAAGTTCTGTCAAGGAGAGGTTAGATAATCTAATTGCGTGCCAATAGGGAGAAATCCTTATCGGAAAGCCCCCTCTTTCTTGGGAACGACCTAGTTGTTAAATATTGCGCGTTATAATATTAATGATGAATAAGTTCGTGTTGATTAACGATGAAATTGATAGTTCCATTGTGTGGGAATTATTAGTGTTAGTGGAAATCGACATTTATTTCGATAATAATTGATGTCTGGAGGTTATATTGACAAATCGGGTAATTCGCCGGATAAATGAGCAATTAATTGCTATTAATTCACATGCTTATAACTATGTGTTCACATGTGTGTACTATTGATTCACATGATTTACTATTAGGGGAGTTGGTGAAAGATTGATAATACTTGTATGACTAAATTAAAAATAGAGGTATAGATGAAGGTACTATAATGTAATTAGTTTTTTCACATGATTATACTATTGAGTCAAATGAATGAACTATTGATTCACATGATTTACTATTAGGGGAGTTGGTACAAGATTGATAATACTTGCATGACTAAATTAAAAATGGAGGTATAGATAAAGGTACTATACTGTAATTAATTTTTTCACATGATTATACTATTGAGTCACATGAATGAACTATTAATTCATATGATTTACTATTAGGGGAGGTTGTGCAAGTTTGATAATACTTGCAGGACTAAATTAAAAATGAAGAAAAAGAGGAAAGAATTATACTGTAATATTTCGAGCCCCAAAACATGCAATTACCGAAACTATATTTTCCTATAAATAGAAGCTCATTCTTCTTACATTCTCACCAATTCACTAGGTCTCACAAGAGCAATTATTATAGAGAGAAATTATAGAGAGAAAGAAAAAGAGAAGTCTGCTACCTCACTATTCCAGTATCTAATTTTTTTCTAAGGTAAGGGATATTATTTCTTTCGTATTCATAAAGAGAGTTATTTTCTTTCAATACTCGTAAAGGTTGTTATTCCATTCTTTATTATTCTGTTGGAATAACCTGTCTATGCGGACTACCGCATGCATGGTGAATTCTTCTGTTATTCCATTCTTTATTATTTTGTTGGAATAACCTACCAATACTGACTACCGCATGCATGGTGAATTCTTTTGTTATTCCATTCTTTATTATTCTGTTGGAATAATCTGTCTACGCGGACTACCACATGCATGGTGAATTCTTTTGTTATTCCATTCTTTATTATTCTATTGGAATAACCTGTCTACCCGGACTACCGCATGCTTGGTGAATTCTTTTGTTATTACATTCATTATTATTCTGTTGGAATAACCTGTCTACGCGGACTACCGAATGCATGGTGAATGACCCTTCGTATTCATTCCTTATTAAATTGTGAAAATGATCTGTCTACGTGGATTACCGCATGGCGGGTGAAAATCCATTTACAGTTTCATATATTCTATTGTCGGGGAATATCCGTACGACGGCACAGAATTATCTTTTTATAAAAATAACGGCGAAAGTGTTACTGTTAGAACTGTTGAACTACCCGGTAGTAAAAGTACAGTAATACGTGTTGTTGTATAGTAGCACACGGTATTGATTATTGATGCTTATGTAAGAAGTCACTCAGTTATACTCAATTATTGCTATAGTAATTGTTGCATCATATCTCTCATATTATTGATTCAATTATTGTCACAGTATCATCTGCATAATATGTTATATTATTAAATCAATAATTGAGATGACAAAGTTATTCATATTATTATTTGCAATATTGACAATGTCTAAAAGTTCTGTCAAGGAGAGGTTAGATAATCTAATTGCGCACTAAAAGGGAGAAATCCTTATCGGAAAACCCCCTCTTTCTTGGGAACGACCTGATTGTTAAATATTGTGCGTTATAATATTAATGATGAATAAGTTCGTGTTGATTAAAAATGAAATTGATAGTTCCATTGTGTGGGAATTATTAGTGTTAGTGGAAATCGACATTTATTTCGATAATAATTGATGTCTGGAGGTTATATTGACCAATCGGGTAATTCACCAAATAAATGAGCAATTAATTGCTATTAGTTCACATGCTTATAACTATGTGTTCACATGTGTGTACTAATGATTCACATGATTTACTATTAGGGGAGTTGGTGTAAGATTGATAATTCTTACATGACTAAATTAAAATTAGAGGTATAGATGAAGGTACTATACTGTAATTAGTTTTTTCACATGATTATACTATTGAGTCACATGAATGAACTATCGATTCACATGATTTACTATTAGGGGAGTTGGTACAAAATTGATAATACTTGCATGACTAAATTAAAAATGGAGGTATAGATGAAGGTACTATAATGTAATTAGTTTTTTTTACATGATTATACTATTGAGTCACATGAATGGACTATTAATTCACATGATTTACAATTAGGGGAGGTGGTGCAAGTTTGATAATACTTGCAGGACTAAATTAAAAATAAAGAAAAAGAGGAAAGTATTATACTGTAATATTTTTAGCCCCAAAACGTGCAATTATCAAAACTATATTTTCCTATAAATAGAAGCTCATTCTTATTCCATTCTCTCCAATTCACTAAGTCTCACAAGAGCAATTATTATAGAGAGAAATTATAGAGAGAAAGAAGAAGAGAAGTCTCGCTACCTCACTATTCCAAAGATCAGCTTTTTTCTAAGGTAAGGGTATTATTTCTTTCATATTCATGAAGAGATTTATTTTCTTTCAATACTCGTAAGGGTTGTTATTCCATTCTTTATTATTATGTTGGAATAACCTGTCTACGCGGACTACCGCATGCATTATGAATTCTTCTGTTATTTCATTCTTTATTATTCTGTTGAAATAACCTGTCTACGCGAACTACCACATGCATGGTGAATTCTTCTGTTAATCCATTCTTTATTATTCTGTTAGAATAACCTGTCTACGCGGACTACCGCATGCATGGTGAATTCTTCTGTTATTCCATTCTTTATTATTCTGTTGGAATAACCTGTCTATGCGGACTACCGCGTGCCTGGTGAATTCTTTTGTTATTCTATTCTTTATTATGTTGTTGGAATAACCTGTCTACGCGGACTACCACATGCATGGTGAATTCTTCTGTTATTCCATTCTTTATTATTACATTGGAATAACTTTTTGCTCACGTGGACTCTTGAATGCATGGTGAATGACCCTTCGTATTCATTCCTTATTAAATTGTGGAAATGATGCATCTACGTGGATTCTCGCATAGGGTGAAAATCCATTTGCGATTTCATATATTCTATTATACTCATTTGGTTAAAGTTTTGGCTTCTATACTCCATGAAATTAGTAGAATATCCTTGATATTTGCGCTGCATCCAGTATCTTTTCATGTAAATATTCTTCTGAGCATTCTTGAATTTTACTCCACAAAGTAGTATCCTGTTGACAATTTGAACGTTATTGAATTCTGGATAAATTAAATTATAAATCTTTAAAATTTATCCTTGAACTTATTTTATTGAATTGCTATGTCATGATCAACATCTTCATGCTTATATTGTGATGAAAGTCATCTTTAGCTTACGTGCATAGATGGACTTGGTATGATTATGACCAGGGATTATTCAGTATATTCATGACCGTAATGTAACGAATGATGAGGTTAAAGTCCTCATTGGCCTGTAGTTCATTGATGGATAGTTGTTGGTATGATTATGACCAGGGATTATTCAGTATAATCATGACAATTGATGATTACATGAATATCCTTGGTCGTGGTGCAGGGATGATTCAATTTTATTTATTAAGCTATGTCTCAGTGATAAAGTTGATGAAAAACTTTTTAAATCATAGAAGATAGTAGATATCATGCTCTACTTAACTCTTCTAATGGATTGCTTATTCCGCTGCAATTGTTGATCTATAACTTGTTGTCTATTATATTCTATCAGTTGTTATACTATTGAAGGCTAAGGATAATTTATTCTGCATTATCTTAGTCATAATATTTCTTACTGGGCTAGTTGAGCTCACCCTTTTCTTTCATTATTCTCTTCAGGAAATGAGAATATAGCTGGGACGAGTCGAGGAATGGAGTGACGGTCCATGATAAATAGCTTTAGTAGTCCTCGCTATTCTATAAAATAGTGTGATAATAATTGTAATGAGGACTCCATTGAGTTTGAATACTGTCTAGAAGGAAATATTCCTGTTAAGACTCTCAGAGTATGTTTTGTCGTATTTTACACGACAGTTGTATAATTAAGTTTTTATTTGTATTCTCTACCATGTATCTGGCGACTCAAGATGGGTGATGTAAACCTATTTTGGGGGCGTCACAGCATATGCCACCATTATTTGCATATTCCAAATAACAATTATTTGCATATTCTAGTACAATAAATATATATATATATAAGAATTAAATGAAACCATGCATATTAATCATTAAGCACAGGTTGATTATAACACAATCATATCAATTTAGTTTATATCTCTCCCCTTTTGTCAACATAAAAGAAATAAGCGCAAGGATAAAGAATGACACTGGATTAAACTTATAACTATAACACATATAATAAGAAAACAAAATGATCATACCTTTGTGATTTATTACTATTATATCAATATTGTTGTTATCAGTACCATAGTGTAGCTTTGAATTTTGTATTTTCATAACCAAATCTCTTCAAAAACTCTTCTTTTGGTCATCCTAATGTTAAGGTCTCCTATAATCAGATTTGGAGGGGTGATTTTTCCCGGTTCTGGTTTATCTAAGAAGTCTGACATTTGACATTTGCTCTTCTAGTTCATGTTCTGGTATGTCAATTTCTTCTTTTGAAAATTCGTCTAATTTTTCTTCTAAAGCAGACGAGTTAGGCTGTCTACAATCAATTGTTTGTATATATGAGTTTTCTTCTTAAGAAAATGGGGCAGGGTGACTGATTTCATCTGTCTTTAGTTCTGATGCAAACGGGTTAAGCTGTCTAGATTCAGTTGTTTGATTTCTAAATTCCAGATCCTTTATCTGTTTTTTGCAGAATCTCCATCCACTTCTTTTAACAAATCTAGGTTAAATTCATCAAATATAATATGAACAGATTCCTGAACATTTTATCAAGATTATCATGTGTATTAAATATGGAGCATTTAGCACAATAAGAAAACTTTAGAGTAACTTATGTTAGGTACCCTTGTTTTACGAAATCCATAGAGTTTTCATAATAATATATCTAATTATAACTTTATTTTAAAAAATAACATGAGGTACTTACATATTCCTTAAAATAATTTAGGTAACTTACTTTCTCAAAGTAAAGTACAATCCGTCTCCATTTAGACCTTGAAACATCTACAAAACAAACAAATAGTCTCTACCTTTTTAGTACCCAAATCTTCTTGGGTCCTTTTACGTTAGTATCATATAAATCACATTTCTTAACCCAGATTTGTTTTTTTTGTAATTTTATTACAATTAGAATCAAAATGACCTTTAAAACCACATTTTTTATAAGTAACAAATGGTGAAGAATAAAGTGGATTCAATCTTGGTTTACTATTAATAATTCTTATATTATCATTAGTTCTATTTTTCACATTTTTAATAGGATTATACCCAATCCCTTGCACATCAATTCTAGATCTTTGAGCACCCAACATTATATTTAAATTTTCTCCTCATTGTACAAATTTTGCAAGATCCTTTTTAAAAGATATTATTTCTTCATTATTATCATCATGTTGCACATTCATCATTTTTCTATTATTTAAAGCATCTATGCATGCATCTCTCATTTTCAAATTTTCTTTTAAAATATCATTTTCATTTTTGAGATATTAATTTTCTTTTCTTTCTTCAATAAATGACTTAACTTCATTCATTAGCTTAATTATGCAATTATTAAAATAGGCAGTTTTCTTTTTGAGCTGTTGATTTTCATTTTTTAAAGCAATAGAACCAGGCATAGATATTTCAAAAGCTTCATTAAAATGATAATTGTTTACCTCAAGTTGATCATCATCTTTTAGTCCCATGAAACAGAGTTGACCAATTTCTTCTTTTTTTTTGTTTTGGACTTACTCATTGGAGTTGAGCTACCTTTTTAATTCTTCCTTTGTTTCTTTCTTTGAATTAGTCTCTTGAGTTTTCTTGAGAGCATTTCAATTTCTTCATCAAATTCTTCTTGATCACCTTCATTGTTGCTCTCGACTTGAAGTGTCAGTGTCTTCTTTATTGGTGCCTCATCTTCATCATCATACCTCTTGAGTTGATTTTCAAACACTTCAATTTCACCAAAGTGTGTAAGTATTTCCATGGTGCTGATTGTTGACGAGTCTTGTAAAGTGGTGGCTTTTGGAGTGAACCGTTTGGGCATAATTCTCAACAGCTTTCTATTGATTTTCTTTTGTTCAATTTTTCTACCTAGCATGCTGAGAGAGTTCATTAGTGTGAAGAACCTCGCTTGAGCTTCATTGATTGTTTAATCCTTGTCTAACTTGAATTGCTCATAGTCTTGCATTAGTATACTTAATTTAACCTCCTTGACTTTGGAAGTACCTTCATGAATCATCAAGATAGTGTCCTACATTTCTTTTTCTATGTTACAGGATGATACTTTATCAATTTCAGCTTGGATCATTCCGCTTAGCAAGGAGTTAATAGCTCTTGAGTTGTAGGAAAATATGTAGCTTTTATTTGCATCCATTTTCAAGAGAGTCTTGGGTCTACCGTCATTTTGCCTTAGAATGACATGTCAATTATCAATACCCACCATTCCCATGGGTCTCTCTTGAGATAAATCTTCATTTTAAATCTTCAAACGTTGAATTTCTCGCCTCCAAGCAACAGAGGCGGTCTGCTTGTGGACTGTCCTTCTTGAAAGTTAAGGTGTGCTATAAGATCTTCCCCTACGACCTGTAAAGATCAATATTAGTAGAAACTTGCTCAGATACCAAATGTGATTCTATAAATAGGAACATCTAGAGGGGTGGTGAATAGGTGTAAATACCAAAAGTGATCTACAGGGGTCAATTTTCAAGATTTCCTACTACAAGTTATAAATGGATAGGTAACCTTGTCTATTTTAGTTATAATCAGACAAGTGACTATCTGTTTTAGTATATGTTCTTTGTTAATGATAATCTAATAGGATACCATGTCTGGATTAATTAAATATATCTTCAAGCACAAATCAGAACTAAAAATGCAGAATTAAAAAATTGCAGATTAAGGAAGAGAACAAAATAAAAATCACACCAAGATTTTTATGTGGTTTAACCCCTATCCTCTAATATAGTGGCCTAATCTACGTCTAATACCAATTAGTATTGAAGACTCTTTTTATTAATAAATTCTTCAAATAAATATAAATACTCCCTTTACAAATAAGCTTTGTTCTTTGTTGGAAACGACTGCCCCCTTTTCACCTCTACAACTTTTGCACCACTGTAACTTTCTCACCACTACAACCTTTAGAGCTTATTTATACAACATTTATCCAATACTGGATCAACCAAGCCAAATAAGGGTTGAACTTATATTTTAATATAAGGAAATATGATTACAATGAACTTTGATTTTCTAGCCCAAAAGGAATATTAATAACAAGACATGAAATAATAGGTGAAATTTTTTCTTTGAAAGCTCTTTAATATTAGAAGATATATTTCATGTAGTATTGTCCTCTTTAATAAGCCTAGAAGGAAGAGTATATATAATAAGGAGACCAACGACTATAAAATATTATGTTAGTTCCCAGAGGCACAATAGTTATCTAGAAGGGGGGTTGAATAGATATTTTAAATTTTCTTTTACAAAATACTTGTAAGATTTGTTAATGATTTAATCACAGCGGAATTTGAGATTTGTTTGTTTCCCTTTAAGATAAACAAAGTTAATAGGTGATAATCAGTTATGACAGATATAGCACCTATAGCAAGAATATAAAAGACACGGTGTTTTTAAGTGGTTCAGATCACTCAAGGCTCCTAGTCCACTCTTCTACTCCTTGAGTAGGAAATCCACTAAGGATGTCTTTACAATCTTCGAATCATTTAGATTCCTTCATGACCAGCAGTCTTAGAACTTCTTAGTTCACTTTGAACTCTTAAAGTCTAGCAGACTTGGAACTTCTTTCTTCACTTTATGAGAGTTGAGTTCTTGAGTTGTGCTACTTAGTTGCCGTTAAGAATATGTTCTAAATAACTGAGTAGTTGAGCAAGCTTTCTTTCTAGATCATAGAGTTTAGCATTTATGTGTTCTTCATCTTTTTGTTGTGTGCTTGTTTACTTTCTTGCATCTGCATCTGAATTGTATATAAGGTGCCTTTAAAATATTTATGTTTGAAGGCATCTGTTGAAGCATTAATTGTATTTGACATTTCAGAGCACTAATGGTGACTTCCTAGAAATCTTTTATCCAGTCGTCTGGCCCACTGACACAGCAGACTTCTATCTCACCTAACACCTAAAAAGGTGTTTTCAGCTGAAATGCAGTACTTTCCTTAGCTTCTTCAATACATTTCTTTGTTATATACTAAGGATGAGTGTTGGATCATTGGGATTCTTGAGAGTCTCAACGTCTATAATCCATTCCACATTTGTTGTAATCTATTCTTTAACAAATGGACAAAGCTCGATGCTTCTGATGCTGATAGATGATGCACTACGATCATGATCATGGTGTCTTGTTACACTCGTGCTTGATACGGACTGATAGATGAGAACACTACAATTTCTCTTAAGCACAGGTAGACTATGATCTTTGCTTGCTTTATTTGCAGACTCTATGCTTCCGAGAATAGACTACGATTCTTAATTTTGCTCGACAGGCGTTTGGACCACTCTATGATACTAGGAGAGGCCCTCCAAAGCAGACAGACTACGATTCTCGATACTCTACGATTCTTCCATGGCTTCTGCAATTTCTCGGCTGGCTCGACAGAATACGATTCTGTTGATGCCTATCTATTACATCTCAAAATAGATCATCCTAACAACCTTGATCTTTTCTTCTATACATTCACTTACAGAATGATAAATATAAAGCACAGATAAACCTAGCAATTTTGATCTATCATCTAAGTCCTTGTACATATGTTCTTTGAAGGACTTTACATATAAGCATGATTATTTACTTTCAACATCAAATTTAAATATACAATACCCAAAAATCTCCCCCTATTTGATGTTGACATAACCAAGGAGATTTGTATCATAATCATCAATTTCTAGATGCAGTTGCTATAAAGTAAATATGACTTAGTGTTTCAGTGAGTAGCTGAAATCTCTACAGAATAAGCATGAATTTATTGATGTTTGTAGAGACAGATATTACAATAAAATATAGTTACATCAATAAGAAATAAATTTCAACTTATCTCTATTTTTTCTACCTTTTATTTCTTGGAGGATTGGCATGCTCTAAAGCTCTCCTTCTTCTGCTAGCTTCATCTATCCATGCAATTTCTTCCATTTCTCTTTGACTTAGCCATTCTTCATGGTTATGTATGTTCATAAAGACAAGGTCTCCAATCGGCATGTTCAACCCAATAGTGGTTACCCCTTATGAGTTAGGAGAAGGCCCTTGACTCCTTAGTGGTTGCGCCATGAGAATTGGCTGGCGCTGCTGCTGTTCAGGTCGTTAAATCTATTGCCGAGGCTATCTTAAGAGAGGGCTTCTTGAGGATTGAGAAATTTGTTTCCCTCTTCCTTTCTCTCTTTCCCCTTTATTCTCCCCCTTTATGTCAACATCAAGGGTTCGAATGTTTTCAAATAGACGATTCACGCCTTAGACAAGTTCGTGGAGCTAATTCCTGGATTAAGCAATGTCTTCACGATTTTCTTGAACCAGAGAATTAGTTTAAGACTTATGTTTTTGTAGAATGGCCAAGACAGTGTCTGTTTGTTGCATCTGACAGATAGAGTATTCTTGGAATTCTTTCAGGGAAGATCACAGGCTTGAGAGGCTCTCCATAACCAGTTTATTTTGAGCCTCCTGAGTCTGATGTAGAAGGATAACTGCTTCCTTGTGCTTTTGAGCAGATTAAAAGTGCTTGCCGAGTTATCTCGATTTGCATCCCATTTGGTCGATAATGAGGAGAAAATGACACGAATGTTTCTAAGAGGTTTGAAACCCAAAATACGTCAATACCTCATTTTTCATAAACTTTGTTTATATTCAGATGTTGTGAATAGGGCTCAATTATTGGAGCGCGATAATGAGCCGGTCCAACCAAAACGTAACGACCAACAACACGATAATAATCGTACCGGTGGCAACGGTCATCGAAACAATGATAACCATCGTGGAGGAAATTATCATGCCAGAAATGGTAACCACTTCGGTGGTAATCATGGCCAAGATAATAGAAGTGGAAAATTCAAGAAGAGAAGATTTAACGATGATGGGAAGACGTCAGCAGCAACATCAACACCAGCAACAAATTCTAAGGGAGGAGAACGACCTCCAATTAAATGCTATAGATGCGGAGAGGAGGGACACATAAGTCCAAACTATTCACAGCCTTCCAAGGTATGTTTTAGTTATGGAAAAGACGGTCACATAGCTCGATTTTGTCCTGTAGCGAAATCAAGTCCAGCAGGGACGGTTGCACCAAAGGCGGATATGGACAAAATAAAGTCGGTGGTTTCAAGAAGAGCATTTTTCGTGACTTCTCAAAAAGAGAGTAACCCAAACGAAGTTAGCACGGGTTAGTTAATTATAAATTTTTGCGAAGTCTATACCTTATTAGATACCGGTTCTACCCATTCTTTTATCTCTCTTGCTTGCGCTCAACGTTTAAATTTGACTCCGGAGAAATTAGACTTTGACTTATCTGTTGAAACTCCGTTAGGAGAAACCTTCGTTACCTCCACTATTTATAAATCTTATTTGATTCAAATCGATACCTTCACGTTACCTGTCGATCTTATCTCTTTGAAAATACTTGCCTTTGATGTGATTTTAGGAATCGATTGGTTAACTACTCATCATCTTTTTCGTAAGGTTGTTAGCTTTCATATTCCTAACCAACCTGTTATGCGAATTTAAGCAACCAAACCACTAAAGTCAATCATTGTCATATCAAGCCATAAGTAAAGAGCCCCGATCCTTTCGTTGTTGATTTCCTTGTGTGGAATGCACCGAAGCCAGACTTTCTGTAGGCGACGTCATGAATGACGATGGCAAGTTGATAGGTATCAATGTGACGTACTATCCAAGTCTTGGATGAGAGTCACAGTTTTGAATGACATTTCTATTGTTAATAAATTTCCTGACGTATTCTTGAAGACTTCCTGGCCTACCCCAAGAACGTGAAATCGAATTTTGTATTGACCCTAGTACAAAACCCATTTCTTCAACCCTAAAATATTTTTCAACCAAAACAAACGTATAATGCGCCAAAGACGTTGGCTAGAACTGTTGAAGATTACGATCGTACCATTCAATATCATCATGGAAGAGTGAACGTGGTAGCTGACGCGTTGAGTAGAAGATCGTATGCGTTTACGAGTGCGATGTTGTTAACACAAAAACCCATTTCGTATAACTTACAAATGATGAAGATAGAGTTAAAGACTCTAGGGATCCACGTGAAGATAACGAATATACGAGTAGAATCGATTTTAATTGATAAAGTTAAAGCTGCTCAAGCTACACACCTGAATCTGATGAATGTGAAGAAGAATGTTCAAGAAGGCGTTATCTCAACCCTCGATTTAATTGGCTCATTTGAAATACTCGATCGAGTAGGAACTGTGGTCTATAGACTCGTCTTATTGCTAAGTATGTCACGTGTTCATAACGTTTTTTACGTATCGATGTTACGTAAATATGTGGATGACCCGAACCACATTATTGAAATTGGAATTAGACGAGATAGCAGAAGATTTAACGTATGAGGAGATACGTGTTAAAATCTTGGATAAGAAGGATCATATTCGACACTCAAAGGTTATACATCAAGAGTTAGAATCTGAAATGAAGTCAAGGTATCCTCACCTCTTCGGCATACAAAGTACGTACGTAAATTTCTAGGGCGAAATTTCATAAGGAGGGAAGATTGTAAGACCCCAAATTTTATGAAATGAAAGTATTCAATTTTCTTATAATTATTATTTTATTTCTTAAATGGTTAAATTGATAAAAGGTTAAAGTTAAGGGTGATATGTGAAAATTTTGCAAAGTATGCAAGTTGTTATAAAATATTCTTTTGTCGGGAATATATGCATGCGATTTACACAATCATTGGTGGACCCCACAACGGAAGTATTGTCGTAGTAAGAAAACAAAATAATTATCTTTTTATAAAATAACTGCTGAAAGCGTTCTCAGTTAAAACCGTTGAACTACCCGATAGTAAAAGTACGATGTCTGGCGTGGTTGCATAGTAGTATTACGATATTGATTATTGATGCTTACGTGAGAAGTCACTCAATTATTGCTTTCTGATAATTCTTTGCATCATATCTCTCATATTATTGATTCAATTATTGTCACAGTATCATCTGCATAATATGATATATTATTAAATCAATAATTGAGACGACAAAATTATTCATATTATTATTTGCAATATTGATAATGTCTAGAAGTTCTGTCAAGGAGAGGTTAGATAATCTAATTGCGCACCAATATGGAGAAATCCTTATCGGAAAGCCTCCTCTTTCCTAGGAACGACTTGGTTGTTAAATATTAATATTAATGATGAATAAGTTCGTGTTGATTAAAGATGAAATTGATAGTTCCATTGTATGGAAATTATTAATGTTAGTGGAAATCGACATTTATTTCGATAATAATTGATTGCCTGGAGGTTATATTGACCAATCGGGTAATTCACCGGATAAATGAGCAATTAATTACTATTAATTCACATGCTTATAACTATGTGTTCACATGTGTGTACTATTGATTCACATGATTTTCTATTAGGGGAATTTGTGCAAGATTGATAATACTTGCATGACTAAATTAAAAATGGAGGTATAGATGAATGTACTATACTGTAATTGTTTTTTTTCACATGTTAAGAACGATTGAGTCACATGATTTACTATTGATTCACATTATTTACTATTAGGGGAGTTGGTGCAAGATTGATAATACTTGCATGACTAAATTAAAAATGGAGGTATAGATGAAGGTATTATACTATAATTAGTTTTTTTCACATGATTATACTATTGAGTCACATGAATGAACTATTAATTCACATGATTTACTATTAGGGAAGGTGGTGCAAGTTTGATAATACTTGCCAGGACTAAATTAAAATGAAGAAAAAGAGGAAGATATTATACTGTAATATTTCGAGCCCCAAAATGTGCAATTATTGAAACTATATTTTTCTATAAATAGAAGCTCATTCCTTCATTATATTTCACCAATTCACTAAAGCTATAGAGCAATTATTATAGAGAGAAATTATAAATAGAAAGAAGAAGAGAAGTCTGCTACCTCACTATTCCAGTATCCAGTTTTCTTCTAAGGTAAGGGGTATTATTTCTTTCGTATTCATGAAGAGAGTTATTTCTTTCAATACTCGTAAGGGTTGTTATTCCATTCTTTATTATTACATTGGAATAACACATGCATGCGGACTATCGCATGCACGGTGAATTCTTGATTATTCCATTCTTTATTATTACATTGGAATAACTCGCTCATGCGGACTACCGCATGCATGGTGAATTCTTACATTATTCCATTCTTTATTATTACGTTGGAATAACTTTGTCTCACGCGGACTACACGCATGCATGGTGAATTCTTACATTATTCCATTCTTTATTATTACATTGGAATAACACATGCATGCGGACTACACCGCAGCATGGTGAATTCTTCTGTTATTCCATTTTTTATTATTCTATTGGAATAACCTGTCTATGTGGATTATAGCATGCATGTGAATGATCCTTCGTATTCATTCTTTATTAAATTGTGAAAATGATCTGTCTACGTGGATTATCGCATGGTGGGCGAAAATTAATTTGCAGTTTTATATATTCTATTATACTCAGTTGGTTAAAGTTTTGGCTTCTATACTCCATGAAATTAGTAGAATATCCTGGATATTTGCGCTTCATCCAGTATCTTTTCATGGAAATATTCTTCTGAGCATTCTTGAATTTTACTCCACAAAGTGGTATCATGTTGACAATTTGGACGTTATTGATTTCTGGATAAATTAAATTATAAATCTTTAAAATTTATCCGTGAACTTGTTTTATTGAATTATTATGTCATTGTCATCATCCTCACGCTTATATTGCGATGAAAGTCATCTTTGGCTTACATGCATAAATGGACTTTGTATGATTATGTCCAGGGATTATTCAGTATAATCATGACTGTAATGCGACGAATGATGTGGTGAAAGTCCTCATTGGCCTGTAGTTCATTGATGCACAGTTTCTGGTATGATTATGACCAGGGATTATTCGGTATAATCATGACCATTAATGATTACATGAATATCCTTGGTCGTGATGCAGGGATGATTCGATTTTATTTATTAGGCTGAGTCTCAGCGATAAAGTTGATGAAAAACTTTTTAAATCATAGAAGATAGTAATCCTCACTATTCTGTGAAATAATGTCTCCATTGAGTGTGGTTATTGTCTAGATGACAATATTCTTATTAAAACTCTTAGATTATGTTTTGTCATATGTTACACGATTGTTGTATAATTAAGCTGTGTTTAAATTTTGTACCATGTATTTGGCGACTCAAGATGGTTGATGTATACCTATTTTGGGGGCGTCACAATTTCTTGCAAGGAACTTTCCTTTTTGGCTTTTTCTTCCTTGGAAAGGATTAGTATTTCCTCTGCATCATCCAAGGTTATAAAATCAGGAACGTGGTTGCTATCTTTGGACCATAAGATGCTTGATGTTGGCGAAGGAATATCTTTTGGGGATTCCCATGTCTCCTCTATCATTCGATGCATTAGGATCAGTGCATCTTGTGTTATGCCAGGATTATCGCTCGTAGCCTTCACCTCATCTGAACTGCCTGTCTCGAGTAGACATCTTAAGCTTTTTATTTCCTTTTTGCCTTTTTTGGTCATGGGGAATTCTATCTCCAGCTCACCATTTTCAATAAAATCCTGGATTTTATGTCGTAAAGACCAGAATTTCTCAGTCGTATGTCCAAGTGAGTTAGAATGGTAGAGACATATCTTGGTGGAATCATAACTCTTTATCTTGGGATTTATAGGAGGCAGCAACTCAGTAATCCTTCCTTCGCTTATCAAAAAGTGTAGCATTTCTTCATTGGATTTGCTTAGAGGGGTGAATTTTTGGACTCTTGTGGAGGTTGTTTGATCATTCTTCTTTGATTATTCGCATTCCCCCGAGCAATTTTTCCGTTGGGGAGATCTTCTAGCAATTTTATCATCCCCCTTTTCTTGTCCTTCTGATAGTTGAGTGAAAAACTGCCTTGTATCCTGATGTTGGCGCACTATCAGTTTAGCTAGCAGATTTACTTGATTCTGGATCGTCTCTAATTTTTTCATTACTATCATACCCTCCTCTGAGTTTTCCCACTTTAGAACATTTGATCTGTGCCTTTGG
Organism: Panax quinquefolius; assembly: GCA_020205615.1. Classification (NCBI taxonomy): domain Eukaryota; kingdom Viridiplantae; phylum Streptophyta; class Magnoliopsida; order Apiales; family Araliaceae; genus Panax; species Panax quinquefolius. Next base: position 60,885,443 of record CM035159.1, read on the forward strand.
GGGTAGTCCTCTATCCTTCGTATGCACTTATGAATTGGATATATTTCAGCGCTTCCTGACCCGATCATGTTTACTTCCCTTGTATCATGCTGCAATGGAAGGTTGGTGTTGACATTTTGTTGATCAGGTTGTTGGACCACAATACTGCCACTTTCGATCAGATTTTGAATTTTATGCTTTAAAGACCAACAATCCTGTGTATCGTGTCCTGGAGACCCTGAGTGGTAACATCTTTGGCTTGGATTGTATCTTTTGCTCCCGGGTTCCAGAGGTGGAGCCAGTTCTATAATTTTCTTGTGATCCACTAATATCTCCAATACATTTTCAAGGGAATCGCCCAGTGGAGTGAATACCCGATTTTCCAATCTTTTAAATTTTCTTTTCCTGTCTGGGCATTGGTTGAATACAGTCTGTGGTTGAGATGGCAGATTGTCTTGCTTTTTCCAAATAGGGGGGGTGGGGACTGTAGGTTGGTCTCCTAGCTTTCCCCTGTACAACAAGGGATACATCTTTAATGCCTTTATCGGGTACACCTTTGGTATCGCTCGCATACTTGTCAGTCTGTATATGCTTGGCAACTGCTTCCAAGGCAGTGAAGTCTTTAATCTTGCCAGCCTTCAGGCCCATCTCTGCCATTTCTCCGTGTTTGATCATTTCTGAGAATGGCTTTCCTATGTCTGCTAGGATCCTCTCATAGTAAGGAGCCTCTTGGATATCAATAAACGTTATTACCATCTCAGTTCTCGTCATTGATGGAATGACTTGCGCTGCTAGATGTCTCCACCTCTGAGCATATTCTCGAAAAGATTCAATACTTTTCTTTTTGACTTTAGTCACTTGGTATCGATCGAGTGCCATTTGTGACTGAAAACTGTACTGATTTAGAAAGGCGTGGGCCAATTCTTCCCAGTTGTGAATTTTGGCATTGTCAAGTCGGGCATACTAGGCTTTAGCCTCTCCAGTGAGACTCTTTTGAAAAAGTTGCATTTTAAGGCTTTCATCTTCCGCATAAGACCCCAGTTCGCCAATGTACACTTTCAGGTGTGTATAGGGATCACCTGCCCCATTGTACTTTTCAAACTCTGGGACTTTGAATTTGTCAGGATATCGAGCCCCTGGGAATATGCACAGATCTGAATAGTTGACACTACCATAGTTTCCAGCCCCTTTGATTGACCGGATGGTTTCCTCCATTAGTTGGACTTTCTTTCTTATATCCCTAGTTTCTCGATCATCCCTAAGATTTGTGATTTCTTTATTAGAATGAGGTTTAGGTATCTGGGTTTCCATCTTTTTGCCAATACCCTGACTGCCCCCTGGTATGAATGACTCTGATTGAGTAGGCATTGTTTGGCCTTGGGTTCCTCCATGTGTAGGGGATTCTGTGTGGATGGGTATTTTTGGACCCTGAGTAGATTGGTGTAGTTCTTTGAGCATAACAGCCAACTTTGTAATTTGATAGCTTAATCTTTCGAACTCCTTGCGAGAGACAAGAGTAGGATCAGGCTGGTCAGATGAAGACATAATTGGCTGTAGGCTCGTGGCCTTTTTAGATTTTGAACGGGTAACAGGCCCAATTGTTTCCCTACAAAAAGACTTACGTAGTTTAGTCTTAGGGAATGTATAAATATTACATGCTATGTGATGTATCCGTTTTAGGAATATTATCCTATAAAACGGATGTAAGCTGTTTATAAGACAAGATAGCATGTCAGGTTTTAATATGCATGTACACATATTCCTTCATATTTTCTATTACATTGAGATTGAAAAGTAATTAAAATTATAAGTAATTTAAATTGGAAAATATGAAGAGACTTCCCTTCGCGTTTGGTTTATCAGAGGCTGACCTATCTTAGGTTTACTCTCGCGGCTTTTTGGCATGAAGGTTCCCAGATCATCGCAATCTACTTGACGGGAAGTTAATCCGGTCTTTCAACTGGAGCGAATCTGGGTGGTGCCTTTCCTGAGCCTCGTTGGAATTAGTCTCCCTATGAGTCCAGTAATCAAACACCGACAGGATAGCCTCCTGGTGGAGGAATCACACAATATATATTCACATACAACGAGTCCCACCATTTAAGAAAATGATGACATGTGCGAAGCACTAATATCACTGATAGATATATTGCAGTGCAGTAAGTAAAATGCATTCGTACACATTCATAAAAAAAATGTAAATGCAACATCCACACACAAGCAAATAACAGTTTTGAAAAGCTTGTAATAGCGGCTTAAGCCTTCTTATTGGAGTCCCCAACGGAGTCGCCACCTATCGACGTCGGGATTTTTATTTGTTCCTTTTCTGTTCTTGTTCTTTGGTGTTCTCATGTTATGTGAGATTTGTTTGAAAAAACAAGTGAAAAAGGGCCAATATGTGTAATGTCAATGATTTGACTTTAAGAGTCGCTAGTTGGTGTTTTTAACCGGTTGCACCAACGCAACCGAAAAAGGTGTACACATTGACTCAGTGATGTAACACTGCTAAACGGGTCTGTGAAACCGAGATTCATTTGGATTCAGGGGCTTGATTATGCGGAGGGAATGTGTTAGGAACCCCCCAACATCCATGTTACCACGGTGACCGCCACTTTTCAAGAAACTGTTATATGAATGTGTGTGTGTGTGTGTGGATCAATGTGCAATTAATTTGAAAGTAGTGCGAGGCCTCGTTCGCACCTATATACAAAGGGTTTTAATTTATAGAAAAATTCAGTTTTAAACAGGATATAGCAATGAAGTTTTATAAAAAGAGATTTTTCAAACCCTGTGCTCAATAAGAATTGAGACCTTTTCATACTTCCATTTTATTATTAAATGTTTGCCTTGTTTGCTTTTATTTTCGAGATGCGAAGCATCTTTGAAAAAATAATATACAGCAGTGCCGAACTCCTCATGGGCATGACAACCATCTAAGGAAATTAAGACACCGTAAATAATGTACAAACTGCTTACAACTAAAAATATCTATCACGGGAACCGAATCTAGATTCAGTAGACTGAATCTGTGATCACATGATTCCTAGGCTCACATGATGCCGCAATTTATATGAAAAGCGATGGCAGTTATATATATAAAAGGCAGTAAATATATATATATATATATATATATATATATATATATATATGAACATGATCAAGCACTATGAAGCACCTCCATGGGGATCAAAATATAAATATATAAAAGCGGTATATATATATATATATATATATATATATATATATATATATATATATATGGAGATGATCAACCACCACGAAGCACCTCCATGAGGGATTAGAAATGTAAATAAAGCGGTAAAAGACGATCAACTGCCATGAAGTAAACTCAAAGGACTAAATGTAAAGAAAAGCAAGAAGAGGCGATCAACCGCCACGAAGTAAACTCAAAGTGAACTAAATGTAAATAAAAGCGGTAAAATGCCTCAAGTAAACTCCGTTCTGACAGAAATATATATATATATATATATATATATATATATATATATATATATATATATATATATATATATATATATAATAAACGCTCGAGATGTAAAATCCGGGCTCATGAGATAAAGTTTGACAACAGTTATTATATATATATATATATATATATATATATATATATATATATATATATATATATATATATATATAAAAAAAGTAAACGCTTTCAGGATGTAAAATCCGGGCTCATCGAATGAGTCCCGACAACAATTTATATATATAAGTAAGCGCTCAGGACATAAGTCTCAGGCTCAATCGAGGCATAACTCGATAATGTTAGTCCATATATAAATATATACATATATAAGTATATATATCTGATGAAATGGAAACCATGCATCAAGTCCTGGGGCACACACACACAAACACGACTCTCAATGTGAAGAATAGTGTGTGCAAAGATGAAGAAAAAGGCTTTATAGAGTGTGAGAATGCTTACAGTGGGCTGCTAAAGCAGACTTCTATGACTCTATATGGATAAACACTCAGCTCTCGCCGGTAAAATATAGCTATATGTGAACTAACAGGTGTTTAAAATGAGAAAGCACTCAATATGGTGTGTGTACAGAACAAATTGGACAAGGTTTCCTCGCCTTTTTTTTTTGCAAATATGGCCACCCCAAGCCCTCTAATTATAGATGGGGGTGCCGCAGGTGTACCTGCGGCAGCAGCAGGTGTACCTTCGACTGCCCGAGGTGCCCCGGGCAGTGTTGGTCCCGCCGTTTCAAAGTACGCGCACTAAGACAACGCGTTGTTCGCTCGAAACTTCATAACTTTCAATCCGGGAGTCTGATGGAAGCGTGTCATACCATTCCAGAAAGCTCTTTCTAAGAGCTATTCAATGACATAGAATTAGCCTTTTTTTGATTTCGAGAATATGGGTCCATAACCGAAATAGCATTTCTGGGTCTCCGTCAGGTAGTCCGTTGAGCAATTTTACGTAGTTTGCACTCGGAAGTTGAGATATGGTTCTTTGGGGACTTCTTTTGAAGCAATATGAGTTGACATGAGTGTATTTGATTTTATTTGAAGTTGAGTTGGCAAAATGACCATTTTGCCCCTCCCGGGGTTATCTCCAGTTTTTTACATAGTTTTAGCGGGTTTTTTCCAAGGTTATCTTTGTGATTGTCATTTTGTTGGCTCTAAATGTCCTCAGGGTTATCTCTGAGGTTGGCTTGCCCATCCGGGGTTGACTTCGGGCATTGAACTTAATCTCCCGGGGTTATCTCGGGGGTTGGAAGTGACTTTCCTGGGGTCATCTCCAAGGTTGGAAACTGCTTTTCCAGAGTTATCTCCGGGGTTGGAAATTGGATCTCCTGGGGCTATCTCTGGGGTTGGAATTGATGTTGTGGTCCTCCAGGGTTATATTTGGAATGTGAAAAAGATATTTTTGTCCTCCTACATAGTTAGTAACAGGAAAACAAAATTTCGAGTGTCTACAACTATTTTATAAAATAGTGTGATAATAATTATAATGAGGACTCCATTTGAGTTTGGATATTGTCTAGAAGACAATATTCGTGTTAAAACTCTCAACTATGTTTTGTCGTATTTTACACGACAGTTGAATAATTAAATTTGTATTTGAATTCTTTACCATGTATTTGGCGACTCAAAATGGGTGATGGATACCTATTTGGGGGGGGGGGGGGTCACAGTTGGTATCAAAGCTTAGGGATATGATCCTTGGCTGAGATCTGAGACTAAAACTAGGAGGAAAGAGACGGGTAAATCCTTCTCTAGTATGACCTACCTAAGCTTATTTATTATTTAATTGGCCGATCAGAATATAGGGGTATTATGTGGTATCTTAATTAACCCTTGTTTTGTGGCAGTATTTTAAAATGGCATCTGAAAATGTTGAGATAAGAAATGGAGCATAGGAGACCGTTGAGTCAACACAGATTAATAATCAGGATAATGTGCATCAGGAAGGCAAGAATTCTCATGTAAAAAACAACACCCGACCAAATGATGAACGATGGGATGTTCAAGGCTTTCTGAAATTCATGCAACATCAGGTGAGAGAGACTCATGTGAAAAATACAGGTAGAAACACTGACAACTCTCGGATGGTCATTGCTAAGCAGTTTAAGGAGCTGGGACCATCGGAGTTTTTGGGAAAGCCAGAACCACTTAAGGCGGAGATGTGGATAAAGTAGATCACCAAGATATTTGATGTCTTGGGATGCTCCGTGGAGCAAAAAGTTCCCTTTGCCATCTTCATGTTGCGAGGAGAGGCAGATTACTAGTGGAAATCTGTAAAGCATACTAAACATGCCGCACTCAAGAAGTCTTGGGAGAAGTTCTAAGAATTGTTCAACGACAAGTACGTTCCCGAAAGTATTCATCACATGAAGGAGGTAGATTTCATCAAGCTGGAGCAAAACAATATGACCGTGTCGCAGTACGAGGCTAAGTTTACGGACACTACTACAAAACAACAAATAGATAACGCATAAAAAATGTTGTGGTTTGTATCCTAGAAACGTCGTGGTTAAGGGTGTCATCTATTTGACACCCTTTATACAACATTTTTAAAATGTTGTGGTTTGTCACATTTACAACATTTTTTTCTTAAAAAACGTTGTATATTTATTTTCCAGAAATCAATGGATGCTTGAAAACGTTGTAGATGGTATGATTCCACAACGTTTTCTGACTTAAAATGTTGTAATTTGATACATCAGACAACGTTTAGACACATTTATACAACGTTTAGAAGGTGTCCTCTATTTAAAGCCAAAATGTATCAAACATTCAAAATATACCAATTACAAATAATATTACTATCCATACATCTCAAATTTGTTGGGTAAAATCTATATACGCACAACACGCAAGTATACGTGGTCAACAAGTAATAAAGTGATAAGTTGAGTATCGTTCCCACAAAGAATTAGTTAATAAAAATCACCAAGTACTAACCCGTAACCAACTCAATCCTATTTAAACAAATGAATTTCAAATTATATAAATTAAACTACTATTAAATTCCACTAATTAAATTAAGACTATGGAGATTTAAGATCACAACTTCACTTATTGCTTCATTTAAGTTAACACACTTCTCATCAATTATTCTCTATCCCGAATTGTTAATCAAGAACACGAACGTAGTATTAACCACCTCTCGATGCACTAATACCGTATTAACGTCAATCCACAATCAAGATAGAAATCTGTTAAACACCTTAATCAACTAACCATTATAACTCTATGTGAATTACAATTGAAGAAGATTGAAGAATAAGTTCTCTATCCGATTACATGCAGCGTCAAGCATATCTCTACCTTAACACGAATCAAGTTTAAGCTACTAACAAAATCCACGAACACACGCTTTATATCGCCTAGGTCTAGATTTGAATATCCTCTCTCGATTCCATCCAACTCCACAATGAATTGTTGATCAAGCAATTCATAGATTAAAGCTCAAATCAATATAGACAATCCTCACAATAGAACATAATAATTGATAGCGAAGCATATTAAAATAAACTACACAATAAGATCCATTGTAATCTCAAACAAAGAATTAGTTCATTGAATTAAAACTAAGAATCCACAATTGAAAACACATTAAAAGATAAGAATAAGAGTAGAGAAAAGAATTGAATCTGTTGTCAGCAAATCTCCATCTTCCTCAAGCTCCTGCTCTTGATCTTCAATGGTCTCCAAGTTGCTTCAATCTCCAAAACTATTTAGAACTAATATTTTAATCTAATTTACTCTAATCTAATCTAATGGAATGCTCTCTTCTCTCTAATCTACTCTAATCTCCTAACATGCTCTATCTAATCCTTGTTATTCCCCTCCTTTTATAAGCCTTTTTACATATCTTTAAGTCCTCTTGGAAGTTCTTGAGTCAATTGGATCGAAAATAATCCTTCCTGAACTCAACTTTGGCCAAAAAACGTCTTCTTAACGCGTACCCCCGCCCCGGTAGGGGTTTAAGCTTGTACAGGGCCCTCCCCGGTGGGGGTCCTTACTGTCTAACAGCTGCTATGCCCGCCCCGGCGGGCAATTTGTTAAGGGAAAGCCCGCCCCGGCGGGGATCTGTTTTCTGTCACAGCATCCTCTGGTAAAACGGCCATAACCTTTGATCCGGGAGGAGTTACGAGGCTTGCCACCTATCAAATCGAAGATATCGATGAGATCTACAACTTTTACTCTTTGAGGATTCAGAAATTCTAGCTGGACGAAGGTTGAAATTGGGCTGGAAGTGACTCCTACGCAAATGACCAACCAAAACAGCGAAGTTCAACGTCCGTTGGTACAACGATCATAACTCTTGCATCCGAACTCCGATTGGAATGATTCAAAATGTTTCGAAAAGCTAAGATGATGCTCTACAATGTAAGCTAAGTTCCAAACCAAGAAAATGAAGTAAACATGAAAACCCAAATGATGTCCGGTTTGCTTTTCTTTGCGTTTTCTTTGCTTTTCCTTACCAATAGTCGCATGGAATGCTCTCTCTCCTCTAATCTCTCCAATCTCCTAATATGCTCTATCTAATCCTTGTTATTCCCCTCCTTTTATAAGCCTTTTTACATGTCTTAAAGTCCTCTTGGAAGTCCTTGAGTCAAATGGATCGAAAACAATCCTTCTCGAACTCAAATTTGGCCAAAAACGTCTTTTTAACGCGTACCCCCGCCCCGGGGGGGTTTAAGCTTGTACAGGGCCTGCCCCGACGGGTGTCCTTACTGTCTAACAGCTGCTCTGCCCGCCCCGGCGGGCAATTTGTTAAGGGAAAGCCCGCCCGTGGGGTCATTTTTCATCACGGCGTCTCTGCGGTAAAACGGCCATAACGTTTTATCCGGGAGGAGTTACGGGGCCTGCCACCTATCATATCGAAGATATCGACGAGATCTACAACTTTAATTCTTTGAGGAGTCAGAAATTCGGGCCGAATTAAGGTTGAAATGAATCTGGAAGTGACTGCTATGAAAATGACCACTCAAAACAGCGAAGTTCGACGTCCGTTGGCACAACGATCATAACTCTTGCATCTGAACTCCGATTAGAATGATTCAAGATGTTCTGGAAAGCTAAGAAGAAGCTCTACAATGTAAGCCAAGTTCCAAACCAAGAACATGAAAGCCCAAATGATGTCCGATTTGCTTTTCTTTACGTTTTTCCTTGCTTTTCCTTACCAATAGTCGCTCACACCGCTTCCAAACGTATAACCTACAAAATAAACACAAAATGCATGAAAAGTAAATAAGACACATGAATATAACCAACTAATTCAAGTAAAAGATACCGGAAGTATACCGGAAGTATACGCACAACACACAAGTATACGTGGTCAACAAGTAATAGAGTGATGAGTAGAGTATCGTTCCCACGGAGACTAATTAGCAAAACACCTTAACTTACAATTACCAATCTTCTATTAACCCTAATTTTATTAAACAAATCAAATTCAATAATTGAAATTATTAAACTAAAATTAGGAATACTTAAACTAAAATGAAACAACCACAAATATCAAAATCTGAATTTTCAAGCAATTAATGGAGAATTAGACTTATGATTTCACCTTAAGCTTCACTTTGGTTTTAACACTTTTATCCCAATTCAATACACTATCTCGGTTTATTAATCAAGAACACAAACGTAGTACTAACCACCTCTCGATGCATTAATACCATATTAACGTCAATCCACAATTAAGATAGAAATCCGTTAAACACCTTAATCAACTAACGCACTATATCTCTATGTGAATTATAATTGAAGAAGGTTGAAGAACAAGTTCTCTTATCCGATTACATGCGGTGTTAAGTATATCTCCATCTTCACACGAATCAGGTTTAAGCTACTAACAAAATCCTGAACACATGCTATATCAACTAGGTCTAGAATTGAATATCCTCTCTCGATTCCATCCAACCCCACGAAGAATTATTGGCCAGACAATTCATAGATTCAAGCATAAATCAATATAGATAAACTGAAGATAATTTATTAAATTTGGAATCAAAGATTACAAAACCATCGATTCACTTAAGGATCCATCACAAGCCTAAAAAGTGAATTAGTTCATAATAAATGAAATAAGCACTAAATAAATCATAGAAATCATTCTTTCAATCACAAATAATAATCTAACATAGAGAATATTAGAAAACACCCTTTACGTAGACTACAAATGTAACCGTCTTGAAAAACTCTTCGAAATACTCCTCCACTTTTGCTCTCCAATAAGATGACTTTGATCTTCGTAAGCTTCTTTTTTTTTTCTTATTGTGTTTCTAAAGAGTAATATATATCAAGTCTAATACTCCAGCTACATCCCCTAACAAATAGAGTTATAAACTCATTAAAACAACTGAAATTCGAGTCCAATAGGAAGTTTAAATGCAACAGGACAGTCCCAATTTTCCCAACCCCAGCCGTACGGTGGTATATATCTAAAATACTGCAGCCCGTGAGTTTAAGTTCTGTCTTGGTCGAGAGTTGACCTCCTCCCGGTGGGGTGTGCAAGTGTAAAAGGCCCGCCCCGGCGGGCTCCTGCTCTGCTAGTTGACTGGGTAGACCCTCGCCCCGACGGGGGTGTTTCGCTTATACATGCCCTCCCCGGCGGGCATTCCTCCTTATATCTGACTTGCTTGCTGCAACACTAAGTTATTTCTATGACTCCAACTTAACTGTAAATGCACCAAATATCCCGAATAATCCATGAATCGCCGCAACCACCAACCTACACATAAAACAACAAAAACGAAGTAAAAATGCACTTGTTTACAAAAACATAGCAAAGAATAAGCATGATTTAGACATGAAATTGCGTATATAAAATAAACTTATCAAAATCAAAAACTTGTTGGGTAAAATCTCTATACGCACAACATGCAAGTATACGTGGTCAACAAGTAATAGAGTGATGAGTAGAGTATCGTTCCCACAGAGACTAATTAGAAAAATACCTTAACTTAAAATTACCAATCTTCTATTAACCCTGATTTTATTAAACAAATCAAATTCAATAATTGAAATTATTAAACTAAAATTAAGAATACTTAAACTAAAATGAAACAACCACAAATATCAAAATCTGAATTTTCAAGCAATTAATGGAGAATTAGACTTATGATTTCACCTTAAGCTTCACTTTGGTTTTAACACTTTTATCGCAATTCAATGCACTATCTCAGTTTATTAATCAAGAACACAAACGTAGTACTAACCACCTCTCGATGCATTAATACCAGATTAACGTCAATCCACAATTAAGATAGAAATCCATTAAACACCTTAATCAACAAACGCACTATATCTCTATGTGAATTACAATTGAAGAAGGTTGAAGAACAAGTTCTCTTATCCGATTACATGCGGTGTTAAGTATATCTCTATCTTCACACGAATCAGGTTTAAGCTACTAATAAAATCCTGAACACATGCTATATCAACTAGGTCTAGAATTGAATAACCTCTCTCGATTCGATCCAACCCCACGAAGAATTATTGGCCAGACAATTCATAGATTCAAGCATAAATCAATATAGATAAAATGAAGATAATTTATTAAATTGGGAATCAAAGATTACAAAATCATCGATTCACTTAAGGATCCATCACAAGCCTAAAAAAGTGAATTAGATAATAATAAATGAAATAAGCACTGAATAAATCATAGAAATCATTCTTTCAATAACAAATAATAATCTAACATAAAGAATATTAGAAAACACCCTTTACGTAGACTACAAATGTAACCGTCTTGAAAAACTCTTCGAAATACTCCTCCACTTTTGCTCTCCAATAAGATGACTTTGATCTTCGTAAGCTTTTTTTTTTTCTTATTGTGTTTCTAAAGAGTAATATATATCAAGTCTAATAGTCCAGCTACATCCCCTAACAAATAGAGTTATAAACTCATTAAAACAACTGAAATTCGAGTCCAATAGGAAATTTAAATGTAACAGGACTGTAAGACCCCGAAATTTTTTTTAAATAAAAAGGAATTTCCTTTATTTATTATTTTGAAATAGTAAGGGTTGATTTGATTAATGTGGATAGTTAAGGGTTAAATACGCAAATATTTCAAAATAAGCAAGTGGTTATAAAATATTCATTTTGTCGGGGAATATTCGTTTGGTCGTGGAATATTAAATGATTGTCGGGGAATATTAAATGCGACGGTATGACCATGTATGTGGGCCCCATAACGGAAAGCGATTGGATGAAGAAAGCGACAAATATAAGTTGGTTAAAATAACTTGGCGTAGTTATTACCGTTAAGACTGTTGGAATACCCGGTGGTTAAAATACTGATGTCTGGCGTGGTTACAAGATGCACTACGGTATTGCATGTATTGTTGAATTATTGATCTTTACGTGAAGAAGGCACTACTCAATAATTTTTACGATGATTCTTTGTTCAATATTTTATTTTATTGATTCAATAATTCTTTGCGTTGATATTTTATATTATTGTTGTTGATAATTGTCACTTGCCGCATTATCTCCATTATCGGATCAATAATTCATATTATTTAAATAATATTATTAGATAGCATTATTGGCAATGTCTAGAAAGTTACATCAAGGAGAGGTTTGGTCACCTAATTGCGCGCCCGAAGAAGGAGAAATCCTTATCGGAAAGCCCCCTCTTTCACAGGAAGCTACTGGTTGTCATAATTGTGATTACGTAATATTATTTGTGAATAATTAATTATTGATTCATATGATAAAGAAATATTTATTTTATGTGGATATAAATGATGGATTTATTTATGTGGTTATAAATGAAGAAATTATTGTTGAGGTGTTTTATCAATATTTTACAGTTGGAGGTATTAAAAATTAAATCGGGGTTTTGAGATATATTGCGGGGATTATAATTTTTAATCAAACCGTTGGATTGTGGTAATTTTTGGGTATGTTATACATACATAAGTTGAGTATATGTCCACAAATTTTGAACCGTTAAAAATGCACGAATGATTTGTTATGAATTTTAAGAGGTGTCGATTAGGAAATTAGGGTTATAATTGATTTTGGTGGAAAATTCTAGAATTGAGTGGGCCCCACTTGTGGTTGGTGAGGAAATGTGCTGAATTTTATTTCAAATGTGGTGGGTGGCAATAGTAGCGAGTGTAAAGCCATCGGTGTGGTCAAAGTCCTTTTCTAGGCTAACATTTTTCTATAAATAGAATTTAAGTTAGAATTGAAAATCACACCGAAACAAAGTTTCTCTTTTCTCTCTATATTATTGAGCGTATTTTGTGAGTATTTAGATACTTTGAGAGTTCTTTGTTCAATTACAAGTTTCATTCAACATCACTTGAGACCTTTCCTCCGGAAATCTTGATTCTTTGAGGTAAGGGATATTATTTTTTTCGTAATGATATTATTTCTTCAATATCATTATCTTTGAAATGTTGATCGAGGTTTTATCAAATTTGGAACTTTTTTATGTCGGGGTTACTATTCATGAGTTACTATTCATGAGTTACTATTCACGAGTTACTATTCACGAGTACTTATTCATGAAAGCGTGAAAATGTTTTTTTTGGAATTTCTATCTTTTGGTGTGAGTTACTATTCACGATATCTTAAGACTATTCACGATACTGAAGACTATTCACGATATCTGGCACTATTCATCGAAAAATAAAATTTCTTCTTTCGTCCAAAATATCTATTACGGATACTAGCTTTGATTGTATCCATGTTTTGATCATTCTTGAATTTTACACCACTATGATTATTTTTGAGGTATTGTTGGACATGGATAAAACAAAGTACGAATCCTTAATCCTTAATCCTTGTCATTTTGTTTCTTTGGATTCGTTCTTTAAAAATATTTTCATCATCCTCGGTCTTAAATGATGATATTATTGAATATCTTTGGCCCTGTAGTGCAAAAGATGAATGATTTCTGAAGAATATCTTTGGCTGTAGTGCAAAGATGAATGATTTCTGAAGAATATCTTTGGCACATAGTGCAAAGATGAGCAGTGTTGAGATGAACATGACCGGTCGATTAATATCTTTGGCTGTAGTGCAAAGATGAATATTTGATTCGGATGTATATTGATTGTTATTACGGGGATAAAAGATAGGCGATGAACTTTTAAATTCATACATAGAAGATAGTAGTTTGCATTCTCTACTTAACTCTTCTAATGAATTATTATTTCATTTGCGAATATTGATTGAAAATTTGTTGTCTATTGTATTCTATTAAATTTTTCCCTGTTGAAGACTAACGATAATTTGTTGTATATTATCTTAGTCATAATATTCTTCTTGAGCTAGTTGAGCTCACCCTTTTCCTTTTTGTTCCATTCTTCTCGGAGGCGAGAATATAAGCGAGTACAAGTCGGGGTATGGAATAAAGGTTTTAGAAAGGATTGTTTAGTAGTCCTCACCATTTTGTAAAATAATGTATCAATAAATGTGATGAGGATTTATGTGAGTATAAATATTGTCTAGAAGATAATATTTGTATTTAAACTCATGCATTTCTTGTTGTAATAATAAAGTTGTTGTTTTACACTACCGTGTATTGACAACTCGGAATGGGTGATGTATACCTATTTTGGGGCGTCACGGTTGGTATCGAGCTTAGGGATATGATCTCTGGCGGAGATCGGGGAATAGAACTAGGAGGGAGAGCAGAGTAAATCCTTCGCTAGTGTGTCCTACCTAAGCTTATTTGTTAGTTGGTCAAGATATAGGGATATTATGTGATATATTGATTTCCTTAATTAACCCTTGTTTTATGACGGTATTTGAGAATGTCGATTGAGAATATTAATGATGGAGTAAATGAGGCCCCGTGGAGATGCCTGTACTTACCAACGAGGAGAGCGATACGTAACAGTCGGCAATGTTCCTCTGTGAACAACACCCTTGGCGAGATGATGAGCGAGGGATGTTTAGAAGCTTTTTGCAGTTCATGCAAAATCGCAGACGAGGAGACTCGTGTTCAAAATCTGAGAGAGGAAATGATAGCAATTCACGGGTTGTCACAACCAAGCGATTCAAAGAGTTGGGACCACGAATTTAAGGGAAAGCCGGATCCGATCATGGCGGAAACATGGGTCAAGCAAATTACCAAGATATTCGATGTCTTGGGATGCACGGAGGAACAGAAGGTTCCATTCGCCACCTTTATGTTAAAAGTGGCGAGGCGGACTATTGGTGAGAGTCGTGAAGCGTACCATCCGGTACTTTTCGGCATGTCTTGGGAGGCGTTTGAGAGACTATTTAATGACAAATACTTTCACGAAAGTGTTCGTCTATATGAAGGAAGTGGAGTTCATCGATTAGAGCAAAACAACATGGCGGTGTCTCGATGCGAGGCAAAGTTTGCGAGTTATCGAGTTTGCACCTCATTTGGTGGAGAATGAGGAGCGTATGACGCGGATGTTTCTTAGAGGTTTGAAACTTTGGCATACGTCGATTATCTCATTTCTCATAAACTTTCTCTTTATTCAGATGTTGTAAGCAGGCTCAATTATTAGGCGAGATAACTTGAGTACGGTCGTTGAGGACCATAACCGAGGATCGTACGGAGATAGCGATCAGCAGAATAATGATAACTGCGGAGAAAGAAAGCAGACGGGGATGAAATGGTAACCACTCTGGTGGTAATCATGGTCATGAAAATCAGGAGGAGATTTTAATAAGAGGAGATTTAACAACGACTATGTGAAGGCAGCGGTCTGCGTGAAGAATCGGTTCTAAGGGAGGAGAAGCGACCACCCATCATATGCTACAAATGGAAAAGAGGGACATATCATCCAAAGCGCCCACACGATTCAAGGTATGCTATAGTTGTGGAAAGGAAGGACATATCGCTTTCGAGATTTATGCATAGCGAAACCTAGTTCAATGAGGGACGGTGACTCAAAAGATCGTCGAGTAAAAGTCAAAGTCAGCGATTAGGAAGAGCGTTTATTGTGGAGTGGTCATAATCGCGAGGAACCCAAACGAGGTGATCACGGGTAAGCTATTTATAAATTCTTGCGAAGTTTATACCTT
Source organism: Panax quinquefolius (assembly GCA_020205615.1). Classification (NCBI taxonomy): domain Eukaryota; kingdom Viridiplantae; phylum Streptophyta; class Magnoliopsida; order Apiales; family Araliaceae; genus Panax; species Panax quinquefolius. The sequence continues at coordinate 60,900,938 of CM035159.1, forward strand.
ATTTGATCTTTGGTGCTACCCATTCATTTATCTCTCTCTGCTTGTGCTCAGCGTTTAAACTTGACTCGGAGAAATTAGACTTTGACTATCTGTGGAAACTCCAGATTGGGAGAAACTTTCATCACATCCCTTTGTTTATAAATCTTGTTTGATTCAAGTTGGCACCATTACCTTACATTGACCTTATCTCTTTAAAGATACTTGCTTTTGATGTGATTTTAGGGATTGATTGGTTAACTACTCATCATGCCAAAATTGATTGTTTTCGTAAGGTTGTTAGTTTTCATATTCTAACCAACTGTTATGCAATTCAAGCAACTAAACCATTAAAATCAATCTTTGTCATATCTAATCATAAAGCTATTCGTTTATTGAAAAGCGGATGTCAAGCTTTCTTAGCCCATGTTATGGATTTGAATAAAGACACGTCAAATTTGAATAATATTCTGTTGTTATTGACTTTCGACGTATTTCTGAAGAACTTTCGGTCTACCCCAAAAGCGTGAAGTTGAATTCTTTATTGATCTTGAACACTGGTACAAAGCCCATTTCTAAAACCCCATATCGAATGGCTCCTATTGAACTTGAGGAGTTAAAGGTCCAACTACTGAGGAATTGTTGGACATCGGTTTCATTCGTCCCTAGTACATCTCCTTGGGGTGCTCTGTTTTATTAAGTAAAGAAAAAAAGGCGGGAGTATGCGACTTTGTATTGACTATCGGGGAATTGAACCATGTCACCATCAAGAATAGGTATCCTCTACCTCGTATTGATGACTTGTTTGACCGATTATAAGGGGCACAATTCTTTTCAAAAATCGATCTTCGATTACGGATATCATCGGTGAAGATTAGGCGAGGATATTCAAAGCGCCTTCGAGAACTCGGTATGGGCATTATGAATTCTTAGTCATGTCTTAGGACTAACTAATGCTCCTGCGGCTTTCATGGATATGATGAGCCAGAGTATTCGAGGAATATTTGGATCGTTTGTTGTTGTCTTTATTGATGACATCCTTATATATTCCAAAAGTCGTGAAGATCATGAGCACCATTTGAAGTTGGTACTCCAAAGGCCGTGAAAACCAACTTTATGCCAAATTGAAGAAATGCGAGTTCGGCTTGAGGAAGTAGCATTTCTTGGGCATGTGGTGTCAAAACATGGAGTATCTGTTGATCCGTGAAGATTGAAGCAATACAAAGTTGGGAACAACCGAAGTCGGTGTTGAAAGCACGTAGCTTTTGGGCTTAATTTGGTTATTATCGGAGATTCGTGGAAGGGTTTTCTCGAATCGCTACTCCATTAACTTCGGCTAACTCGGAAGGATACAAAATTCGTTTGGAGTGAAGAATGCGAGAAGAGTTTCAAGAGCTAAGAGGAGACTTATTTAAGACTGTTCTAACAATACCATCTGGTTCGGATGGATTTGTTATCTCTGACGATGCTTGAGCAAAGGGTTAGGATGTGTTCTCATGCAGCGTGGGAAAGTCATAGCTTTATGCCTCGCGACAACTTAAAGAGTATGAGAGGAATTATCCTACTCATGATCTAGAGTTAGCGGGTGATCGTTCAGCGCTTAAAGATATGGAGGCACTATCTATATGGGAGAAAGTGGAGATATATTCGGACCATAAAAGCCTTAAATATTTCGTCACTCAAAAAGAACTCAACATGCTTGGCGGTGACGTTGGCTCGAACTATTGAAAGACTACGACCACACTATTCAATACCATCCCGAAAAGCGAGCGTGGTAGGGTGTGGCGTTGAGTAGAAGAAGATCATATCACGGGAGCGAGAGTGCGATGATGTCAAGTATCGCATAGAGCCAACTTTAATAGAAAAAGTTAAGGTTGCTCAAGCCACCGGGCCGGAGTCGATCACGTATGAAGAAGAAAGTACAAGAAGGAGCTATTAGGGCGAGAATTGATGAAGAAGGAATACTTGAGTCCACTCTAGACTTTGTGTTCCTAACGACTCGATTTGAAGTACAAGATTATGATGGAGGCACACAATACACCATTTGCAATCCATCTGGAAGTACTAAAATGTATCGTGATCTTGACATACATTTTGGTGGAATAATATGAAGAGAGAGATTGCAAAGTTTATCTCGATGTGTTTAACTTGCCAGCGTGTAAAGGCGACAGCATCTAGTACCTAAGGGTCCGTTGCAACCACTTGAGATTAGGAATGGAAGTGGGAACACATTACCATGGATTTAGATTCACGGGTCTTCCTACGGTTTCTCAAGGCATCAATGCTATTTGGGTTATTGTTGATAGATTAACCAAGTCTCGCTCATTTTTCTTGCCGTCACGGAGACTTATTCACTTGAGCGTCTTGCTAGTATATGCGTAAATGAGATTGTGAGGTTGCATGGCATACTGTATCCATAGTTTGGATCGTGGCCCAAGATTCACTTCAAGATTTTGGGTTAGCTTGCAAAAAGCTATGGGCGCAGATTTGCGATTTAGTTGGCATACCATCCCCAAAGCGGACGGACAATCGGAGAGAGGACTATTCAAACTCTTGAAGATTTATTAAGACTACGTGTCCTAGACTTCAAAGGCGGTTGGGATAAGTATTTACCATTGGTGGAATTCTCCTACAACAACAGTTATCGAGCAAGTATAGGTGTGGCTCCATTGAAGCATTATATATGGACGAAAATGTCGTTCTCAATATGTTGGGATGAGGTGGGTGAAGCAACATTGTTGGGGACGAGTTGAAATACGTATGACTCACCGAAAAGATCCAAATAATTCGACAACGTATACAAGCGGCTCAAGATCGACAAAAGAGTTATGCGGATCTTCATCGAAAGGACGTGGAATTTAATGTAGGGGATCATGTATTGTTGCGAGTTGCTCCATGGAAGGGAGTTACAAGATTTGGGAAAGAGGAAAGCTCGATCCACGATTTATTGGTCCATTTCAAATTCTTGACCGAGTAGGAAATGTAGCCTATAGACTTGCGTTACCTCCGAGTATGTCTCGTGTTCATAATGTGTTTCACATATCGTACTTAAGTAAATATGTGAAAGACCGAACCACGTTATTGAGTTAGAACCAGGACGAGAGATAGCAGAAGACTTAAGCGTATGAGGAGGTACCTATCAAGATCTTGGATAGGAAGGAGCATGTCCTACGCATGAAAGGTCATACCACAAGTTAAAGTTTTGTGGAGGAATCATGCTATAGAGGAAATGACACGGGAATTGGAAGCGGAAATGAAAGCGAGGTATCCTCACCTTTTGAAACACCAGTCGTCACGTCAATTTCGAGAACGAAATTTCATAAGGAGGAGGTTGTAAGACCCAGAAATTTTTTTAAATAAAAGGAATTTCCTTTATTTATTATTTTGAAATAGTAAGGGTTGATTTGATTAATGTGGATAGTTAAGGGTTAAATACATAAATATTTCAAAATAAGCAAGTGGTTATAAAATATTCATTTTGTCGGGGAATATTCGTTTGGTCGTGGAATATTCGTCATTGTCGGGGAATATTAAATGCAATGGTAGCGACCATGTGTGGGCCCCATAACGGAAAGCGATTGGATGAAGAAAGCGACAAATATAAGTTGGTTAAAAATAACGGCGTAGTTATTACAGAATTAAGATTGTTGGAATACCGGTGGTTAAAATACGATGTCTGGCGTGGTTGCACAAGAGCATTACTGCGGTATTACGCAGTATTGTTGAATTATTGATCCTTACGTAAGAAGGCACTACTCAATAATTTTTACGGTGAATTCTTATTCGATATTTTATTTTATTGATTCAATAATTGCTGCGTTGATATTTTATATTATTGTTGTTCAATAATTGTCACAACGCACATTATCTCCATTATCGGATCAATAATTCATATTATTTAAATAATATTATTAGATAGCATTATTGGCAATGTCTAGAAAGTTACATCGAGGAGAGGTTTGGTCACCTAATTGCGGCGCGATGAAGGAGAAATCCTTATCGGAAAAGCCCCTCTTTCACAGGAGCGGCTGGTTGTCATAATTGTGATTACGTAATATTATTTGTGAATAATTAATTATTGATTCATATGATAAAGAAATATTTATTTTATGTGGATATAAATGATGGATTTATTTATGTGGTTATAAATGAAGAAATTATTGTTGAGGTGTTTTATCGATTTTTTGCAGTTGGAGGTATTAAAAAATTAAATCGGGGTTTTGAGATATATTGCGGGGATTATAATTTTTAATCCAACCGATTGGATTGTGGTAATTTTTGGGTATGTTATACATACATAAGTTGAGTATATGTCCACAAATTTTGAACCGAATTAAAAATGCACGAATGATTTGTTATGAATTTTAAGAGGTGTACGATTAGGAAATTAGGGTTATAATTGATTTTGGTGGAAAATTCTAGAATTGAGTGGGCCCCACTTGTGGTTGGTGAGGAAATGTGCTGAATTTTATTTCAAATGTGGTGGGTGGCAATAGTAGCGAAGTAAAAAGCCATCGGTAGCGAAGTCAAGTCCGCTTGGTGGGCTAACATTTTCCTATAAATAGAGGGCTAAGTTAGAATTGAAAATCACACCAGAAACAAAGTTTTCTCTCTCTCTCTATATTATTGAGCGTATTTTGTGAGTATTTAGATACTTTGAGAGTTCTTTATTCAAGTACAAGTTTCATTCAAGATCACTTGAGCCTTTCCTTTAGAAATCTTGATTCTTTGAGGTAAGGGATATTATTTTTTTTCGTAATGATATTATTTCTTCAATATCATTATGCTGAAATGTTGATATGAGGTTTTTATCAAATTTGGAACTTTTTCATGTCGGGGTTACTATTCATGAGTTACTATTCACGAGTTACTATTCATGAGTTACTATTCACGAGTTACTATTCACGAGTACTATTCATGAAGCGTGAAAATGTTTTTTGTGGAATTTCTATCTTTTGGTGTGAGTTACTATTCACGATACGGCCTTTATTCACGATATCTGACACTATTCACGTATACGGCACTATTCATCGAAAAATAAAATTTCTTCTTTCGTCCAAAATATCTATTTTGGATACTAGCTTTGATTGTATCCATGTTTTGATCATTCTTGAATTTTACACCACTATGATTATTTTTTGAGGTATTGTTGGACATGGATAAAACAAAGTACGAATCCTTAATCCTTAATCCTTGTCATTTTGTTTCTTTGGATTCGTTCTTTAAAATATTTTTCATCATCCTCGGTCTTAAATGATGATATTATTGAATATCTTTGGCTGTAGTGCAAAAGATGAATGATTTCTGAAGAATATCTTTGGCTGTAGTGCAAAGATGAATGATTTCTGAAGAATATCTTTGGCTATAGTGCAAAGATGAGCAGTGTTGAGATGAACATGACCGAAGTGATTAATATCTTTGGCTGTAGTGCAAAGATGAATATTTGATTCAGATGTATATTGATTGTTGTTACGGGGATAAAAGATGAGCGATGAACTTTTAAATTCATACATAGAAGATAGTAGTTTGCATTCTCTACTTAACTCTTCTAATGAATTATTATTTCATTGCGAATATTGATTGAAAATTTGTTGTCTATTGTATTCTATTAAATTTTTCCTGTTGAAGACTAACGATAATTTGTTGTATATTATCTTAGTCATAATATTCTTTCTTGAGCTAGTTGAGCTCACCCTTTTCCTTTTGTTCCATTCTTCTCGGGGAGGCGAGAATATAGCGAGTACAAGTCGGGGTATGGAATGAAGGTTTTAGAAAGGATTGTTTAGTAGTCCTCACCATTTTTGTAAAATAATGTATCAATAAATGTGATGAGGATTTATGTGAGTATAAATATTGTCTAGAAGATAATATTTGTATTTAAACTCACGATTTCTTGTTGTAATAATAAAGTTGTAGTTGTTTTACATACCATGTATTGACAACTCGAATGGGTGATGTATACCTATTTTGGGGGCGTCACAAGGACAGTCCCAATTTTCCCAACCTTCGCCCAGGCGGGGGTGTATGTATGAAAAATGCCATGCATGGTGAGCTTAAGATTCATCTTGTCGAGAGTGACCCCTGCCTTACGGAGGTGTGCAAGTGTAAAAGGCCTGCCCGGCGTGCCTCTGATTCGCCGCGATTGACTAGGTAGACCCCTGCCCGTGACGGGTGTTTAACTTTATACATGCCCGTCGTGAGGCATTCCTCCTGATATCTGACTTGCTTGCTGCAACATTGAGTTATTTCTATGGCTCCAACTTAACTGCAAATGCACCAAATATCCCGAATAATCCATGAATCGCTGCAACCACCAACCTACACATAAAACAACAAAAACCAAGTAAAAATGTACTTGTTTACAAAAACATAGCAAAGAATAAGTATGATTAAGACATGAAATTGCGTATATAAAATACACTTATCAAAATCACAAACTTGTTGGGTAAAATCTATATACGCACAACACGCAAGTATACGTGGTCAACAAGTAATAGAGTGATGAGTAGAGTATCGTTCCCACGGAGACTAATTAGCAAAATACCTTAACTTACAATTACCAATCTTCCATTAACCCTAATTTTATTAAACAATCAAATTCAATAATTGAAATTATTAAACTAAAATTAAGAATACTTAAACTAAAATGAAACAACCACAAATATCAAAATCTGAATTTTCAAGCAATTAATGGAGAATTAGACTTATGATTTCACCTTAAGCTTCACTTTGGTTTTAACACTTTAATCCCAATTCAATGCACTATCTCAGTTTATTAATCAAGAACACAAACGTAGTACTAACCACCTCTCGATGCATTAATACCATATTAACGTCAATCCACAATTAAGATAGAAATCCGTTAAACACCTTAATCAACTAACGCACTATATCTCTATGTGAATTACAATTGAAGAAGGTTGAAGAACAAGTTCTCTTATCCGATTACATGCGATGTTAAGTATATCTCTATCTTCACACGAATCAGGTTTAAGCTACTAACAAAATCCACGAACACATGCTATATCGACTAGTACATAGTTGAATATCCTCTCTCGATTCCATCCAACCCCACGAAGAATTATTGGCGGACAATTCATAGATTCAAGCATAAATCAATATAGATAATCTGAAGATAATTTATTAAATTGGGAATCAAAGATTACAAAACCATCGATTCACTTAAGGATCCATCACAAGCCTAAAATGTGAATTAGTTCATAATAAATGAAATAAGCACTGAATAAATCATAGAAATCATTCTTTCAATCACAAATAATAATCTAACACAAAGAATATTAGAAAACACCCTTTACGTAGACTACAAATGTAACCGTCTTGAAAAACTCTTCGAAATACTCCTCCACTTTTGCTCTCCAATAAGATGACTTTGATCTTCGTAAGCTTTTTTTTTTCTTATTATGTTTCTAAAGAGTAATATATATCAAGTCTAATACTCCAGCTACATCCCCTAACAAATAGAGTTATAAACTCATTAAAACAACTGAAATTCGAGTCCAATAGGAAGTTTAAATGCAACAGGACACTCCCAATTTTCCCAACCCAGCCCGTGGCGTGTATTATTATAAAAATGCATACGCCCGTGGCGGAGTTCTAATCTTGGTCAAGAGCTGACCCCCAGCCCCGGCGGAGGTGTGCAAGTGTAAAAGGCCGCTTGATTGGTTCTCGCTCTGCTAGTTATTTGGGTAGACCCAGCCCGGTGAAAGTGTTTAACTATACATGCCCTACCTGCGCCGTGGGCATTCCTCCCCGATATCGACTTGCTTGCTGCAACACTGAGTTATTTCTATGGCTCCAACTTAACTGCAAATGCACCAAATATCCTGAATAATCCATGAATCGCCACAACCACCAACCTACACATAAAACAACAAAAACCAAGTAAAAATGCACTTGTTTACAAAAAACATTGCAAAGAATAAGCATGATTTAGACATGAAATTGCGTATATAAAATACACTTATCAAAATTAAAAACTTGTTGGGTGAAATCTATATACGCACAACACGCAAGTATACGTGGTCAACAAGTAATAGAGTGATGAGTAGAATATAGTTCCCACAGAGACTAATTAGCAAAATACCTTAACTTACAATTACCAATCTTCTATTAACCCTAATTTTATTAAACAAATCAAATTCAATAATTGAAATTATTAAAGTTAAATTAAGAATACTTAAACTAAAATGAAACAACCACAAATATCAAAATCTGAATTTTCAAGCAATTAATGGAGAATTAGACTTATGATTTCACCTTAAGCTTCACTTTGGTTTTAACACTTTAATCCTAATTCAATGCACTATCTCAGTTTATTAATCAAGAACACAAACGTAGTACTAACCACCTCTCGATGCATTAATACCATATTAAAGTCAATCCACAATTAAGATAGAAATCCATTAAACATCTTAATCAACTAACGCACTATATCTCTATGTGAATTACAATTGAAGAAGGTTGAAGAACAAGTTCTCTTATCCGATTACATGCGGTGTTAAGTATATCTCTATCTTCACACGAATCAGGTTTAAGCTACTAACAAAATCCTGAACACATGCTATATTAACTAGGTCTAGAATTGAATATCTTCTCTCGATTCCATCCAACCCCACGAAGAATTATTGGCCAGACAATTCATAGATTCAAGCATAAATCAATATAGATAAACTGAAGATAATTTATTAAATTGGGAATCAAAGATTACAAAATCATCGATTCACTTAAGGATCCATCACAAGCCTAAAAAAGTGAATTAGTTCATAATAAATGAAATAAGCACTGAATAAATCATAGAAATCATTCTTTCAATAACAAATAATAATCTAATACAAAGAATATTAGAAAACACCCTTTACGTAGACTACAAATGTAACCGTCTTGAAAAACTCTTCGAAATACTCCTCCACTTTTCCTCTCCAATAAGATGACTTTGATCTTTGTAAGCTTTTTTTTTTGTTATTATGTTTCTAAAGAGTAAAATATATCAAGTCTAATACTCCAGCTACATCCCCTAACAAATAAAGTTATAAACTCATTAAAACAACTGAAATTCGAGTCCATTAGGAAGTTTAAATGCAACAGGACAGTCCCAATTTTCCCAACCCAGCCCGTGAAGTGTATATATGCAAAATGCCATACGGCGGGCTTAAGTTCTATCTTGGTCGAGAGTGACCCCACCCCTTACGGTGTGTGCAAGTGTAAAAGGCCCGCCCCGGCGAGATCCTGCTCTGCTAGTTGACTAGGTAGACCCATACAGCGAAGGTGTTTAACTATACATATGCCCGCCCTACAGAAGGCATTCCTCCTGATATCTGATTTGCTTGCTGCAACACTGAGTTATTTCTATGGCTCCAACTTAACTGCAAATGCACCAAATATCCCGAATAATCCATGAATCGCCACAACCACCAACCTACACATAAAACAACAAAAACCAAGTAAAAATGCACTTGTTTACAAAAACATAGCAAAGAATAAGCATGATTTAGACATGAAATTGCGTATATAAAATACACTTATCAAAATCAAAAACTTGTTGGGTGAAATATATATACGCACAACACGCAAGTATACGTGGTCAACAAGCAATAGAGTGATGAGTAGAATATCGTTCCCACAGAGACTAATTAGCAAAATACCTTAACTTACAATTACCAATCTTCTATTAACCCTAATTTTATTAAACAAATCAAATTCAATAATTGAAATTATTAAACTAAAATTAAGAATACTTAAACTAAAATGAAACAACCACAAAGATCAAAATCTGAATTTTCAAGCAATTAATGGAGAATTAGACTTATGATTTCACTTTAAGCTTCACTTTGGTTTTAACACTTTTATCCCAATTCAATGCACTATCTCAGTTTCTTAATCAAGAACACAAACGTAGTACTAACCACCTCTCGATGCATTAATACCATATTAACGTCAATCCACAATTAAGATAGAAATCCGTTAAACACCTTAATCAACTAACGCACTATATCTCTATGTGAATTACAATTCAAGAAGGTTGAAGAACAAGTTCTCTTATCCGATTACATGCGGTGTTAAGTATATCTCCATCTTCACACGAATCAGGTTTAAGCTACTAACAAAATCTTGAACACATGTTATATCAACTAAGTGTAGAATTGAATATCCTCTCTCGATTCCATCCAACCCCACGAAGAAATATTGGCCAGACAATTCATAGATTCAAGCATAAATCAATATAGATAAACTGAAGATAATTTATTAAATTGGGAATCAAAGATTACAAAACCATCGATTCACTTAAGGATCCATCACAAGCCTAAAAAGTGAATTAGTTCATAATAAATGAAATAAGCACTGAATAAATCATAGAAACCATTCTTTCAATCACAAATAATAATCTAACACAAAGAATATTAGAAAACACCCTTTACTTAGACTACAAATGTAACCGTCTTGAAAAACTCATCGAAATACTCCTCCACTTTTGCTCTCCAATAAGATGACTTTGATCTTTGTAAGCTTCTTTTATTTTTCTTATTCTGTTTCTAAAGAGTAATATTTATCAAGTCTAATACTCCAGCTACATCCCCTAACAAATAGAGTTATAAACTCAATAAAACAACTGAAATTCGAGTCCAATAGGAAGTTTAAATGCAACAGGACAGTCCAAATTTTCCCAACCTCACTTACCTGTGGGTATATGATCTAAAATGCCCATTACCGGCCAGCTTATGTTCTGTCTTGGTTGAGAGCTGAGCCCCCGCCCCGGCGGGGATGTGCAAGTGTAAAAGGCCCGACCTGGCGGGCTCCTACTTTCCTAGTTGACTGGGTAGACCCCCGCCCCGACGGGGGTGTTTGGCTTGTACATGCCCTCCCCGACGGGCATTCCTCCTGATATCTAACGTTCTTGCTGCAACACTGAGTTATTTCTATGGCTCCAACATAACTGCAAATGCACCAAATATCCCGAATAATCCATGAATATCCGCAACCACCAACCTACACATAAAATAACAAAAACCAAGTAAAAATTCACTTGTTTACAAAAATATAGCAAAGACTAATCATGATTTAGACACGAAATTGCGTATATAAAATACACTTATCAAAATCAAAAACTTGTTGGGTAAAATCTATATACGCACAACACGCAAGTATACGTGGTCAACAAGTAATAGAGTGATGAGTAGAGTATCGTTCCCACAGAGACTAATTAGAAAAATACCTTAACTTACAATTACCAATCTTCTATTAACCCTAATTTTATCAAAAAAATCAAATTCAATAATTGAAATTATTAAACTAAAATTAAGAATACTTAAACTAAAATGAAACAACCACAAAAATCAAAATCTGAATTTTCAAGCAATTAATGGAGAATTAGACTTATGATTTAACTTTAAGCTTCACTTTGGTTTTAACACTTTTATCCCAATTCAATGCACTATCTCAGTTTATTAATCAAGAACACAAACGTAGTACTAACCACCTCTCGATGCATTAATACCATATTAACGTCAATCCACAATTAAGATAGAAATCCGTTAAACACCTTAATCAACTAACGCACTATATCTCTATGTGAATTACAATTGAAGAAGGTTGAAGAACAAGTTCTCTTATCCGATTACATGCGGTGTTAAGTATATCTCTATTTTCACACGAATCAGGTTTAAGCTACTAACAAAATCCTGAACACATGCTATATCAACTAGGTCTAGAATTGAATATCCTCTCTCGATTCCATCCAACCCCACGAAGAATTATTGGCGGACAATTCATAGATTCAAGCATAAATCAATATAGATAAGCTGAAGATAATTTATTAAATTTGGAATCAAAGATTACAAAACCATCGATTCACTTAAGGATCCATCACAAGCCTAAAAAGTGAATTAGTTCATAATAAATGAAATAAGCACTGAATAAATCATAGAAACTATTCTTTCAATCACAAATAATAATCTAACACAAAGAATATTAGAAAACACCCTTTACTTAGACTACAAATGTGCTTAGTCTTGAAAAACTCTTCGAAATACTCCTCCACTTTTGCTCTCCAATAAGATGACTTTGATCTTCGTAAGCTTCTTTTTTTTTCTTATTGTGTTTCTAAAGAGTAATATATATCAAGTCTAATACTCCAGCTACATCCCCTAACAAATAGAGTTATAAACTCAATAAAACAACTGAAATTCGAGTCCAATAGGAAGTTTAAATGCAACAGGACAGTCCCAATTTTCCCAACCTCGCCCCGTGGGGTGTATATCTGAAATGCTACCCTTTGGCGTGGCTTAAGTTCTATCTTGGTTGAGAGCTGAGCCCCCGCCCCGACGAAGGAGTGCAAGTGTAAAAGGCCCGACCTGGCGGGCTCCTGCTCTGCTAGTTGACTGGGTAGACCCCCGCCCCGACGGAGGTGTTTGGCTTGTACATGCCCTCCCCGACGGGCATTCCTCCTGATATCTGACGTGCTTGCTGCAACACTGAGTTATTTCTATGTCTCCAACATAACTGCAAATGCACCAAATATCCCGGATAATCCATGAATTGCCACAACCACCAACCTACACATAAAACAACAAAAACCAAGTAAAAATGCACTTGTTTACAAAAACATAGTAAAGAATAAGCATTATTTAGACATGAAATTACGTATATAAAATACACTTATCAAAATCAAAAACTTGTTGGGTGAAATCTATATACGCACAACACGCAAGTATAAGTGGTCAACAAGTAATAGAGTGATGAGTAGAGTATCTTTCCCACAGAGACTAATTAGCAAAATACCTTAACTTACAATTACCAATCTTCTATTAACCCTAATTTTATTAAACAAATCAAATTCAATAATTGAAATTATTAAACTAAAATTAGGAATACTTAAACTAAAATGAAACAACCACAAATATCAAAATCTGAATTTTCAAGCAATTAATGGAGAATTAGACTTATGATTTCACCTTAAGCTTCACTTTGGTTTTAACACTTTTATTCCAATTCAATGCACTATCTCAGTTTATTAATCAAGAACACAAACGTAGTACTAACCACCTCTCGATGCATTAATACCATATTAACGTCAATCCACAATTAAGATAAAAATCTGTTAAACGCCTTAATCAACTAACGCACTATATCTCTATGTGAATTACAATTGAAGAAGGTTTTTAGAACAAGTTCTCTTATCCGATTACATGCGGTGTTAAGTATATCTCTATCTTCACACGAATCAGGTTTAAGCTACTAACAAAATCTTGAACACATGCTATATCAACTAGGTCTAGAATTAAATATCCTCTCTCGATTCCATACAACCCCACGAAGAATTATTGGCCAGACAATTCATAGATTCAAGCATAAATCAATATAGATAAACTGAAGATAATTTATTAAATTGGGAATCAAAGATTACAAAACCATCGATTCACTTAAGGATCCATCACAAGCCTAAAAAGTGAATTAGTTCATAATAAATTAAATAAGCACTGAATAAATCATAGAAACCATTCTTTCAATCACAAATAATAATCTAACACAAAGAATATTAGAAAACACACTTTACTTAGACTACAAATGTAACCGTCTTGAAAAACTCTTCGAAATACTCCTCCACTTTTGCTCTCCAATAAGATGACTTTGATCTTCGTAAGCTTCTTTTTTTTTCTTATTCTGTTTCTAAAGAGTAATATATATCAAGTCTAATACTCCAGCTACATCCCCTAACAAATAGAGTTATAAAATCAATAAAACAACTGAAGTTCGAGTCCAATAGGAAGTTTGAATGCAACAAGACAGTCCCAATTTTCCCAACCTCGCCCCGGCGGGGGTGTATGTATGCAAAATGCCCGCCCCGGCGGGCTTAAGTTCTGTCTTGGTTGAGAGCTGAGCCCCTGTCCCGGCGGGGGTGTGCAATTTTAAAAGGCCCGACCTGGCGGGGTCCTACTCTGCTAGTTGACTGGGTAGACCCCCGCCCCGACGGGGGTGTTTGGCTTGTACATGCCCTCCCCGGCGGGCATTCCTCCTGATATCTGACGTGCTTGCTGCAACACTGAGTTATTTCTATGGCTCCAATATAACTGCAAATGCACCAAATATCCCGAATAATCCATGAATATCCGCAACCACCAACCTACACATAAAATAACAAAAACCAAGTAAAAATGCACTTGTTTACAAAAACATAGCAAAGAATAAGCATGATTTAGACATGAAATTGCGTATATAAAATACACTTATCAAAATCAAAAACTTGTTGGGTGAAATCTATATACGCACAACACGCAAGTATACGTGGTCAACAAGTAATAGAGTGATGAGTAGAGTATCGTTCCCACAGAGACTAATTAGCAAAATACCTTAACTTACAATTACCAATCTTCTATTAACCCTAATTTTATTAAACAAATCAAATTCAATAATTGAAATTATTAAACTAAAATTAAGAATACTTAAACTAAAATGAAACAACCACAAAGATCAAAATTTGAATTTTCAAGCAATTAATGGAGAATTAGACTTATGATTTCACCTTAAGCTTCACTTTGGTTTTAACACTTTTATCCCAATTCAATGCACTATCTCAGTTTATTAATCAAGAACACAAACGTAGTACTAACCACCTCTCGATGCATTAATACCATATTAACGTCAATCCACAATTAAGATAGAAATCCGTTAAACACCTTAATCAACTAACGCACTATATCTCTTTGAGAATTACAATTGAAGAAGGTTGAAGAACAAGTTCTCTTATCCGATTACATGCGGTGTTAAGTATATCTCTATCTTCACATGAATCAGGTTTAAGCTACTAACAAAATCCTGAACACATGCTATATCAACTAGGTCTAGAATTGAATATCCTCTCTCGATTCCATCCAACCCCACGAAGAATTATTGGCCAGACAATTCATAGATTCAAGCATAAATCAATATAGATAAACTGAAGATAATTTATTAAATTGGGAATCAAAGAATACAAAACCATCGATTCACTTAAGGATCCATCACAAGCCTAAAAAGTGAATTAGTTCATAATAAATGAAATAAGCACTGAATAAATCATAGAAATCATTCTTTTAATCACAAATAATAATCTAACACAAAGAATATTAGAAAACACCCTTTATGTAGACTACAAATATAACCGTCTTGAAAAACTCTTCGAAATACTCCTCCACTTTTGCTCTCCAATAAGATGACTTTGATCTTCGTAAGCTTCTTTTTTTTTTCTTATTGTGTTTCTAAAGAGTAATATATATCAAGTCTAATACTCCAGCTACATCCCCTAACAAATAGAGTTATAAACTCAATAAAACAACTGAAATTCGAGTCCAATAGGAAGTTTAAATGCAACAGGACAGTCCCAATTTTCCCAACCCCCACCCCGGCGGGGGTGTATGAATGCAAAATGCCCGCCCCGACAAGCTTAAGTTCTATCTTGGTCGAGAGCTGAACCCCAGCCCCGGCGGAGGTGTGCAACTGTTAAAGGCCCGCCTTGATTGGCTCTCGCTCGCTAGTTGATTTGGGTAGACCCATTTCCCCCGGCCGAGTGTTTAACTTTCATACATGCCGGCCCAGTGGGCATTCCTCCGATATCGACTTGCTTTAACTGCAACCTTTGAGTTATTTCTATGGTTCCAACTTAACTGCAAATGCACCAAATATCCCGAATAATCCATGAATCGCCACAACCATCAACCTACACATAAAACAACAAAAACCAAGTAAAAATGCACTTGTTTACAAAAACATAGCAAAGAATAAGCATGATTTAGACATGAAATTGCGTATATAAAATACACTTATCAAAATCAAAAACTTGTTGGGTAAAATCTATATACGCACAACACGCAAGTATACGTTGTCAACAAGTAATAGAGTGATGAGTAGAGTATCGTTCCCACAGAGACTAATTAGCAAAATACCTTAACTTACAATTACCAATCTTCTATTAACCCTAATTTTATTAAACAAATCAAATTCAATAATTGAAATTATTAAACTAAAATTAGGAATACTTAAACTAAAATGAAACAACCACAAATATCAAAATCTGAATTTTCAAGCAATTAATGGAGAATTATACTTATGATTTCACCTTAAGCTTCACTTTGGTTTTAACACTTTTATCCCAATTCAATGCACTATCTCAGTTTATTAATCAAGAACACAAACATAGTACTAACCTCCTCTCGATGCATTAATACCATATTAACGTCAATCCACAATTAAGATAGAAATCCGTTAAACACCTTAATCAACTAACGCACTATATCTCTATGTGAATTACAATTGAAGAAGGTTGAAGAACAAGTTCTCTTATCCGATTACATGCGGTGTTAAGTATATGTCTATCTTCACACAAATCAAAGTTTAGCTACTAACAAAATCCACGAACACATGCTTATATGAACTAGAGTGCAGAATTGAATATCCTCTCGATTCCATCCAACCCCACGAAGAATTATTGGCCAGACAATTCATAGATTCAAGCATAAATCAATATAGATAAACTGAAGATAATTTACTAAATTGGGAATCAAAGATTACAAAACCATCGATTCACTTAAAGATCCATCAAAAGCTTAAAAAGTGAATTAGTTCATAATAAATGAAAAAAGCACTGCATAAATCATAGAAATCATTCTTTTAATCACAAATAATAATCTAACACAAAGAATATTAGAAAACACCCTTTACGTAGACTACAAATGTAACCGTCTTGAAAAACTCTTCGAAATACTCCTCCACTTTTGCTCTCCAATAAGATGACTTTGATCTTTGTAAGCTTCTTTTTTTTTCTTATTGTGTTTCTAAAGAGTAATATATATCAAGTCTAATACTCCAGCTACATCCCCTAACAAATAGAGTTATAAACTCATTAAAATAACTGAAATTTGAGTCAAATAGGCAGTTTAAATGCAACAGGATAGTCCCAATTTTCACAACCCACCACGTGAAGGTGTGTATATGTAAAATGCCCGCCAGATGTGACGGCTTAAGTTAATCTGGTCGAGAGTCGAATTGACCCTTGCCGAGGGTGTGCAGTGTAAAAAGCCCGTGGCTGGCTTCGCTTCTCTCGCTAGTTGATTGGGTAGACCTCCCATACTGGCGAAGGTGTTTAACATACATGCATACCCGTGGCATTCCTCCCGATGATATCGACGTGCTTGCCGCAACCTTTGAGTTATTTCTATGGCTCCAACTTAACTGCAAATGCACCAAATATCCCGAATAATCCATGAATATCCCAACCACCAACCTACACATAATTCAACAGAAACCAAGTAAAAATGCACTTGTTTCCAAAAACATAGCAAAGAATAAGCATGATTTAGACATGAAATTGCGTATATAAAATACACTTATCAAAATCAAAAACTTGTTGGGTAAAATCTATATACGCACAACACGCAAGTATACGTTGTCAACAAGTAATAGAGTGATGTGTAGAGTATCGTTCCCACAGAGACTAATTAGCAAAATACCTTAACTTACAATTACCAATCTTCTATTAACCCTAATTTTATTAAACAAATCAAATTCAATAATTGAAATTATTAAACTAAAATTAAGAATATTTAAACTAAAATGAAACAACCACAAAGATCAAAATCTGAATTTTCAACCAATTAATAGAGAATTAGACTTATGATTTCACCTTAAGCTTCACTTTGGTTTTAACACTTTTATCCCAATTCAATGCACTATCTCAGTTTATTAATCAAGAACACAAACGTAGTACTAACCACCTCTCGATGCATTAATACCATATTAACGTCAATCCACAATTAAGATAAAAATCCGTTAAACGCCTTAATCAACTAACGCACTATATCTCTATGTGAATTACAATTGAAGAAGGTTTTTAGAACAAGTTCTCTTATCCGATTACATGCGGTGTTAAGTATATCTCTATCTTCACACGAATCAGGTTTAAGCTACTAACAAAATCTTGAACACATGCTATATCAACTAGGTCTAGAATTGAATATCCTCTCTCGATTCCATCCAACCCCACGAAGAATTATTGGCCAGACAATTCATAGATTCAAGCATAAATCAATATAGATAAACTGAAGATAATTTATTAAATTGGGAATCAAAGATTACAAAACCATCGATTCACTTAAGGATCCATCACAAGCCTAAAAAGTGAATTAGTTCATAATAAATGAAATAAGCACTGAATAAATCATAGAAACCATTCTTTCAATCACAAATAATAATCTAACATAAAGAATATTAGAAAACACCCTTTACTTAGACTACAAATGTAACCGTCTTGAAAAACTCTTCGAAATACTCCTCCACTTTTGCTCTCCAATAAGATGACTTTGATCTTCGTAAGCTTCTTTTTTTTTCTTATTGTGTTTCTAAAGAGTAATATATATCAAGTCTAATACTCCAGCTACATCCCCTAACAAATAGAGTTATAAACTCAATAAAACAATTGAAATTCGAGTCCAATAGGAAGTTTAAATGCAACAGGACAGTCCCAATTTTCCTAACCCCGCTTCGTGGGACTATGTATACAAAATGCGCTCCCGTGGCTTAAGTTCTAATCTTGTTGAGAGTGACCCCCTTCACCAAAGGGGGTGTCAAAATGTAAAGGGCTGACTTTGGCGGGCTCCTACTCTGCTAGTTGACTGGGTAGACCCCGCCTGACGGGTGTTGCTTTATACATACATACACATATGAGGCATTCCTCCTGATATCTGACGTGCTTACTGCAACACTGAGTTATTTCTATGGCTCCAACTTAACTGCAAATGCACCAAATATCACGAATAATCCATGAATATCCGCAACCACCAACCTACACATAAAATAACAAAAACCAAGTAAAAATGCACTTGTTTACAAAAACATAGCAAAGAATAAGCATGATTTAGACATGAAATTGCGTATATAAAATACACTTATCAAAATCAAAAACTTGTTGGGTAAAATCTATATACGCACAACACGCAAGTATACGTGGTCAACAAGTAATAGAGTGATGAGTAGAGTATCGTTCCCACATAGACTAATTAGCAAAATACCTTAACTTACAATTACCAATCTTCTATTAACCCTAATTTTATTAAACAAATCAAATTCAATAATTGAAATTATTAAACTAAAATTAAGAATACTTAAACTAAAATGAAACAACCACAAAGATCAAAATCTGAATTTACAAGCAATTAATGGAGAATTAGACTTATGATTTCACTTTAAGCTTCACTTTGGTTTTAACACTTTTATCCCAATTCAATGTACTATCTCAGTTTATTAATCAAGAACACAAACGTAGTACTAACCACCTCTCGATGCATTAATACAATATTAACGTCAATCCACAATTAAGATAGAAATCCGTTAAACACCTTAATCAACTAACGCACTATATCTCCATGAGAATTACAATTGAAGAAGGATGAAGTACAAGTTCTCTTATCCGATTACATGCGGTGTTAAGTATATCTCTATCTTCACACGAATCAGGTTTAAGCTACTAACAAAATCCTGAACACATGCTATATCAACTAGGTCTAGAATTGAATATCCTCTCTCGATTCCATCCAACCCCACGAAAAATTATTGGCCAGACAATTCATAGATTCAAGCATAAATCAATATAGATAAACTGAAGATAAATTATTAAATTGGGAATCAAAGATTACTAAACCATCGATTCACTTAAGGATCCATCACAAGCCTAAAAAGTGAATTATTTCATAATAAATGAAATAAGCACTGAATAAATCATAGAAACCATTCTTTCAATCACAAATAATAATCTAACACAAAGAATATTAGAAAACACACTTTACTTAGACTACGAATGTAACCGTCTTGAAAAACTCTTCGAAATACTCCTCCACTTTTGCTCTCCAATAAGATGACTTTGATCTTCGTAAGCTTCTTTTTTTTTTCTTATTGTGTTTCTAAAGAGTAATATATATCAAGTATAATACTCCAGCTACATCCCCTAACAAATAGAGTTATAAACTCAATAAAACAATTGAAATTCGAGTCCAATAGGAAGTTTAAATGCAACAGGAAAGTCCCAATTTTCCCACCCCCACTTCTTGGTAGGTATATAGATCTCATAAATGCATTTGCCCCGTGGCTTAAGTTCTGTCTTGGTCGAGAGATGATCCCCAGACCCGGCGGAGTTGTGCAAGTGTAAAAGGCCGCATTTGGGTGGAGCTCTGCTCGCTAGTTAGTGATTGGGTAGACCCCTCCCCGTGAAGTGTTTAACTTTATACATGCCCCGACGTGAGCATTACTCCTGATATCTGACTTGCTTGTTGCAACACTGAGTTATTTCTATGGCTCCAACTTAACTGCAAATGCACCAAATATCCCGAATAATCCATGAATCGCCGCAACCACCAACCTACACATAAAACAACAAAAACCAAGTAAAAATGCACTTGTTTACAAAAACATAACAAAGAATAAGCATGATTTAGACATGAAATGGCTATATAAAATACACTTATCAAAATCAAAAACTTGTTGGGTAAAATCTATATACGCACAACACGCAAGTATACGTGGTCAACAAGTAATAGAGTGATGAGAGTGAGTATCGTTCCTACATGTAGACTAATTAGCAAAATACCTTAACTTACAATTACCAATCTTCTATTAACCCTAATTTTATTAAACAAATCAAATTCAATAATTGAAATTATTAAACTAAAATTAAGAATACTTAAATTAAAATGAAACAACCACAAATATCAAAATCTGAATTTACAAGCAATTAATGGAGAATTAGACTTATGATTTCACCTTAAGCTTCACTTTGGTTTTAACACTTTTATCCCAATTCAATTCATTATCTCAGTTTATTAATCAAGAACACAAACGTAGTACTAACCACCTCTCGATGCATTAATACAATATTAACGTCAATCCACAATTAAGATAGAAATCCGTTAAACACCTTAATCAACTAACGCACTATATCTCTATGTGAATTACAATTGAAGAAAGTTGAAGAACAAGTTCTCTTATCCGATTACATCCGGTGTTAATTATATCTCTATCTTCACACGAATCAGGTTTAAGCTACTAACAAAATCCTGAACACATGCTATATCAACTAGGTCTAGAATTGAATATCCTCTCTTGATTCCATCCAACCACATGAAGAATTATTGGCCAGACAATTCATTGATTCAAGCATAAATCAATATAGATAAACTGAAGATAATTTATTAAATTGGGAATCAAAGATTACAAAACCATCGATTCATTTTAGGATCCATCAAAAGCCTAAAAAGTGAATTAGTTCATAATAAATGAAATAAGCACTAAATAAATCATAGAAATCATTCTTTCAATCACAAATAATAATCTAACAAAGAATATTAGAAAACACCCTTTACGTAGACTACAAATGTAACCGTCTTGAAAAACTTTTCGTAATACTCCTCCACTTTTGCTCTCCAATAAGATGACTTTGATCTTCGTAAGCTTCTTTTTTTTTCTTATTGTGTTTCTAAAGAGTAATATATATCAAGTCTAATACTCCAGTTACATCCCCTAACAAATAGAGTTATAAACTCATTAAAACAACTGAAATTCGAGTCCAATAGGAAGTTTAAATGCAACAGGACAGTCCCAATTTTCCCAACCCCCACCCCGGCGGGGGTGTATGTATGCAAAATGCCCGCCCCGGCGAGCTTAAGTTCCGTCTTGGTCGAGAGCTGACCCCCCGCCCCGGCGAAGGTGTGCAAGTGTAAAAGGCCAGCCAATGGGCTTCAGACTGCTTAGTTGATTGGGTAGACCCAGCCCGACGGGTAAGTTTGTAATCAGCATGTACGCTCACCGACGGGCATTCCTCCTGATATCTGACGTGCTTGCTGCAACACTAAGTTATTTCTATGGCTCCAACTTAACTGCAAATGCACCAAATATCCCGAATAATCCTTGAATCGCCGCAACCACCAACCTACACATAAAATAACAAAAACGAAGTAAAAATGCACTTATTTACAAAAACATAGCAAAGAATAAGCATGATTTAGACATGAAATTGCGTATATAAAATACACTTATCAAAATCAAAAACTTGTTGGGTAAAATCTATATACGCTCAACACGCAAGTATACGTGGTCAACAAGTAATAGAGTGATGAGTAGAGTATCGTTCCCACAGAGACTAATTAGCAAAATACCTTAACTTACAATTACCAATCTTCTATTAACCCTAATTTTATTAAACAAATCAAATTCAATAATTGAAATTATTAAACTAAAATTAAGAATACTTAAACTAAAATGAAATAACCACAAATATCAAAATCTAAATTTTCAAGCAATTAATGGAGAATTAGACTTATGATTTTACCTTAAGCTTCACTTTGGTTTTAACACTTTTATCCATCGATTCACTTAAGGATCCATCACAAGCCTAAAAAGTGAATTAGTTCATAATAAATGAAATAAGCACTGAATAAATCATAAAAATCATTCTTTCAATCACAAATAATAATCTAACACAATGAATATCAGAAAACACCCTTTACGTAGACTACAAATGTAACCGTCTTGAAAAACTCTTCGAAATACTCCTCCACTTTTGCTCTCCAATAAGATGACTTTGATCTTCGTAAGCTTCTTTTTTTTTTCTTATTGTGTTTCTAAAGAGTAATATATATCAAGTCTAATACTCCAGCTACATCCCCTAACAAATAGATTTATAAACTCATTAAAACAACTAAAATTCGAGTCCAATAGGAAGTTTAAATGCGACAGGACAATCCCAATTTTCCCAACCCCCGCCCCGGCGGGGGTGTATGTATGCAAAATGCCCGCCCCGACGGGCTTAAGTTCTGTCTTGGTCAAGAGTCGATCCCCGTCCGTGAGGGTGTGCAGTAAAAGGCCGCCTCGTGGCCTCGCCTCCGCTAGTTGATTGGGTAGACCAGCCCGTACGGGTGTTTAAGTTTTAGATATGCCGCCCGTGGCATTCCTCCCGATATCTCGACGTGCTTCTTTGTAACACTGAGTTATTTCTATGGCTCCAACTTAACTGCAAATGCACCAAATATCCCGAATAATCCATGAATCGCCGCAACCACCAACCTACACATAAAACAACAAAAACCAAGTAAAAATGCACTTGTTTATAAAAACATAGCAAAGAATAAGCATGATTTAGACATGAAATTGCGTATATAAAATACACTTATCAAAATCCCCCAAACTTAAACTGTGCTAGTCCTCGAGCACGAGACACTACATGCAATGCAATGATATGAATACGACCTACTCTACATACTATCCAATCCAACAATATCACGGAATCACAATTATCTCAATGGCCTCAGCGAAAATAAGCAACTATACAACATCAACCATCAAAACTAATCTACAAATCACGTTTAATCCTCGAATCTTAAGCTATTATCACTGGTATCGTGTGTCTGTGCAACATCCATGATAACTGATATCGATTCAAATTCAATACATAATCAGCCTCTTAGAAGGACTCATGCAGCACAAACTCCAAAACTTCAAAAATTAGTTAGTTTCAGCTAAAACTCAAGCAATCACACATCACCAAGGTTCACTCGGGGTACTTATGCTCTATTTCCATCCACGGGGGCTTTTTGCTCTTATTTCCCGTTTTATTTTCTCTTTTTTTTTATATACACATAGCTATGCAATGTCTTATTCCCTTAGGCTTTTCAATGCTACCTTAACGAGCTTTCAACCAACGACTCCCAGACCATAAAGACCTTAGGGCGCTAGGTGTAAAGACAATCCCCTCGGGCTTACTTGCTCAAGTAACAAAGGCCACAAAACTAGACAAGCACGCCACTGTGTTTATATATATATATATATATATATATATATATATATATATATTTAGATAAGGAAATATATAGCTTATATACCCCAAAGATCCCCCAAACTTCAGTTTTTACCTCATTTCAGCCTTAACTAGCCATTTTTGTCATTATATCACTTGCCCTAGCATTAACCTTTAGAAACCAATTAAGTACCGTTTTGAACTTAGTCAATAACAAAGATGTTCTTAAAACGTGTTATCCTTGTATACCAGTTTCAAGCAACTCAAAATTCGATTCAAATACGATCATTGTGTCACAGTTCTAATATTAAATACTGTACTTGCTACTTATTTTAAAATCACATCATAGGCCAAAATAACATGAAACACTACATTAAAGGATTAAAACACACAATAATTACTAACTAAATTTTATTTTTTATTATTATTATTATTATTTATTTTATTTTATTTTATTTTTATTTGTTTTTTTTTATAATAAATTGATAGATAACAAAATGCATTTATACTCCTTCTACTATGCAATCCTAAGCTACGATAAATGCCCTAAGCTATCATGCAAATACCAAACATAAAATGCAATACGGAAAATAAATGTCATCAACAAAATATGCAAATTTAAACTAAAATGCATGCAACACATGTAGTTAAATCCCCCAAACTTAAGATGAACAATGTCCTCATTGTATGATATAGCAATATAAGTGTGAGGACTTCCCTTTTTGTGCTTAAGTCTGAGGGGGTGGTTGTTGGTCTTCATCAGAGTCACTCGGTGGGAACACGGGCATTGACCCATGTAATTATATGGAATTTGTCCCGCCGGGTGGAAATTCTGGAGAGTTGTGGTCAACGAGGCAAATGAAGTATGCATAGCCTCAAAAATATGGTCTTGCCTCATCGCCAATCGGCGCATTTCCCTATGAGTTTCCTTGGCATTTTCCATCATTTGATTTTGGAACTCAAGGAATTGGGTTCTGGATAAAGCGTCGGTCCGTGGTACCTGCTCATTCTCTTAATCTCCCATGTCGTCATCCTCATCCCTCAAGGCTTCTGTAGGATCCTCTGCTTCTTCTAATGATGAAAAAAAATAAATCCCACGCCACGTGGGTGAGACTCGCCTCCTGCCCACACAGTGTATCGTGCAATCAGTCGTGAATCAAGGAGTGCGAGTGGCAATTGCGTGGGCTCGTCATCAGACCACCAAACTCTGGCTTGGCGACACAACCCACATATTAGTGATGGGTGTGGCAAGCCTCCAGAAAAATTTCCCCTTAAGCACCGGCGGATAGAAAAGCAGATGATCGCCTGACGTCTATGATAAAATCTTGCACAATGGCGAATAACAACAACGCCTTCTCCTTGGTGACGTCGGAAGTATGTTGGGACGGAAGCAATTTGGCACAAAGGAATGCATACCATATTTTACCATAGAGGCTTAGGTTCTTGCTGGGGAACACCGTGCCTCCCTTTCGGCCTTTCGTCCATGATGTTCCAGGCTTCGTCATTGTCATGATCACTTCATCGAAATTCGGATCCGAAGTGCGGAGATGCTCATATTGGCAGTGGCGAGGCACCCTCAATTGGTAGTACGTATTGATGGCATCCGCACTAAATGGCACCAACCGTCATCGCACATAAGCTCGGAATGGCTCTTTGTCCTCAGCATTAGCATAGAACTCCTTGACAATATTCACGACGGCTGGTTCCAGGTCCTCGGTGAATTTCACCCATCCCTTTTTATAAATTTGCTGCATAAGCTCCCCGTCGTTACCCTCTGGTGCGATGCCCTTTTTCGGTGTAAGAGCTTTGGTGAGCATGTAGTCATACCGGTCAACAACGGCGGCACTCGCAAACTTTCGACGATCGAAGGTGCAAGTTGGTTGGGATGGGCGTGAACTCTCTCCCCGTTGGCGTTTAAATGATGATGAATCCATTTCGCCCTTGTAGTTTGTATAACCCTAACTTTCCGTTAAACCTTGAAATTAGACCTCTTTAGCTCACAAGTATGCAATTTGTATGTAGAATGTGAAATTTGGTGATGAAGGTTGGATGAGTGGGTGTAGTATTTATAGATGGGGTGGTTAATCTAGTATTGGTGGAGTGAGGAGGTGGGAAGTTGGGGGTAGTAATGGTTTTGGGGAAGTGGGTGGTAGTTATGGAGTAGTGGGTTAATGAAAGAGTGGGGGTGATTGGTTATAAGAGAGGTGTAACAAAACTACCAAGTCCCTTCATATACCAAGACCCCTTCCCTTGGGGGTTTATATTAGAATTGCACCTTTCCGTGGCATGGCCCCTGTTTGGTTACATTAGGACCCCTTTTCCGTGGTATCTTGCTAGAAAGGTTCGCCCCGTGGCGTGTCTCTATCGATTCGGTTCGCTCCTTTTGTATTCCAATGGTGTCTTTGTTTCTCAGCCTGTATAGTATGACAAATGAACCTTCTTAGTATTGGATGTATGGTATATTTTGTGGAGTATCACGAGAATTTAGTCTTATTCTTCTATCTATTAAATTCCTAAAACTATGATTAAGCAAATGCAATTGAAAAATACGATAATAAACTGAAAGTTGGGTTACCTCCCAATGAGCGCTTGATTTTAAGTCTTTCAGCCTGACTACTTCCTGTTCAAGTTGTATCTACCAACGTGATGGCGATCACGTCGGTGTTGGTCTCCTCTTGATAATACTGCTGGTAGGTGTCAGATTGACTTTGAACGTTTCGAGAGGGTTACGATTGTAAATTTTAACTGCTCCATGAGGGAAAACTTGCTTGACTGTGAATGGTCTCGACCATCTTGATTTGAGTTTTCCGGGGAACAACCGCAGCCTTGAGTTAAACAATAGAACTGATTGGCCCGGTTCGAATGTCCGACGCAGAATTTTCAGATCGTGCCATCATTTGACTTTTTCCTTGTATATCTTGGCATTCTCATATGCTTGAAGGCGAAATTCGTCTAGTTCATTCAACTGAAGTAGTCTCTTTTCTCCTACAGCCTTTTGATCAAAATTTAGCTTTTTCACTGCCCAGTATGCCTTGTGCTGTAGTTCCATCGGTAGATGACATGATTTCCCGTACAACAATTGATATGGTGACATCCCGATTGGTGTTTTGTATGCGGTTCGATAAGCCCATAGAGCATCATCCAATCTTAGTGACCAATCTTTCCGACTCGGATTCACCACTTTCTCCAATATCTTTTTAACTCCTCTATTTGATACCTCAACTTGTCCACTGGTTTGCGGGTGATATGTTGTGACTATCTTGTGGTTTACTCTATATTTGGCCAAAAGAGTAGTAAACGGTTTATGGTAGAAGTGACTACCTTCGTCACTTATAATTGCTCTTGGTGTGACAAACCTCGTGAATATGTTCTTTTGCAGAAATTTGACGACCACCTTGGCATCATTCGTTGGTAGAGCTGCAGCTTCAACCCACTTTGACACGTAGTCCACTGCGAGGAGAATGTATTGATTTTTCATGGACAATGGAAATGGTCCCATGAAATTGATACCCCATACATCAAAAAGTTTCACTTCCAGAATCGTGTGTAAGGGCATCTCGTTACGTTTCGAGATGTTCCCCACCCTTTGACACCTATCACATTGTTTAACAAACTGATGAGCGTCTTTGAATAATGTGGGCCAATAGAAACCGCATTGTAGCACTTTTGCTGCTGTTCTCTTGCTTCCATAATGCCCACCATAGGCCGATGAGTGACACTCGTGCAGAATATTCTTTACTTCGCTGTATGGGATGCACCGTCGAATAACCTTGTCGGTGCACTGCTTAAAAAATATGGATCATCCCACATGTACCACTTAACATCACGCATAAATTTCTTTTTCTGTTGCCTTGTGAGATCTGGTGGTAGAATATTGCTTGCAACAAAATTTGCATAGTCGCCATACCATGGAATCTCTGCTAAAATCTCAAATAGTTGCTCATCCGGGAATGATTCTTTGATTTCGCATTTGTCATCTTTTTCTTTCCCTTGGTTTTCCAGCCTTGACAAGTGATCGGCAACTTGGTTCTCCGTCCCCTTCCTATCCTTTATTTCTAAATCAAATTCTTGCAGAAGGAGAATCCACTTGATAAGGCGTGGTTTTGCATCTTTTTTTTCTATCAGGTACCGAATTGCAACATGGTCCGTGTAGACTATCACCTTAGTCCCGATTAAATAAGCCCGAAACTTGTCGAATGCATATACCACGTCAAGCAACTCCTTCTCTGTGGTTGTATAGTTCATTTGAGTTTCGGTAAGTGTTTTGCTTGCGTAGTATATAGCATGAAACACCTTGTCTCTGCGTTGACCCAAAACTGCCCCAATTGCGAAATCGCTTGCATCACACATAAGCTCGAAAGGTATGCTCCAATCCGGTGCAACTATCACGGGGGTTGTAGTTAATTTCCTTTTTAATAACTCAAACACTGTTTTGCAATCATCGTCAAAGTTGAATGTAGCCTCTTTCTCTAAAAGACTGCAAAAAGGTTTTGCAATTTTTGAGAAATCCTTAATAAACCTCCTGTAGAATCCCACGTGTCCCAAAAAGCTTCTAATACCCTTCACCGAGGTTGGTGGGGGCAGATTTTCAATTGTTTCCAGCTTTGCCTTGTCCACTTCCAGTCCTCGAGCTGATACCTTATGGCCCAAAATTATACCCTCTTCAACCATGAAGTGGCATTTTTCCCAATTCAGAACGAGATTCGTTTCCTTGCATCTTTGCAGTACCATTACCAGATTCTTTAAGCAATTATCAAAGCTGTCCCCATATACCGAAAAGTCATCCATGAAGACCTCGACACTTTTCTCCACCAAATCAGAAAAAATTGCCATCATACACCTTTGGAAAGTTGCTGGTGCATTGCATAACCCAAATGACATCCTCCTGAATGCGAATGTGCCATAGGGGCACGTGAACGTGGTCTTTTCTTGGTCCTCCGGAGCAATGACTATTTGGTTGTAGCCCGAATACCCATCCAACAAGCAGTAATACTGATGTCCCGCTAATCTGTCTAACATTTGGACAATAAAGGGCAGCGGGAAATGGTCTTTTCGGGTTGTTTTGTTCAATTTCCTGTAATCCATTCAAACCCGCCAACCCGTCACTGTTTTGGTTGGGATTAACTCATTGTTGTCATTCTGCACCACCGTCATTCCTCCCTTTTTCGGTACACACTGGACTGGACTCACCCATTTACTGTCGGATATCAGAACTTCCTTCTTTACCACTTCCTTCATAATTGGATTGAGTCGTCTCTGTTGCTCTAATGTCGGTTTTGCCTCATCTTCCATCAAAATTTAGTGCATACAGAATGAGGGGTCGATTCCCTTTATGTCTGCAATTGTCCATCCAATAGATGACTTTTGTTCCCTAAGTACCCTCAGCAACTTTTCTTCCTGCAATTCGTTAAGTGCAGCTGAAATAATAACAGGTAAAGAATTTAAATTACCAAGATATGCATACCTGAGGTGCTTAGGAAGTGGTTTAAGTTCCAGCTTTGGTGGCTCCACCAATGATGGTTTCAACTTTTCTGCAATTACCTCCTCCGTGTGCAATGGTTCAAATGATGGTCTGAATCTTGGTATCCGTGGCAATGAATCAAGCAACTGTAGGTAATCTACCAATTCTGGATCGTCGATTTCTTCATCTCCCACCAATGTTGTTTCTAACGGATCATTCGCCAAACTTTTGATCATGTCTTCACTAATGATTTGATCAATTAGATCCATTCGGAAGCATTTCTCCTCATCCGTAGGGAACTTCATGGCCTTGAACACGCAAGTATACGTGGTAAACAAGTAATAAAGTGATAAGTTGAGTATCGTTCCCACAGAGAATTAGTAATAAAATCTATATACGCATAACACGCAAGTATACGTGGTCAACAAGTAATAAAGTGATAAGTTGAGTATCGTTCCCACAAAGAATTAGTTAATAAAAATCACCAAGTACTAACCCGTAACCAACTCAATCTTATTTAAACAAATGAATTTCAAATTATATAAATTAAACTACTATTAAATTCCACTAATTAAATTAAGACTATGGAGATTTAAGATCACAACTTCACTTATTGCTTCATTTAAGTTAACACACTTCTCATCAATTATTCTCTATCCCGAATTGTTAATCAAGAACACGAACGTAGTATTAACCACCTCTCGATGCACTAATAGCGTATTAACGTCAATCCACAATCAAGATAGAAATCCGTTAAACACCTTAATCAACTAACCATTATAATTCTATGTGAATTACAATTGAAGAAGATTGAAGAATAAGTTCTCTATCCGATTACATGCGGCGTCAAGCATATCTCTACCTTAACACGAATCAAGTTTAAGCTACTAACAAAATCCTGAACACATGTTATATCAACTAGGTCTAGATTTGAATATCCTCTCTCGATTCCATCCAACTCCACAAAGAATTGTTGATCAAGCAATTCATAGATTAAAGCTCAAATCAATATAGACAATCCTCACAATAGAACATAATAATTGATAGCGAAGCATATTAAAATAAACTACACAATAAGATCCATTGTAATCTCAAACAAAGAATTAGTTCATTGAATTAAAACTAAGAATCCACAATTGAAAACACATTAAAAGATAAGAATAAGAGTAGAGAAAGGAATTGAATCTGTTGTCAGCAAATCTCCATCTTCCTCAAGCTCCTGCTCTTGATCTTCAATGGCCTCCAAGTTGCTTCAATCTCCAAAACTATTTAGAACTAATATTTTAATCTAATTTACTCTAATCTAATCTAATGGAATGCTCTCTTCTCCCTAATCTACTCTAATCTCCTAACATGCTCTATCTAATCCTTGTTATTTGTAACGCCCCCAAAATAGGTCCATTCCATCCAACCCATTCTGAGTCGCCAAATATATGGTACGGAAAACAACTACAACTTTATTATAACAATTGTCGTGCAAAAATACAACAACACATCTTTGTGAGTTTGGATACAAATATATACCAAGCAGTAGCACGTCACAATGACACCTTACATAAAGGTATAGTCAAAAACTGTTTTAGAAATTAGAATCTTTGGGAAGTGCTCAAGGAAACCTTCATACATGGGAGGCCATGCTTTTAGGTTATGGTAGATATCATATGGCCACATAATTATCCTTGGTTGACCCAATAGACCCCAAAGAAAAACGAGAAGATTACTATCATATTCTTCCCAATGGTGAGTCTTCTCTTGACATATCATTAGCTCCACTGTCTCTAATTGGGTATTATACTCCAAACAAACACCAAGATTATATAGGTAGTGCTTGTAAATATACTCAGCAAGTGGATGAGCACAACCATGGCTTATGATAACACGAGGTTGTATGTCGTTAGACATCTTGTATGATAGTGACAAAACACCCTTCCAAAGTTGGGTTCGCCTCACCCTATTTAATTCACCAAAAATAACTATTAAATGATGTATAAAATACAACACACTAAAGTCCTCAATAAAATTATTTCCATACTCTTTAGAGAGAACCTCAACAACTATAGACCACCATTATATTCTCTCGGTTATCCCACTCAACCCAAATTACACTTTTATTACACGAAGGAATTGTGAAACAAAAGGGTGAGCACAACTAGCTCGATAAAGAATATTATGACTAAAGATAAATAAATTATCAATAGTCTTCATCGATAATAAATCGTAGATTTAGAACATATGGTAGATGATAAAACTTTTCAACCATAGTTGCAAATCTGAACGAGCAATCCATCCATTAAAGAGTCAAATAGACTATAAAGTCTATTGTCTTCTCCACGTTAAAAGTCCACCAACAATATTTTATCCCTGTAACATCAATCAACAGTTCCTTTCCACAATCATATGAATAACTCATAATCATAATTGTGATTCTAAATTCCTCTTCTCATCCAGGACGAAGATAATTTTCATCAATTGTCTTTTACGAAACATCAAATATCATGGTTATACCAAATCACAGTTCCTGTTCATAATCATACTAATAAATTCATCTTTGCACCACGGGCCAAAGATATTCATCAACAGTTCATCTTTACACTACAGGGTTAAAGTTTTTCAACAACAGTCATCTTTGCATTACGAGCCAAAGATATTCATCAATAATTCATCTTTGCACTCTGTGCTAAAGATATTCAACAACAGTCATCTTTGCATTACGAGCAAAAGATATTCATCAATAATTCATCTTTGCACTTTCTGCTAAGATATTCATCAACAAGTCATCTTGCACTACTTTCTGAGCCAAAGATATTCATATATCAAAGAAATACATAATCATTTGAAGTTATATAACAATAATTATAACCATGTTGATCAATTCACCTTTGCACTTAAGCTAAAAATATTCAATTGTAAATTCAATGGTCATGATCATACCGATCAACAATTCAACTTTTGCACTCATCGGCCAAAGAGAACCTATAGTCACGATCATACCAATAATCTACCCATCTTTACACTCAAGTCAAAGAGAAATATTATCATTAGGGTTATAAGAATGTTATATAAAACAATATAATCAAAACATAGTTTTAATTTCAAGAGTAAGATTCATAAATCAACGATAATTTGGTCAAAGAAGAAACTAATTTGTCGTGAATAGTACCCGTATTCGTACATAAATCAGTATCGTGCGTAGTAACCTCGACACGAAAAAGATAAAGTTTCATAATAAAATTCATATCCATATTTATAACACCTTAATCCAAATGTTATAAATCACTTAGAAATCTCATAATCTAATATTATTAATATTACAATAATATTTTAATCATTTCTTAAACTTATAAATAATTCAATCCAATTATTTACACTTTAATAATTAATGCATTTAATCATCTAAAATGCCAAACTCATAAGATTTCATCATCATTAACCAAAACCCTCATAAAAATCAGATATACCTCATATATGATTCTCAAGCCAATAAATCATATTTTCCAATTTTCTTACTTCACATAACATATTTAATTCATTTACTCATAACTAGAACATTTTCATGAAAAATACCAAATCGGTTCCAAAAATATTTCTTTTCGGGATTTAGCATAACATAGTTCCATATTGAACATATATTTTTTCTCAAAATTTTAAAAATTCATTTACTATTTTTCATATGGCCAACACCACAAGAATATTTAAACATTTATCATAAATTATACTTTTATCCAACAATTCTGAAATTTACACGGTATAATCGATATTATATAGATGTACTCCCAATAAAAATTTCATCAATTTTGGAGTTAATCACAAGGAGTTATAAGCGGTTACTTTTC
This sequence comes from Panax quinquefolius, assembly GCA_020205615.1. Taxonomy (NCBI): domain Eukaryota; kingdom Viridiplantae; phylum Streptophyta; class Magnoliopsida; order Apiales; family Araliaceae; genus Panax; species Panax quinquefolius. Next base: position 60,934,035 of record CM035159.1, read on the forward strand.
AAATAGTCTTTTCTCATAAAATTCATAACTCTCAATCTATACATCCAAAAATCGCCATTTTTTGACACTATATAAAACTCATCAAATTATCATTTCAAATTTTACTGAGAATTTTTGAAGGTTAGGAAAAATTTGAAACTAAAAACATAATAACCCTTAAAATCCCTTACTATCCCTTACCTCTCAAAAAAGCAAATACTTTGATTGGAATTATTTGAAGCGAACTTGCACCATATAGCAATACTCAAAGTATACTCAAAATACTCACAAGAATACGCTCGATAATATAGAGAGAGAAAACTTGATTTACGGTGTGATTTTCAATTCTAACCTAAGCACCTATTTATAGGAAAATACTTAGAACACCAAAGCGAGAAAATTTAATAAAATATTAATATATATTATTTTTATTCCAAAGCACACTTATTTTGCTTCAAAACCTCAGCCACCAAACAGCCCACCTCACAAGACTTGCACAAAAAACGTTTTGTTATTTAAATTATTTTAAACTTCCAAAAATCAATTATTTCAGAGCTTCAGAACTTCAATAATTCATAATAAATAGCCCTTTTATCGAAAAATTCGAATCTCGCGAATTTTTATAGGAAATTCAATTCTCTACAACTTTGCGGAAGAAAGTTTTCCAAATTCCAAAGCAGAAATTGGTGAAATCCACAAGCAGACGATTTTACGCCTATAATCAAATTTCAGTCAAGAAATGGGGTCCACCGACATGTTTAACATGTTTTAAACATTTATTGCAACAAAAATACACTTCCTCCTCGTATACTCATATATCTCACATTCGTTGTAAAAATATCACCATTATTATATATTTAAAATATAATAATACATTTAAATGAATTATCTTATCGAGAAAAAGATAAAATTTCAATTTTCAACAATTGTCACATTAAAATTTTCTCCATCTATATCCACATAAAATCAATATTTTCTTCATCATATGAATTAATAATTAATTATTCACAAATAATATTACAGAATCACAATATTGACAACTGGTAGGTTCAGGAAAGAGGGCTTTCCAATAAAGATTTCTCCTTCTTGGCGCAGCAATTAGGTGACCAAACCTCTCCTTAGAGCGTAACTTTCTAGACATTGCCAATAATGTTATCTAATAATATTATTCGAGATAATATGAATTATTGTTTCGATAATGAAAATATTGTGTAATGACAATTATTGAAACAACAATAATATAAAATATCAACGTAGCAATTATTGAATCAATAAAATAAAATATTGAGCAGTAATTCTTTGTAACAATTATTGAGTAATGCCTTTACGAAAAAAAAAATTATCATGCTTCATGAATAGTACTCGTGAATAGTAACTCGTGAATAGTAACTCATGAATAGTAACTCGTGAATAATAACTCATGAATAGTAACTCGTGAAAAGTAACTCGTAAATAGTAACTCATGAATAGTAACTCATGAATAGTAATTAAAAAAAAATTGAATACTTTTATTTCATAAAATTCAGGGTCTTACATTATTTCCCTCCTTTTATAAGCCTTTTTACATATCTTTAAGTCCTCTTGGAAGTCCTTGAGTCAATTGGATCGAAAATAATCCTTCCCGAACTCAACTTTGGCCAAAAAACGTCTTCTTAACGCGTACCCCCACCTTGGGGTTTAAGCTTAATATAGGGCCCGCCTTGAGCGGGGTCCTTCTTGTCTAACAGCAATTTGCTATGCCCGCCTTGACGCCAGGCAATTTGTTAAGGGAAAGCCCGCCCCGGCGAAGTCTGCTTTTTCATCACAAAGATCCTCTCGGTAAAGCGACCATAACTTTTGATCCAGGAAGAGTTACGGGGCCTGCCACCTATCAAATCGAAGATATCGACGAGATCTACAACTTTAATTCTTTGAGGATTCAGAAATTCTGGCCGGACAAGGGTTGAAGTTGGGCTGGAAGTGACTACTATGCAAATGACCAACCAAAACAGCGAAGATCGACGTCCGTTGGTACAACGATCATAACTCTTGCATCCGAACTTCGATTGGAATGATTCAAAATATTACGGAAAGCTAAGATGATGCTCTACAATGTAAGGTAAGTTCCAAACCAAGAACATGAAATAAACATGAAAGCCCAAATGATGTCCAGTTTGCTTTTCTTTGCGTTTTCTTTGCTTTTCTTTACCAATAGTCGCTCACACCGCTCCCAAACATATAACCTACAAAATAAACACAAAATGCATGAAAAATAACTAAGACGCATAAATATAACCAACTAATTCAAGTAAAAGATATCGGATAAGTGTATATAAAATCCACTTATCAAAATTCAAAATATACCAATTACAAAGAATATTAATACCATACAATACGTTTACATCCCAATAATACCAAACTATCCATACATCTCAAATTCACTTTTCAATATAATTAATACTATATTGAATTATGAATTTGACTACATCCACAAAATATACCAAACTATCCATAAAATTAAAATACTACCTAATTAAACTATCCATAAAATATAGTCATGTTAGTCATTGTAAGATTTTAATCACTAACATGACTTGAGAACCAACCTAGCATTGGATTTTGGGTTGAAGACCAACCTTTAATGTTTTCTCCACTCGAGTAGAAATTCTAATTGATAAACACAGCTGGACCTTGCTCAGATTGGAAATGCCTTGCACCAAGATATAGTGCCTATGTTGCAGGTTCAAAGTTATCTGACTGTGTCGCCATAATCTTGCATACAGGCATGGTCTCATTTTTACTTAGAAGCTTCAAAGATGGATGAACCTGTACGTCACGCATGGACACTCCATCTCCAATATCAAGATTGCTCACATCCACTTCAATTTTTGAAGGAATGTGCTCAGAAGGGCAGAGATACTTTAGACTAGTTCTTATCTTATTTATATAACCTCCTGATTTCACACAGAACATCAATGAGCCTAGGTGAAAATAATAGAAATCTTCTCATCAACAATTAACGAACTAACAATTTTGAGGACCAATGGTCATTTCGGTCTGCCTAGAAATGGCATCACAGCTCAGAAGCACTAGTAATAGATTTATCTTAAAAAATTAAAAGAATAAAAACACAACAGATATTAGCATTTACTCCTGTAGGAATATGGTGACAAACGCAACACAGATTTAACAAATATAGAGGAAACTAGGTCAAATTTTTAGCATTTACAAATTTATTTGATTAAAATTAGGATAACATGTGGATATAAATGTTGTACAGGAGATATGTTAAGAAAATGTAATTCTGACAACATATACATCTCACTCCCTACATAAACATACAACAGAAGACATAAATGTCTTGAATCTAGTGCTTATCATAGCTTCGTTGCATCAGGCAAAGAACCATGCATAACATAATACAAAAAACAAGATACAGGCGAAAATTTGGCATTCATTCCACCAAAAAATATTTAACAATGTTGGATACCAACAAAGTTCGTGTATAACACTTTGGGCATGAAAGTTAAAAAGAAGCACATAATATAGAATCCATATAGTCATGTTAGTCATGGTAAGATTTTTCATCATTTTTAGCTAATTATTTTATATTTTAGCAAGAATTAAGGAACTTCATCAAAAATATAGAATTATTACAAGCATAGAATCCAGAAATCTACATATATATATATATATATATATATATATATATATATATATATATATATATATCGACATGTATAAATAACATATTCTAAAAGATCTAGTTTCTGTTATAAGCTTTAGCAAGATTATGCACTTCCAAGATAACCAATTAGTGTGAATGGGAGAATAAATGGTAACTAGATGCCTATAATTTAGATGCATCAATTGAACCTGAAATGGGCAGACAACAAGTGGACCAAAAAGATCAGCTTGAACATTTGAGGCACCAATTGAACAAATCACATTCTTAAGCCCACGTGAGTTCAGGTATTCCTCAGCATCCTTCGACAAAGAATATCCTTTGAACACAGTAATAGAAGGATCATACATCTAAAAATAAGAGGGAATTAGTAGAGCGTAAGTGAAGATATGTAATAATCTGAAGCATTACCATACTAATTTACAAAAATCTTTTCCAAGAATGATTTAAGTAATTTTTTTCTTACTTTAACCTAATTTTACTTTTTTATTCATCTCCTTATCACATAAACTTCATTTTCAGCCTTCCAAATTAGTAAGATTAAAAGGAATTGTGGAGTCTAGTTGAGATAATACTACAGCCTTTTATATTACTGTTTTTTGGTCTATATATACTCAACCCTGAAGTGTGACCATGATCAATTAGGAGCTAACAAAAATCAATTACTTTAGTGCACTAGAAGCCTACTAAGTACGGTAGCAAGAAAATGTACAAATTGAAGATATAAGAAGAGGGGATTAAGGAACATACAAGGAGAGTTTGAATATCAGTTGAATTCTTGTAAATGCCCACAATGTCCCCCTTCCTCACAACGTAAAAGGCATCCTTTTCATCCCCATCGATGGATAATAATAACCTAGTCTCTGCAAAAAAACAGATACACTATCACCAAATGATGTGTCGTATATAATAGTAATCTGTTTCACATTCATAGTCATAGTCAGAAGGTGATTTTTTTTTTTCCGTTTCTGGTTCAAAATCTCGTAAAAATCCCTTTAAAAGCATGTGATCGAAAACTTTGATAAAACCCTAAAAACTGAGGCATAATGAAGAACGAAAATGGGTTTGTGAATAAAGAGGAGTAATAATAATCAAAAGAAGAGATTTAACCTTTTTGACGATTGGAAACCTAAACTGCGAAGGAAAGTTTTAAACTTGAAAACCCAAGCAAACTGAAGAAGGTGATGACAGTATAGTAGTAGTACGCAAAGACAGGTTAGGGGTTTTGGCGTAACAGTATAGAGAGAGAGGGAGTATTTCACAGAAGGTCAGCAAAACTGGGTAGTGAACTGGTATAAGATGAAACATGAAAGAGGGATAGTCCAGTCCATGCTTCCCTTATTTTATTTTTCAAGGGATTTACTAGTTTTTTCTGTTTTTCTTTGTAGTTTAAACCGCCATACCATTTATAAAAGCTGACTGACTTCCTCCATCTCCCAATATTTATTTATTTAAAAATAAAATATCATCTATCACAATTGAAGGTAATAAATTGATACTACTACTTTTGTTCATATGGCATTTGTCTTCTACCAATGATGAATAATAGTAATAAATAATAGATGGTGCTATTTATTTTAAGCTTCGTGTTTTTAACATAGATAATATATTTTTTTTAAAAAACGTTATCTATTTTAAACCAAAAATTACCCTTATAAATAGATAACGTTTTTTTATATGTATCTACAATGTTTTGTTAAAAAATATTGTGAAAAAAAATACCACAACATTTTTTATAAAAACGTTGTTGTTTAAGTGTTGTGTATTTACTGTTTTGTACTAATGGGAGTTATCCTAGTTTGCATCCCATTTGGTAGATAATGAGGAGCGTATGACGCGGATGTTTCTAAGAGGTTTGAAACCCGAGATACGTCAATACCTCATTTGTAAGACCCCGAAATTTTTTAAATAAAAAGGAATTTCCTTTATTTATTATTTTGAAATAGTAAGGGTTGATTTGATTAATGTGGATAGTTAAGGGTTAAATATGCAAATATTTCAAATTAAGCAAGTGGTTATAAAATATTCATTATCGTCGGGGAATATTCGTTTGGTCGTGGAATATTAAATGCTTGTGGGAATATTTAAATGACGATGTGGCAAGTATGACCATGTGTGGAGCCCCATGCGGAAAGCGATTGGATGAAGAAAGCGACAAATATAAGTTGTTTTTAAATAACTTGAGCGTAGTTATTTACAGATTATCTTTGTTGGAATACCGGTGGTTAAAACACACTAATATCGGCGTTGTTGAAGCGATTTGCATTGCAGTATTGCACCAATTATTGATTCTTACGTAAGAAGGCACTACTCGATAATGGTTACGATAATTCTTATTCGATATTTTATTGAGTTAATAATTCTTTGCTTTCATTGTTTTGATAATTGTCATTACGGTATCTTTCATTATCGAAGCAATAATTCATATTATCTGAATAATATTATTAGATAACATTATTGGCAATGTCTAGAAAGTTACATCAAGGAGAGGTTTGGTCACCTAATAATTGGCTTGAGATGAAGAAAATTCTTATTGGAAAGCCCCTCTTTCTGAGCTGCACTGGTTGTCGATATTGTGATTACGTAATATTATTTGTGAATAATTAATTATTGATTCATATGATGAGGAAAATATTGATTTTATGTGGATATAGATGGAGAAAATTTTAAAATGACAATTGTTGAAAATTAATATTTTATATCTTTTTTGATAAAATAATTCATTTAAATATATTATTTTAATAATATATTAACGGTGATATTTTTACAACGAATGTGGGATATATGAGTATACGAGGAGGAAGAGTATTTTTGTTGCAATAAATGTTTAAAACATGTTAAACATGTCGGTGGACCCCATTTATTGACTTGAAATTTGATTATAGCTGTAAAATTGTCCGTTTGTGGATTTTGGTCAATTTTTGATTGGAATTTGGAAAAACTTTCTTCTGTAAAGTTGTAGAGAATTGAATTTCCTATAAAAACTCTTGAGATTCGAATTTTCTGATGAAAGGGCTATTTATTATGAATTATTGAAGTTAGAAGCTCAAAATAATTGATTTTTGGAAGTTTAAAATATTTAAAATTAGAAAAACGTTTTTTCTTTTTTTCTAGAAGGTGGCATGTGTCGATGGCTGAAATCAGATTCTAGACATGTGTAGAAAATAATATAATTATATTATTAATTTATTAAATTTTACGCTTTGGTGTTCTAAGCAATTTCCTATAAATAGGGTCTTAGGTTAGAATTGAAAATCACACCTTTAAGCTCAAGTTTTTCTCTCTATATTATCGGCGTATTCTTGTGAGTATTTTGAGTATACTTTGAGTATTGCTATACGGTGCAAGTCCAAGTCATAGCTTTATATCAGGTGTTTCAAATTTAGAAGTTCGATCTTTCGAGGTAAGGGATATTTTTTTTTGTAATGATATTATTTCTTCAATATCATTATCTTTGAAATGTTGATCTGAAGTTTTTATCAAATTTGGAACTTTTTCATGTCGGGGTTACTATTCATGGGTTACTATTCATGAGTTACTATTCACGAGTTACTTATTAAGCGAGTTCTTATTCACGAGTTACTATTCACGAGTACTATTCATGAAGCGTGAAGATGTTTTTGTGGAATTTCTATCTTTTGGTGTCTGAGAGTTATTATTCATGTATATTTAAGACTATTCACGATATCTGGTACTATTCACGTATCTGGTCTTTATTCATAAAAATAAAATTTCTTCTTTTTTGTCCAAAATATCTATTCGGATACTAACTCTCGATTGTATCCATGTTTTGATCATTCTTGAATTTTACACCACTATGATTATTTTTGAGGTATTTTTGAGGCGTGGATAAAACCAAGTACGAATCCTTAATCCTTAATCCTTGTCATTTTGTTTCTTTGGATTCGTTTCTTTAAAAATATTTTCATCATCCTCGGTCTTAAATGATGATATTATTGAATATCTTTGGCTGTAGTGCAAAAGATGAATGATTTTGAAGAATATCTTTGGCTCTGTAGTGCAAAAGATGAAGCAGTGTTGAGATGAACATGACCGATTGATTAATATCTTTGGCACCAGAGTGCAAAGATGAGCAGTGTTTAAATGAACATGACGGTGATGAATATCTTTGGCCTATAGTGCAAAAGATGAATATTTGATTCGGATGTATATTGATTGATGTTACTGAGGATAAAATATTGATGATGGATTTATTAAATTCATAGATTATAGTAGATTTCATTCTCTACGTAATTCTTCTATGAATTATTATTTCATTGCGAATATTGATCTCGAAACTTGTTGTCTATTGTATTCTATCGATTTTTCCTGTTGAAGACTAACGATAATTTGTTGTATATTATCTTAGTCATAATATTCTTTTCTTTGGGCTAGTTGAGCTCACCCTTTTCCTTGTTGTTCCATTTTTTTCTTCTCAGAGGCGAGAATGTAGCGAGTACTAGAGTAGGGGTATGGAATGAAGGTTCTAGAGAGAGTTGTTTAGTAGTCCTCACTATATTTTGTAAAATAATGAATCAATAATTATGATGGGGATTTATTTGCATGTGGATATTGTCTAGAAGACAATATTATATTTAAACTCATAAGTATATATTGTCGTATTTCACACGACATTTGTATTATTGAAGTTGTAGTTTGCTTTTTGTACCATGTATTTGGCGACTCGAGAATGGGTGTTGTGTATACCTATTTTGGGGGCGTCACGATTGGTATCGAGCTTAGGGATATGATCTCTGGCGGAGATCGGGGAATAAAACTAGGAGGGGAGGCGAGTAAATCCTTCGCTAGTGTGTCCTACCTAAGCTTATTTGTTAGTTAGTCAGATATATAGGGATATTATGTGATATATTGATTTCCTTAATTAACCCTTATTTTATGATGATTTGAGAATGTCGTCGAGAATATTAATGATGGAGTAAATGAGACCAGTGGAGATGCCTGTACTCACCAACGAGGAGAGCGTAACAGTGGTAATGTTCCTCCTGTGAACAACACCTTGGCGAGATGATGAGCGAGGGGATGTTTAGAAGCTTTTTGCGAGTTCATGCAAAATCGGGACGAGGAGACTCGTGTTCAAAATCTGAGGAGGAAATGATAGCAATTCACGGGTGGTCACAAACAAGCGATTCAAAGAGTTGGGACCACGAATTTTGGGGAAGCCGGATCCGATTAAAGCGGAGCGTGGGTCAAACAAATTACCAAGATATTCGATGTCTTGGGATGCGGAGAGAAGAAAGTTCCATTCGCGCCTTTATGTTCCGTGGCGGTGGACATTGGTGGGAATCGTGAAGCGTACCCATCATTTTGCACTCGGCGTATGTCGTGGGAGAGCGTTTGAGAAGCAGTTCAATGACAAGTACTTCCACGAAAGTATTAAATCATATGAAGGAAATGGAGTTTATTATACTAGAAGCGAATAACATGGCGGTGTCCCCAAGACGGGCTAAGTTCGCGGAGTTATCCGAGGTTGCACCTCATTTGGTGGAGAATGAGGAGCGATGATGGCGGATGTTTCGAGAGGTTTGAACACGACATACGTCGATATCTCATTTCTCATAAATTTTCTCTCTATTCAGATGTTGTTGGCAGCAGGCTCGATTGTTAGAAGCGAGATAACGAGTACGTTCAACCGAGGGACCATAACCGAGGATCATAGAAGATAGCAGTCATCGAATAACGATAACCGGCGGAGAAAGAAGAATACGAGACAAAGGCGGTAACCACTACGGTGGTAATCATGGCCATGAAAATAGAAGAAGCGAGTGGGAGGAGATTTTAAAAGAGGAGATTCAACAACGACCATGTGAAGGCGTCGGCCAAGAGCAACTAGTTTTAAGGAGGAGAAGCGACCACCCGGTCGTATATGTTACAAATCTTGGGAAAGAGGACATATCAGCCCAAATTCAAGCGCCCACAACAGTTTAAGGTATGCTATAATTGTGGAAAAGAAGGACATATCGCTTCGAGATTATACGATATCGAAACCGATCCGGTGGGAATGGTGACTCAAAAGATGTCCCGGAAAAGTCAAAGTCAACGATTTCGGGAAGAGCGTTTTTGTTGCGATTGGTCAAAATCGAGGAACCCGAACGAAGTTATACGGGTTAGTTAATTATAAATTCTTGCGAAGTATATACCTTACTAGATATTGGTTCTACCCATTCTTTTATCTCTCTTACTTGCGCTCAGCGTTTGAACTTGACTACGGAGAAATTAAACTTTGACCTATCTGTGGAGACTCCATTAGGAGAAACTTTCATTACATCCGTTGTTTAAAAATCTTGCTTGATTCAAGTTGGCACTATCACATTACACGTTAACCTTATTTCTATAGAGATATTTGCTTTTGATGTGATTTTAAGGTTAACTACTCATCATGCCAAGTTGATTGCTTTTGTAAGGTTGTTAGTTTTCATATTCCTAAGTAACTTTTGTTATTCAATTCAAGCAATCAAACCATTGTAGTCAAACATTTTCATATCAAGCCATGAAGTCATTCGTTTATTACGGATGTCAAGTTTTCTTAGTCCATGTTATGGATTTGAATAAAGACACGTCGATTTGAATAATATTCTGTTGTTATTGATTTTTTCTGACGTATTTCTGAAGAATTTCTTGGCTTACTCCCAAAGCACGATATTAAATTTTGTATCGACTTTGAACCCGGTACAAAACTCATTTCTAAAATCTCATATCGAATGGCTCTATTGAACTTCGGGAGTTAAAAATTCAACTATAAATTTGGTACTGAGCCTTTATCTTGTGACTTCCTTTGTGGAATTCACTAAGCGAGACTCTCTGTAGGGGGCGTCATATTCGATGCGATAGTAAAGCGATAGGTGTCATTGTGACGTCTTTATCCAAGATTGGGATATGAGTCGCGATTGAGAGCAACCTAAGTCGATTATCGAAAAGGCGTAGCTTTCAGGCTTAGTTGGTTATTATCGGAGATTCGTTGAAGGATATTCTCGAATCGCTATTCCATTAACGCTTGGTGACTCGTAGAGATACAAAATTCGAATGGAGCGAGGAATGTGGGAAGAGCTTGAAGAACTCAAGAGGAGACTCATTTTACACATGTTACGATCATGCCATCACGGAAAAGCGAACGTGGTAGTGGTGACGCGTTGAGTAGAAGATCATATCTTGAGGAGCGAGAGTGCGATGATGTCAAGTATCGATAGAGCCAACTTTAATAGAAAAAGTTAAGATTGCTCAAGCCACAGGCTTTGGGTGATGCGTATGAAGAAGAAAGTACAAGAAGGAGCTATTAGGGGCGAGAATTGATGAAGAAGGAATACTTGAGTCCACTCTAGACTTTGTGTTCCTAACGACTACGATTTGAAGTACAAGATTATGATGGAGGCACACAATCGCCATTTGCAATCCATCTGGAAGTACTAAAATGTATCGTGATCTTGACATACATTTTGGTGGAACAATATGAAGAGAGAGATTGCAAAGTTTATCTCGATGTGTTTAACTTGCTAGCGTGTAAAGGCGAGCATCTTGTACCTAAGGGTCCGTTGCAACCACTTGAGATTAGGAATGGAAGTGGGAACACATTACTATGGATTTGATTCTGGTCTTCCTGCGGTTTCTCAAGGCATCAATGCTATTTGGGTTATTGTTGATAGATTAACCAAGTCGCTCATTTCTTACCGATCTGAGAGACTTATTCCTTGAGCGTCTTTCTCGTATGTACGTAAATGCGATTGTGAGATTGCATGGCATGCCGGTATCCATAGTTTTAGATCGTGACCCAAGATTCACTTCATGATTTTGGGTTAGAAAGCTATAGACGCAATTTACGATTCGATTTGGCATACCATCCTCAAGCGGATGGGCAATCGAAAGGACTACTCAAACTCTTGAAGATATATTAAAACTCTGTGTCCTAGATTTCAAAGGAAGTTGGGATAAGTACTTGCCATTGGTGGAATCCTCATACAACAATAGTTATTAAACAAATATAGGCATGGTTCCATTGAAGCATTATATATGACGAAAATGTCGTTCTCAATATGTTGGGATGAGGTGGGTGAAGCAACATTGTTGGGGACCGAGTTAGTACGTGTATATGACTAATGATTCGACAACGTATCTAAGCGGCACAAGATCGACAAAAGAGTTATGCGGATCTTCATCGAAAGGACGTGGAATTTAATGTGGGGATCATGTATTGTTGCGAGTTGCTCCATGGAAGGGAGTTACAAGATTTGGGAAGAGAGGAAAGCTCAATCCACGATTTATCGGTCCATTTCAAATTCTTGACCGAGTAGGAAATGTAGCCTATAGACTTGCGTTACCTCGAGTATGTCTCGTGTTCATAATGTGTTTCACATATCGTGCTTACGTAAATATGTGAAAGACCGAACCACGTTATAGAGTTAGAACCAGGACGAGATAGTAGAAGACTTAACGTATGAGGAGGTACTGTCAAGATTTTGGATAGGAAGGAGCATGTCCTACTGTATGAAAGGTTATACCACAAGTTAAAGTTTTGTGGAGGAATCATCTTTATAGAGGAAATGACACGGGAATTGGAAAGCGGAAATGAAAGCGAGTTATCCTCACCTTTTGAAACACCGAAGTACGCACGTCAATTTCGAGGACGAAATTTCATAAGGAGGGAGGTTGTAAGACCCCAAAATTTTTTAAATAAAAGGAATTTCCTTTATTTATTATTTTGAAATAGTAAGGGTTGATTTGATTAATGTGGATAGTTAAGGGTTAAATATGCAAATATTTCAAATTAAGCAAGTGGTTATAAAATATTCATTATCGTCGGGAATATTCGTTTTGGTCGTGGAATATTAAATGCTTTGTCGGGAATATATTAAATACTGCCAGTATGACCATTTGTGGGGCCCATAATGAGAAAGCGATTGGATGAAGAAAGCGACAAATATAAGTTGTTTTTAAATAACTTGGCGTAGTTATTACAATTATCTTGTTGGAATACCGGTGGTTAAAACACACTATCTGCGTTGTTGAAAGCGGTTACTGCGGTATTGCACCAATTATTGATTCTTACGTAAGAAGGCACTACTCTCGATAATGGTTACTGATAATTCTTTTATTCGATATTTTATTGAGTTAATAATTTGCTTTGTTGTTTTGATAATTGTCATTTATGAGTATCTTTCATTATCGAAGCAATAATTCATATTATCTGAATAATATTATTAGATAACATTATTGGCAATGTCTAGAAAGTCTTTGTCTAAGGAGAGGTTTGGTCACCTAATTGCGCTTGCCAAGAAGAAGAAATTCTTATTGGAAAGCCCCTCTTTCCAGGAGGCGCACGGTTGTCAATATTGTGATTACGTAATATTATTTGTGAATAATTAATTATTGATTCATATGATGAGGAAAATATTGATTTTATGTGGATATAGATGGAGAAAATTTTTAAAATGACAATTGTTGAAAATTAATATTTTATCTTTTTCTGATAAAATAATTCATTTAAATATATTATTTTAATAATATATTAACGGTGATATTTTTACAACGAATGTGGGATATATGAGTATACGAGGAGGAAGAGTACAATAAATGTTTAAAACATGTTAAACATGTAAATTGGACCCCATTTATTATTTGAAATTTGATTATAACTTTGTAAAATTGTCCGTTTGTGGATTTCGGTCAATTTTTGATTGGAATTTGGAAAAACTTTCTTCTGCAAAGTTGTAGAGAATTGAATTTCCTATAAAAACTCGCGAGATTCGAATTTTCTGATGAAAGGGCTATTTATTATGAATTATTGAAGTTCCGAAGCTCCGAAATAATTGATTTTTGGAAGTTTAAAATATTTAAAATTAGAAAAATGTTTTTCTTATTTTTTCTAGAAGGTGGCATGTGTTTGATGGCTGAAATCAGATTCTAGACATGTGTAGAAAATAATATAATTATATTATTAATTTATTAAATTTTACGCTTTTGGTGTTCTAAGCAATTTCTATAAATAGGTGCTTAGGTTAGAATTGAAAATCACACCGTAAAGCTGAAGTTTTCTCTCTATATTATCGAGCGTATTCTTGTGAGTATTTTGAGTATACTTTGAGTATTGCTATCTGGTGCAAGTCCAAGTCATAGCTTTATATCGGTGTTTCAAATTTAGAAGTTCGATCTTTCGAGGTAAGGGATATTATTTTTTTGTAATGATATTATTTCTTCAATATCATTATGCTGAAATGTTGATCTGAAGTTTTTATCAAATTTGGAACTTTTTCATGTCGGGGTTACTATTCATGGGTTACTTATTCATGAGTTACTATTCACAAGTTACTATTCATGAGTTCTTATTCACGAGTTCTTATTCACGAGTACTATTCATGAAGCGTGAAGATGTTTTTGTGGAATTTCTATCTTTTGGTGTCGGAGTTACTATTCACGATATCTGGACTTATTCACGATATCTGGTGTTTATTCACGTATCTGATACTATTCATAGAAAAATAAAATTTCTTTTTTGTCCAAAATATCTATTACGGATACTAACTCGATTGTATCCATGTTTTGATCATTCTTGAATTTTACACCACTATGATTATTTTTGAGGTATTTTTGGGCGTGGATAAAACCAAGTACGAATCCTTAATCCTTAATCCTTGTCATTTTGTTTCTTTGGATTCGTTTCTTTAAAATATTTTCATCATCCTCGGTCTTAAATAATGATATTATTGAATATCTTTGCTTTGTAGTGCAAAGATGAATGATTTCTGAAGAATATCTTTGGCTTTGTAGTGCAAAGATGAGCAGTGTTGAGATGAACATGACCGATTGATTAATATCTTTGGCTGTAGTGCAAAAGATGAGCAGTGTTTAAATGAACATGACCCGGTGATGAATATCTTTGGCACATGTAGTGCAAAGATGAATATTTGATTCGGATGTATATTGATTGATGTTACTGAGGATAAAATATTGATGATGGATTTATTAAATTCATAGATTATAGTAGATTTCATTCTCTACGTAATTCTTCTATGAATTATTATTTCCATTGCGAATATTGATCCGAAACTTGTTTGTCATTGTATTCTATCGATTTTTCCTGTTGAAGACTAACGATAATTTGTTGTATATTATCTTAGTCATAATATTCTTCTTATCGGGCTAGTTGAGCTCACCCTTTTCCTTGTTGTTCCATTTTTTCTTCTCGGAGGCGAGAATGTAGAGTAGTACTAGTCGGGGTATGGAATGAAGGTTTAGAGAGAGTTGTTTAGTAGTCCTCACCATTTTGTAAAATAATGAATCAATAATTATGATGGGGATTTATTTGCATGTGGATATTGTCTAGAAGACAATATTATATTTAAACTCACATATTATATATTGTCGTATTTCACACGACATTTGTATTATTGAAGTTGTAGTTTGCTTTTTGTACCATGTATTTGGCGACTCAGAATGGGTGTTGTGTATACCTATTTTGGGGGCGTCACATCATTTCTCACAAACTGTGTTTATATTCAGATGTTGTAAATAGAGCTCAGTTATTGGAGCGCGATAATGAGTCAACCCAACCAAGAGAGAGCAGCCGGCAAAATGATAATATCAGTGGTATCAGTCATCAAAGCGGTGACAACAAACGTGGAGGGAATCAACATGCCAGAAATGTTAACCACTCCGGTGGTAATCATGACCAAAACAATTGAAGTGAAAATTTCAAGAAGAGAAGGTTCAACAATGATGGAAAGATAACAACACCAGCACCCTTTTTCAAGGAAGGAGAACGACCAACGATCGTATGCTTCAAATGCGGAGGGGAGGGACACATCAGTTTAAACTACATTATGCAGTTCAAAGCATGTTATAATTACGGAAGAGAAGGTCACCTAGCCCAATTTTGTCGTGTAGTGAAGCCAAGGGAGAGTGTTTGTCGTGACCTCCCAAAAAGCGAGGAACCCGAACGAGGTTATCACGGGTAAGCTAATCATAAACTCTAGCGAAGTCTATACCTTATTTGATACATGTTCTACCCATTCTTTTATTTTTCCTACTTGCGCTCAACGTTTAAAATTAACTCCAAAGAAATTAGACTTTGACTTATTTGTTGAAACTCCGTTGGAAGAAACCGTCATTACATCCACTGTTTATAAATCTTATTTGATTCAAATCGGCACCCTCACATTACTTGTCGATCTTATCTCTTTGAAAATACTTGCATTTGATGTGATTTTAGAGATTGATTGGTTAACTACTCATCATGCTAAAATTAATTATTTTTGTAAGGTTGTTAGCTTTCATATTTCTAACCAACCTATTATGCGAATTCAAGCAACAAAACCACTAAAGTCAATCATTGTCATATTAAACCGTAAAGTTATTCATTTATTGAAAAACGGATGTCAAGCTTTCTTAGCTTATGTCACGGATTTAAACAAAAATACATTAGATTTCAGTGAAATTTCTATTGTTAATAAATTTCCTGATGTATTCCCCGAAGAACTTCTTGGCCTACCCCCAGAGCGTGAAATCGAGTTTGGTATTGACCTTGAACCCAGTACAAAACCCATTTCTAAAGCCCCATATCGAATGACTCCTATTGAACTTCAGGAGTTAAAAACCCAACTGCAGGAATTGTTAGACATCGATTTCATTCGTCCTGGTACATCTCCTTGGGGTGCTCCTGTTCTATTCATAAAGAAGAAAGATGAGAGAATGCGACTTTGTATTGACTATCAGGAGTTGAATCGTGTCACCATCAAAAATAGGTATTCATTACCACGCATTGATGACCTTTTTGACCAGTTATAAGGCGCCAAATTCTTTTCAAAGATCGATCTTCGTTCCAGATTTCATTAGTTAAAGATTAAAATTGAAGACATTCTAAAGACTGCTTTCAGAACTCGGTACGGGCATCACGAATTCCTAGTCATGTCTTTTGGATTAACTAATGCACCTACTGCCTTCATGGATATGATGAACTGAGTGTTTAAGAAATATTTGGATCATTTCGTGGTTGTTTTTATTGATGACATCCTCATTTACTCCAAAAGCCGTGAAGATCATGAGCAACACTTGAGGCTGATACTCCAAAAGCTTCGTGAAAACAAGCAATATTCCAAGTTAAAGAAATGTGAGTTATGGCTTGAGGAAGTAGCATTCCTTGGGCACATAATATCAAATCATGGAATATTTGTTGACCCAGCGAAGATTGAAGCAATACAAAGCTGGTTATTATCGGAGATTCGTGGATGGATTTTCTCTAATCGCTACTCCATTAACTCAGCTGACTCAAAAAGATACAAAATTCAGTTGGAGCGAGGAATGTGAGAAGAGTTTTCAAGAACTCAAGAGGAGACTCATTTCAGCACTTGTTCTGGCAATACCATCTAGTTCGGAGGAATTTGTCATCTACAGCAATGTTTCAGGCTGAGGGTTAGGATGTGTCCTCATGCAACATGGGAAAGTTATAGTCCATGCCTCACAAAAACTCAAGGAATATGAGAGGAATTATCCTACTTATGATCTAGAGTTGGCTACAGTCATTTTCGCACTAAAGATCTGGACGCATTACCTGTATGGGGAGAAAGTGGAGATCTATACGGATCATAAAAGCCTCAAATATTTCTTCACCCAAGAGGAACTCAACATGCAACAACGACGTTGGCTCGAGCTGTTGAAAGATTATGATCATACCATTCAATACCATCTTGGAAAAGCGAACGTAGTAGCTGACGCATTGAGTAGAAGATCATATGCAGGTACGAGTGCGATATTGTCAATGCAAAGGCCCATTTTGTATGACTTACAAAGGATGGAGATAGAGTTCAAGACTCCAAGGACCCACATGATGATGTCAAATATACGAGTAGAACCGACTTTAATCGATAAAGTTAAAGCTGCTCAAGCTACGGACCTGGAGCCGATGCGTATGAAGAATAAAGTACAAGAAGGTTCTATTCCGGAAGTAAGAATCGATGAAGAAGGAATACTTTGAGTCAACTCCAGACTTTGTGTTCCTAACGATCCTGATTTAAAGTATAAAATTATGATGGAGGCGCATAACACACCGTTTGCAATCCATCTTGGGAGTACCAAAATATATCATGATCTTTGACAAACATTTTGGTGGAGCAATATGAAGAGAGAGATAACAGAGTTTATCTCAAGGTGTTTTACGTGTCAAAGAGTCAAGGTGGAGCATCAAGTGCCAAAAGGACCATTTCAACCGCTTGAAATTCTAGAATAGAAGTGGGAGCACATTACCATGGATTTTGTTACTGGTCTTCCCTAGGTTTCTCAAGGCATAGATGCAATTTGGGTCATTGTTGATAGATTGACCAAGTCTGCTCATTTCTTACCTATACGAGAAACTTATTCACTTGAACGTCTTGCTCGTATATACATAAATGAGATTGTAAGACTACATGGTATGCTAGTATCCATAGTTTCTGATCGAGACCCAAGATTCACTTCACAATTTTGGGTTAGTTTGCAAAAAGCTATAGGCACGGATTTACGATTGGGATTCTATATATCATCCTCAAAGCAGACGGCAAATGGAGAGGACTATTCAAACTCTTGAAGATCTATTAAGACTCTATGTCCTAGACTTCAAAGGAAGTTGGGACAAGTTCTTGTCATTGGTGGAATTCTCCTACAACAACAGTTATCAAGCAAGTATATGTATGGCTCCATTCGAGGCGTTATATGGACGCAAGTGTCGTTCTCCAGTATGCTGGGATGAGGAAGGTGAAGCAACATTGTTGGGACCGGAATTGGTATGCATGACAACGAAAAAGATTCAAATGATCCGGTAACGTATAAAAACCTCACAAGATCGATAAACGAGTTATGCTGATCTTTATCGAAGAGACGTGGAATTCAATGTTGGAGAGCATGTGTTGTTACGTGTTGCTCTATGGAAAGGAGTTACAAGATTTGGAAAGAAAGGAAAGCTCAATCCCCGATTCATTGGCCCATTTGAAATCCTTGACCGAGTAGGAACTGTGGCCTATAGACTCGCTTTACCGCCAAGTATGTCTCGCGTTCATAACGTTTTTCACATATCCATGTTACGTAAATATGTGGAAGACCCGAAACACATTATTGATTTAGAATCGGACGAAATAGCAGAAGATTTAACGTATGAAGAGGTACCTGTTAAAATCTTGGATAAGAAGGAACATATTCTACGCTCCAAGGTTATACCTCAAGTCAAAGTTTTGTGGAGAAACCACGATGTTGAGAAAATGACCTGGGAGTTGGAATCTGAAATGAAATCAAGGTATCCTCACCTCTTCGACATACCAGGTACGTACACCAATTTTGAGGACGAAATTTCATAAGAAGAGGAGGTTGTAAGACCCCAACTTTTATGAATAAAGATTAATTTTTCTCGAAATATATATTTGAATATTATGGTGTGGATTTAATATAATGTTATAGTTGTGGGTAATATTTATAAATTTTGCCAAGTAAGCAAGTTATAAAATATTCGATTGGTGGGAATGGTGGGATTATATATATAATACATTATAAATAAGTTTTATTTTTTATAAAAAATAAAATATATTATATTTTATTATGCATGGTGTTTACATAGTGTTTGCATAGTAAAATCAGAAAAATTCGCCGAATTCGCCTGTGATTTCCTCTCTCCTATTCACCCATGATTAATTTCTAAATAGTATCCTTCCATTCTCCTATAAATAGGATACTTAGTTTAGAATTGAAAATCACACCAGGATAAAAAAAAAAATCTTCTGTAATATTGAGCGTATTTTTTTAGAGTTTAAGGAAGTTTTGAGCGTAGAAAATAGTATAAGTTTTCTTCAAGAATATTCCCGCCCTACCAGTCAGAAGTACTCTCTTTTAAGGTAAGGGATATTATTTTTGTTCAATATTCGTAAGAAATAATATTTTCTTCCATACTTTGTACTATGTAAGTAATATTATTTCATTTTAGATTCCGAATTCTACACTCATTTTGTTAAAGTATGTCTTCTATACTCCTTGAAATTAATATAATATCATTGAAATTTGTGTTTTATCTAGTATCTTTTCATGAAAATATTATTCTGAGCATTCATGATAATTTTTGATCTTTTTATGTCAGGTTACTATTTATGGGGTACGATTCCTGAAGTACCATTTACGAGGTACTATTCACCTGGGGTACTATTTATGACAAAAATTGATTTCTTTTCGGTCCAAATCATTTTTGATACAATATTATTATTGAATTATACTCCACAAAGCAATATCATATTGACAAATTGGACATTATTGAATTTTGGATAAATTAAATTATAAATCTTTAAAAAATTATCATTTGCTTTCATTTAATTAAATTCTTATATCATTGTCATCATCCTCGTGCTTATATTGTTATTAAAGTCATCTTTGACCCGTAGTGCATAGCTAGACTGTCGATTGGTATGATTATGACCATGAATTATTTGGTATAATAATGACATGTAATGTTACAAATGATGTGGTAAATGTCCTCATAGGCCCGTAATGCATTGATGGACAGTTGTTGACATGATCATGACCATTGGTGATAACACGAATATCCTTGGCCCGTAGTGCATGAATAATTCATGGACGTGATACTAAGGAATATCCTTGGCCCGTAGTGCATGGATAATTCAATGATCTAAATTATTTATTGAGCTGAGTCTCAGCGATAAAATTTATGATAAACTTTTTAAATCATAGAATATAGTAGATATCATTCTCTACTTGAGTCTTCTAATGGATTGTTTGTTCCGCTACAGTTAAACTTGTTGTTTATTAGTTTAACACCGTTGATGGCTAACGATAATTTATTCTGCATTATCTTAGTCATAATTTCTTACTGGGCTAGTCCGAGATGGTGGTCGTAGTAGTCCTCACTATTTTATAAAATAGTGTGATAATAATTGTAATGAGGACTCCATTTAAGTTTAGATATTATCTAGAAGATAATATTTGTGTTAAAACTCTCAACTTTTTTTTGTCGTATTTTACATGACAGTTGTATAATTAAATTTTTATTTGAATTCTATATCATATATTTGACGTCTCAGAATGAGTGATGTATACCTATTTTGGGGGTGTCACATACTGACACTACAATTTTAGCTGCAAGACTTTTATTTTTTTCAATCTCAACCATTAATTATATTCATTAACCAGTTGCCACGGGTACTATTCCAACAACCATAATCTATACCGTTGATTGCAACATTGGATGGTATGGATTGAAATGGATTCCCCCCTGCAGCTACAGACTGTAACGACACGAGAAATTACTCATCTGCCCATCATTTGCTCATGTGTTACAAGTTATGGCAGTAGTTTAGTTAACTAATAAATTAGAATGACTTAGTGGTAGTTTAATGGCCCAATAACCCATAGGTCTTAGATTTGAAACCTAACTGTGATATTTTTGCTTCTTATGCTATATTTTTTGTGTATTAGATAAATTATATTACCATATATATATATATATATATATATAATGAGGATCAGGTCTGGACTCCCGGATCTGATTAAAATACAGACCCTATTTTTTTATTTTATTTTTTGCATTTTATTTTTAAAACAACTAAAAAAAATTAATATTTTATGGAACTGAAATTTTTTCATAATACAGTGTTTTGAGTGTGATTTGGATACATATAACAAAATATGTATGTACAGTCTGTACAGACCTGTTTTATTATATGTATCCAAATCACACCCAAAACAATGTATTATGTAAAAATTCCAATTCCATAAAATATTAAACTTTTTTTTAGTTATTTTTAAAAAAAGCAAAAAAAAGTCTCATATTTTAAGAAAATGCGGAGTCCAGGATAGAACTGACCTTATATATATATATATATATATATATATATATATAAATTCCATATAAATATTTATAAATTTATCTCTAAATATTCATAAAATATTTATAAACAAATATTCATATAAATTTATCTTTAAAATTTATAAAAAATATTGATATAAATATTTAGAGATAAATTTATATGGATATTTGTTTATAAATTTTTTAAACAAATATTCATATATATATTTAGAGATAAAATTATATGAATATTTATTTATATATTTTATAAACAAATATTCATATAAGTATTTATATAAACAAATATAAATATTAAATTTATAAAAAATAATTAAATATTTATTATAAATTTATAAATATTTCATCTAAAATTTATAAAATTTAGATATGAATATTTTTTATAAATATTTATATGAATATTTGCTTATATATATATATATATTAGTAGAATATATTTAAAAATATTGGAGACTATGAAAATATTTTTTTGTAAAGAGAAATATTTTATATATATATATATATATAGATGGTAGTAAAATTTATCTAATACAAAAAAAAAATATAGCACATGAAGTATGAAAAAATTTAATAATGACTTATAAGTCAAAATTTAAGTTACTGTCAAACATGAAATAATAACAAATGACTTATAACTTAGTTTGACCAACTTATAAGTCATTAATGTCTAATCATTAACTTGTCAAACACCCTCTAATTCAAGATATAAAGAGAAATTAATATCTGATTATAAAAAAAATTATAAGTTAAGAAAAAAGAGAATTTGAAAAAGGGGAGTTAAAAAAGAACTTACATACCATTGGTGCAACTTAATTGATCTATGTCGGAACCATTGACGTGACTTAATTGGTGCAGTTAAGTCGATTTTTGGTGCAATTTCGGGAGCGATTTTGATTCATTGCCCATCCCTTGTCAAAAAGTATATATATGTAAAATAACGAGTTACAAGAAAAATTCATATAAATTATTTTAAAAATTAATTATATTTTTTTTCAAAATTATAAGTGAGCGAATATGATTACTATAAAGTACATCCAATTAACTACAAACTTTAATTTTTGTAAATTATAAAATATATCTATATGTGCTCAATTTTAATTTCAAAAATTATAACTTTTAAAAAAATAAAATTAGGCATTTATTTTGAGACGGACGGAGTGAAACATTTCATTGTATAAAATTGTGTCCAAATAAATAAAATTTTTTAAATGATAAATAATGCGTTTTGGGGAAAAAAAGAGGTAACATGCTCATTGGGTTTGTCTTAATTTTGGGCAACAATTTACTAGTAGTTGCAAAAAAAGTACAAAATACACAACGAAAAAAAATTGTTGCCAATGAATGTGGCCTATATTAGGAAACGAAATATAGTAATAAAAAAGTTTTCGTTACCGACGATGAAAAGAAATCTCATCGGTAACAAAAAATTAAATAGGCAGTGGGGTTTTTTTTTGCCAACGATTTGGCAAAGAATTTTTGCAACGACTTATGAATTTTGTTACGAAAAATGAAAGTCTTTCACAAACTGCAATGAATGACAAATTTCATTGCTAAACATGTATTTTTGGCAACGACTTTATAAGTCGTTGTCCGAAAAATTGTTGCCAAAAGTCTATTTTTTTGTAGTGACAAGGAGTTAAAAATTCATTAAAGTAGTAATTCTTGAACAACTGTGGGGAACATACAAACTTATTTTTTGATAAGTAAGAAATGTGATAAACTTTAATGGGAACATTAGTGTTGGTTTTCTAAATCGAAATGGAGAAAATTTTGAATATCTTTCCATTTGAATGCTTCTGGGTGGAGGTGCTGTGAGTCCTGTGGGAAGGTCAGCAGAAAATTTTAATTAATTTCATACTAATTTGATAATTTTTTTCCTTTCTGTAGTAGATATTAAATTGTAGAGATTGGATGTGAAGACTTTGTCCTCTTTTCTTTTTTTTTTTTCTAATGAAAAAAATTTCTTTCGCAACAAATACATTGCAGATGTATTGTTTCATTTCATATGTTTGTACTACTGGATGCCAGAGGGATTGAGTGCATAATCTGTGAGTTTCATTTTGATATGGATTATCTTATATTTATTGAACACTAGTTGGTAGCCCATGTAATGCATGGGCTAATTAGAATAACTGATTTTATAATTTGTTAAAATTATGAAAGTTTAGAATATAATTTCGTGTGACTTATAAACTTTAGAAATATTTTTTGCATCACATATAAACTTAATTCATCGTTAATGCGATATACATTGTATTTTTAAGTCTCCAATAAAAATATATGTTTTTGATAATAAGTTTTTTTTCATATAAAATTTTAAATACATTTTGCATCACATATCACTTGCATTTTTAAATATATAGATTTTGCTATAATATTGCTTCCACTTACAATACAACTTGTATTAAAGGTCATTAAGTTGTTGTTCCATTTTTTTTATCTTTTCTTTCATGGCTTTGATTTATAATTTTTACTCATCAATAGATTTTTCGATTCTTGAAATGTTGGCATCTCCATAACTTTTACATTGGCCACTGTTAGTACTACTATATCATCGCTTATTTCAATAATTTTTTGTTTGTTCTACTGTAAGGACCAAAAATTTTAAACGATTATATTTTACGAATACTTTTTTTTATTATTATTATCAGTATTGTTATCATTATTATTTTGAGCATGTGTGATATTAATTTAGCAAGTTAGTCAATTTATTTATTTTAAATTGACTAAGACAAAGGAGGCAAAGAGGAATAGTTGATCAAAACCCTAATTTGAATAGGGATTATAATTAATATCAATACAATTATTATTATAATTGTATTTAAGATTATGTGTATGTGCAGTATATGATTAATGATTAAGTTTTGCTCAGATAAGGTATAACATTAGGAACTCTAATGTTAAATTTAGAACCCCTAATATTCAGTTAGGAAACCCTAATGTTAGTTTAGAAACCCTAATTCTGGATTTGGAAACCCTAATTTTGGATTTGGAAACCCTAAACCCTAATTAGAAATCCTAAATCTGTTGGTCTTTCGACAAATAAAAGCATCGAAAAATAAAAATTTAAAGATAATTTTCGAAACCCAAAACAGGATCCATGCGAAACAGTTATTAATTCAGTGTTTAAGAGATTATACCGATTATGAAAAAGCTTCGAATCTCCAACGCAATTCGAAGGAACTACGTCTCTCCGGTATCCACACGAACGTTCTGCACATCGTCACACGATCTGCAGTAAAGGGAGTTGCGATACTAGCCACCCAAGAAATGGATTTTCTGTTTTCTCTCTAGTCTCTCTCTAAGAGCGCCTAGGGTATTGGTACGTAGGTTATGATATATTACCTAAATGACTGCTATATATCATATATATAGTAGTTAAAAAAGAATTAATCAAAAACCTTATCTAATTAAAATAAATTCAAATTTATATATATATATATATATATATATATATATGAATTAAGTCTTACTTAATTAATATACCTATATGTAAATTATCTTATTAATTTTAATTCGTAATTTAAATGCTATCAATCATATTGACATATTTAAATCTTTACAATTTAAATTAATTCTCTTTTAATTACGTTCTATGTGTGTGACCCTATAGGTTATTATTATGTTGACAATAATTTTAAAATCATATTATAAAATTATAAATAGTGAGCGGCATCTAGTAATGCATCACTGCTACCCAAGTAATAATTATAAGATCGATGATTCGATGTAACCTTTTCGTGACCAATGTTTCAATGTAATTTAATCCTTTTAACCTTGACATCCTAGATTAAACTCGAGTCATGGAATGTGTTATACTATTCATAATTTAATCTGAGTTTTCTTGATCAATGAGTAGACTATATGAAACAAATCACTATTTAAGCATGGCCATGCATTTCATAGTCCTACTCAATCAAGAGGCCTATGGATATCATCCCTAATATATAAGAGGGTTAAATTCCATCTAGATCACTCATATTTCTCACACGATTCATGATGTACCCAATAATCACCTTTATAGTCCACCCTATTAAAGGTGACCTTTGATGATATCAAAGTACATAAATTTCTATGTAGTAATATAGTGATTTCAGGTCGGAGGATCATTACATCATTGTCACTATGAGAATCGCTAATGACATTTCGCATAATGCTCCACATAGAATTCTCATGGTGGGTCTGTCCAGTACATCGTTCTCTAACACGTACCTATGCATTGACTTAATATCTCATATATTTATGACCAATGAGATTTGGTCATCAGTCAATCCAAATGCTAGTCTCAATGTATCATTGTTGTCCCATCAACAATGATACTTGACTAGGGACATTTAAGACTAATTGTAATTATATAATCTCATGTTCAAGTCACATACTTGAAATTATATAATTTGTATCACTATTCTAAGGAATTTTATTATGTTAACATATATATAACGCAGTAAATAAAACCATAATAAAATTATTCATTTATTCAATCAAATATAATATCAAAATGTTAAGCAATTATATCGAATAATTGGCCTCTAGGGCACAAACTCTAACAGTCTCCCACTTGCACTAGAGCCAATCACTCATGTATCTAATACCCATGGAACTAGTGTGACCTTCGTGCTTCTGCTGCGACAAAGCCTTGTTCAGTGGATCTGCAACATTATCATCTGTTGGCACTCTTCCTATATGTACATCTCCTCTATCAATGATTTCACAAATGAGATGGTACCGCCTAAATATATGCTTGGATCGTTGGTGATATCTAGGTTCCTTAGCCTGTGCAAGTGCTCCATTATTATCACAGTATAGCTCAATCGGATCAACAATGGTTGGAACAACACCAAGTTCAGTGACGAACTTTTTAATCCATATAACCTCCTTGGCCGCACTAGAAGCAGCAATATACTCAGCCTCTGTTGTAGAATCCGCTCATGCCTCTCTTGCTTGAACTCTTCCATTAACAAAGACCACCATTAAGGCAAAACATAAAACCTGACTGAGACTTATAGTCATCATTTTCAGTCTGGAAACTAGCATCTGTGTAACCCTTTACTTCCAGTTCGTCTTCACCTCCATATACCAAGAATGAATCCTTAGTCCTTTTCAAGTACTTGAGGATATTCTTGACTGTTGTCCAGTGACCTTCACCTGGATTCGACTGGCATCTGCTCAACATGATCAAAGCATACGAGACATCCGGGCGAGTACATATCATTGCATATATGATAGATCCAATTGCCGAAGCATAAGGGATCCTTCTCATACGCTCCTCATCATCTTGTGTTTTAGGACATTAGGCTTTAGAGATCTTTACACCATGAGTTATGGGTAAGTGTACTCTTTTTTCCTCTTGCATGTTGAACCATTTCAGCACTTTATCAATATATGTACTTTGACTTAGGCCGAGCATTTTTCTTGATCTATCTCGATAGATCCTGATACCTAAAATGTAGGTTGCATCGCCCAAATCTTTCATGAAGAAACATTTTCCTAACCATGTTTTTACAGCCTGTAATGAAGGAATGTCATTCCCAATAATTAATATGTCGTCAACATATAATACTAGGAATACAATGTGACTCCCACTAACCTTCTTATATACACACGGTTCATCTTCATTTTTTATAAAGCCAAACTCTTTGACTGCTTCATCAAATCGAAGATTCGAACTCCAAGAGGCTTGCTTCAATCCATAAATGGATCGTTGTAGCTTACATACATTTCCAGCATCCTTTGGAGCTACAAAACCCTCAAGTTGTGTCATGTACACATCCTCAAGGAGATTTTCGTTAAGGAAAGCAGTTTTGACATCCATCTGCCAGATTTCGTAATCATAAAAAGCTGCAATAGCAAGTAAGATCCTGATGGATTTAACCATTACCACTGGAGAGAAGGTTTCATCATAGTCAACACCTTGAACTTATTTGAACCCTTTTGCTACCAGTCGGCCTTTATAGGTTTGTACATTACCATCCATGTCGGTTTTCTTCTTGAAAATCCACTTGCACCTGATTGGTTTTACCCATTCGGGTGGATCAACCAGAGTCCATAGTTGGTTAGTATATATGGAGTCCATCTTAGATTTCATGGCTTCAAGCCATTTCTCAGAATCTGGTCCATTCATAGGTTCTTGGTAGGAAGCAGGCTCATCCTGATCTATGAGCATCACATTGCCATTTTGAGTCACAAGATATCCATAATATCTGTGATGCCCCCAAAATAGGTATACATCACCCATCTTGAGTCGCCAGATATCATACTATAAAAATCAAATATAAACTTCATTTATAAATGTTGAGCTATCGTCGTAGAATACGACCACAGTTAAACTGTGAGTTTTAATACAAATGTATGTAACTCTCATGGTGCCTCGACCACAACCTTACAATGGTACTTTACATAAAAGTAAAGTCAAAAACTGTTTTAGAAATTAAAATCTTTGGGAAGTGCTCAAGGAAACCTTCGTACATGGGAGACCATGCGTCTATGTTATGATAGATATCATATGTCTACATAATTATCCTTGGTTGACCCAATAGACCCCAAAGAAAAATAAGAAGATTACTATCATATTCTTTCCAATGGTGAGTTTTCTCTTGACATATAACTATCTCCACTGTCTGCAATTGAAAATTATATTTCTACCAAACCCCAAGATCATATAGGTAGTGCTCGTAGATATACTCAGCAAGTGGATGTGCACAACCTTGTCTTATGATAACACGAGGTTGTATGTCATTAGACATCTTGTATGATAGTGGCAAAACACCCTTCCAAAGTTAGGTTCACCTCACCCTATTCGGTTCACCAAAATTAAATATCAAATGACGTATACAATACGACACAATTATCTAAAGTTCTCAATAAAATTATTTCCATACTGTTTTAGGGGAAACCTCAACAGCTATAGACCACCGTTCTAATCTCATGTTACCCCCCGCTCGACCCAGCTACACTCTTATTACCTGAAAGGAATTGTGAAGCAAAAAGGGTGAGCACAACTAGCCCAGTAAAGAATATCATGACTAAAGATAATTAAATTATCAATAGCCTTCATCAGTAATAAATCAGAGATTTAGAACATATGGTAGATGATAAAACTTTTCAACCATAGTTGCAGCGGAATGAGAAATCCATTAGAAGAGTCAAATAGACCATCAGGTCTATTATCTTCTCCATGTTAAAAGTCCACCAATAATGTTTTATCCCTGTAACATCAATCAACAATTCCTGTCCACAATCATATGAATAACTTATAATCATAATTGTGAGTCTAAATTCCTCTTTGCACCCAGGATGAAGATAATTTTCATCACTTATCTTCACCTGAAATATTAAAAATCATGGTTAAACTAAATCACAATTCCTGCTCATAATCATACTAATAAATTCATCTTTGCACTACGGCCAAAGATATTCATTAACAATTCATCTTTGCACTACAGGCCAAAGACATACAACTGTATTTTAGAAGATTCAAGTAGAGCCTGATATCTACTATCTTTTACGAATTAAAAGTGTATAATCAATATTTTATCACTGAGACTCAGCTTAATAAATAATTCACATCATCGAATCATCCCTGCACTACGGCCAAGGATATTCATGTAATCATCAATGGTCATGATTATACCAAATAATCTCTGGTTATAATCATACCAATAACTGTCCATCAATGCACTACGGGCCAATGAGGACTTTTACCATATCATCTATAACATTACGGGTCATGATTATACCGAATGATCCCTGGTCATAATCATACCAATAAACAGTTCATCTATGCACATAAGCTAAAGATACTCATTAATGAATAGTTTATCTTTGCACGTAAGCCAAAGATATCCAACTGTAAAACCAATAATCAACAATCCATCTTTGCACATAAGCCAAAGATATAAAACTGTAAAACCAATAATCAACAGTCCATCTTTGCACGTAAGCCAAAGATATAGAACTGTAAAATCAATAATCAACAGTCCATCTTTGCACATAAGCCAAAGATGACTTTCATCACAATATAAACATGAAGATGATGACAATGATATAAGCAATAATCAAACGAAATCAAGGATAAATATTAAAGACTTTAAATTTATCCAGAGTTTAAAAAATCCAAATTGTCAACATGATACTGTTTTGTGGAGTAAAATTCAAGAATAATATTCATGTACCAAAAATAATTTGGACAGAAAAGAAATATATTTTTCGGGTAAATAGTACCCCGTGAATAGTACCCTATGAATAGTACTTCGGGATTAGTACCCCGGCATGAAAATTACCACAAATACCCGAGTGAATACTATTCGGGTGAATAGTAATTTAGGTGAATAGTAACCCATGAATAGTAACTCGTGAATAGTACTCTGACACAAAAAGTGCCCCGAATACCCGAGTGAATAATACTAGAGTGAATAGTAATTTGGGTGAAGAGTAACTCGTAAAAAATTACCAAAGAAAATGATATTCCATGACGAGTACGAAAGAAATGATATCTCATACGAGTATAATAGAATATACGAAACTGCAAATGGATTTTTATCCTTCATACAGTAGACAGATCATTTCAACAATTTATTAAGGAATGAATACGAAGGATCATTCACCATGCATCTTGGTAGTCTACAGACGAGTTATTCCAACGAATAATAAAAATAGAATAACAACAGAGAATTCACGAGCATGCGCGATAGGCCATGCAATTTGGTTATTCCAACAGAATAATAAAGAATGTAATAAAGGAAGAATTTCACCATGTATGCGGTAGTTCGTATAGACAGGTTATTCCAACATAATAATAAAGAATGGAATAACAGAAGAATTTTACCATATATGCAGTACTTCGCATAGACAGGTTATTCCAACATAATAATAAAGAATGGAATAATAGAAGAATTTCACAATGTATACGGTAGCCTGCGTATACAGGTTATTCCAAAAGAATAATAAGGAATGGAATAACAATAGCTCTCTTCATGAATACGAAAGAAATAATACCCCTTACTATAATAATAATATCCCTTACCTTAGAAGAAAACTGGATACTGAAATAGTGAGGTAGCAGACTTCTCTTCTTCTTTCTCTCTATAATTTCTCTCTATAATAATTGCTCTATAGCTTTAGTGAATTGGTGAAAAATAATGAAGGAGCTTCTATTTATAGGAAAATATAGTTTCGATAATTGCACGTTTTGGGGCTTAAAATATTATAGTATAATACCTTCATCTTTTTCTTCATTTTTAATTTAGTCCTGCAAGTATTATCAAACTTGCACCACATCCCCTAATAGTAAATCATGTGAATCAATAGTAAATCATGTGAATCAATAGTTCTAGACATGTAAAAATACGAATTACAGTATAGTACCTCCATCTATACCTCTATTTTTAAATTAGTCATGCAAGTATTATCAATCTTGCACCACCTCCCCTAATAGTACAAGAATGTGAATCAATAGTACACACATGTGAACAAATAGTTATAATCATGTGAATTAATAGCAATTAATTACTCATTTATCCGGTTAATTACCTGATTAATCAATATAACGTCCAAACATCAATTATTATCGAAATAAATGTCGATTTCCACTAACGCCAATAATTCCCACACAATGGAGCTATCAATTTCATCTTTAATCAACACGAACTTATTCATCATTAATATTATAACTCACAATATTTAACAACCAGGTCGTTCCCAGGAAAGAGGGGGCTTTCAAATAAGGATTTCTCCTTATTGGCGCGCAATTAGGTGACCAAACCTCTCCTTGACAGAACTTCTAGACATTGTCAATATTGCAAATAATAATATGAATAACTTTGTCGTATCAATTATTGATTTAATAATATAACATATATTACAGGTGATACTGTGACTAACTGAATCAATAATATGAGAGATATGATGCAGCAATTAATGTAGCAATAATTGAGTATAACTGATTGACTTCTTACGTAAGCAACAATAATCAATACCGCATGTATTACTATGCAACCACGCCAGACATCGTACTTTTACTACCGGGTAGTTCAACAGTTTTAACGGTAACACTTTCGCCGTTATTTTTATAAAATGATAATTATGTCATTTTCTAACTATGACAATACTTCCATTGTGGCATCCACCAATGATTGTGCCGTCGTACGGATATTTCTGACAAAAAGAATATTTCCCAACCAAACGAATATTTTATAACAACTTGCATACTTGGAAAAATTTTCACATATTACCCTTAACTTTAATCTTTTATCAATTTAAGCATTTACGAATAAAATAATAATTATAAAAAAATTAAATACTTTCATTTCATAATTTTGGGATCTCACAATATCTCTCGAGCTCTCGGCGTGTCCTACCAGATCTACGAATGCCTCGTGTAATTTCAGCAGGTTCACTTTCCACAATATCTTGTGGTTCCTGCTCATGTTCCAACTCAGGTTCAACAATATTTTGTGGTTCTCGAATTTCTTCGAGTTCTACTTTCCTGCCACTGTTTCCTTTAGAGACAAATTCTCTTTCTAGAAAAATACTAGTTCGAGCAACAAACACTTAGTTCTCAGAATATTTATAGAAATAATACCCTTTTGTTTCCTTTGGGTATCCCACAAAATTATATTTGCTAGATTCGGGTCTATGCTTGTTAGAATCCAGATGTTTTACAAACACCTCGCAACCCCAAATCTTCATGAACAACATACTAGGATGTTTCCCAGTCGACATCTTATATGGTGTCTTCTGAACCATCTTTGTAGGAAACGGTTAAGTGTGAATGCAGTTGTCTCTAGGGCATAACCCCAGAAGCTTATTGGAAGATCTGCATGACTCATCATTGATCGTACCATGTCCAATAATGTGTGATTCCTCCTCTCAGATACATCATTCCATTGTGGTGTTCCAGGTGGAGTGAGTTGTGATATAATACCACACTCCTTTAGAAGGTCATCAAAGTCTTGGCTTAAGTATTCACCTCCTCGATCGGATCGAAGGGCTTTTATGCTTTTGCCAAATTGGTTTTGAACTTCATTCTTGAATTCCTTGAACTTTTCAAAGGATTCGAATTTGTGTCTCATAAGATACACATATCCATATCTACTGAAATTGTCAATAAATGTAATGAAGTAATAAAACCTACCTCTTGCTAACGAACTCATGGGTCCACATACATCACTATGTATAAGTGTAATAACTCGATATTTTCTATATAATTAAATCAGAAATTTTGCGTATAATTTTTTTTAATTATTATTATAAAGGTGGTAATATATGTGCTAGGTAAAGTATATGTATATATGTGATAAATAAAAATCTATTTATTACATAAATAATTTTAAATAATTTTTTATCATTATATTCTAATAATAAATTAATTTGGTAGTAATAATATTTTTGTTAGTTCCCAGTAGGCACACTAGATCTAAAGGGGGGGGGGGGGTTTGAATAGATCCTTTTCATTTCAAATTCTTTTCTAATTTATTTTGTATTGCTAATAATTTAGCATATTACAAACATAAGGATCTTTTCAAGTACAACGGAATAAGTAAAAGATCTCCTTCATTGATATATTCATAATCATACATACATTGTTCGTAGAGTTAGTTTAGTGGTAAGGAGTTAAAACATACATAGAAGTTATATCAGTTAATGTACATAATGTAAATGACATAAAGTAAAAGACACGAGGGGTTTTAAGTGGTTCAGAGTCTCAAGCTCCTAATCCACTCTTCTACTTTTAACTAGCAGGATTTCCACTAAGGAAGGGCATCACCTTGAATCACTAAGATTCCTTCAAGGCTAGCAGCCTTGGGACTTCAGTTCACTAAGAACTCTTCAAGGCCAGCAGCCTTGGAACTTCTCTAGTTCCCTAGGAACTCTTCAAGCCTAGCAGGCTTGGAACTTCATTTAGTCCCTCCGGACAAGGACCCCTCAGGCCCTGCCTTCTTGTTGTTAAGTTGTTTGTTTGTTTGTTTGTTGGAGTTGGTGTTGAGCTGCTAAGATGTCTTTAAGCTCTTAACATCTTCTGTACTTAGCAGCTTGCGTGATCATCCTTGAAGTGCAGTTGAGTGTTGCATGATACTCAGCTTCTTCAGTTACTCAACCACTTCTGATGATCCCTTGATGAACTGCCATGAAGATCATTCTTCTTGATACTTGATGGCTGCACATGATGGGTTTCTAAGATGACTGTAAGCTCTTCTGCTAGGTATTTAGAAACTTTCTCATGATTGACACCATGATGGCGTTGGTGATCTTCTTTCTTGATACTTGATTCCTTCTCATGATGGACTTGCTAAGATGACTGTAGGCTCGTCTCTCTGGTACTTAGAGTCTTCCCATGATGGACATCAAGATGACATGATGCTCTTCTTTCTCTCGGTAGTTCAGAACACTCTTTTTGTAGTAGAACTCTCACTTCTACATTTTAGAACTCTCACTTCTACTTCTTTCTTTGTCTGTCTCTAAGTGTTCTTGGTGGATCATAGAGTGAGCCTTCGAACCTTCATTGGCCACTCACTATTTTCCGTTGGTTAGATCAGTCCACCATTTCTCCAACCTCAGCAACTCCAGCTTTTTTTTTATCTTTGAAGCTCTAGCTGATTGAAAGTAGTATGCACACAAGCCAATCATGTTTGATGATAAAGCATATACTTTGTAACAATCTTATTCATTTATTAATAAAAAGTATTAATTTATTAAAGGCTTTTAATTATCTACATGATGCTGTTTTATAATATGTGATAAACCCATAGTTTTAAGCAATGCTTTTAGAATAATGATGATGATCATTTTAATGAGATCTAAATTCTTAGAAAGCTTAAAACTAAAATAGTTCCCAATCGTTGGATTACTAAATTGGGGATTAGTGAATCCGGATAGATTGGTACATACGTTGCTTGCTTTCGTTGGATGAGGATGATTGATCTCATGATCATTTGTGTGGAGACACTAAAAGCAAGTATGTAGGTGCTTATTAGAGAATAAGTTCTTTGAACGTGGCTCGCTAAGGAATACTGATGGAGTTTTACTTATGCGTCAATAGGAATTTTCTGTAGTGATAGTAGTACAAGTGATCCTTGGATTTGAGATCATCAGTAGTATCTTGTGTATGATGAGTTATACTTTGACTTATTCCTTAAGACCCTTAGGGTATATCAAAGGTATGCTTGGGTATAATAAGTTGTATATGGAGATAATGTATGATCGATAAAGAATCTACCACTTCTAATAAAAAGAAGAGAAATGTCCTATGTGATTGATAAATGACAACCCAAAGAGTCCTTGGTTAAGCGAATGAAATTAGAAAGGAGTTTCTAATTTGCATTATTTGGAGTTGTGCATTTAAGGATCGAAATACATATAATTAAATAAAATAAGACTTGACAAGTAATTCCATGTCTTATATTTAATTGGGACATTATTGGTGGTGGAAGGATTGAATTATGCGGTAACTATTTACTCAAAGGTTCTTTTATGATTAATATTGAAATCTATATTATCCGGAAAGTCGTTGATCATTAGGGAGGCTTATCCCTATTGTAGAATAAATATTATTTATTTAAATAAATTAATTATTTAATTTATTTATTTAAATAAGATTAGAATTGTTCTAATTGATTTATTCACAACTAGGTTTAATATGGAGAACCTAAAGGGTCACACCATAAAAGGAAGAATAATTATTTAAGAAGTTAATGGCATAATCGTAATAATATGTTATGTATATTTAATTTAATCTATGGTGATAGAATAAATTAAATAACTTAATATTTATTATTTAATATTTTAGAAATATTAAATATAAATTAATAAGAGGAGTCTTATTAATATTATTACAATTATTATTATTTTAATTTCTAAAAGAGTTTAGAAATTAATTTAATATAAGTACTCTCATTTATTCCTAATTGGATTAGGAAGGAAAATTAGTTAAAGGAGTTTAATTAATTATCCCTAATAAGATTAGGGAGCTTAATTAATTAAAAGAATTTAATTAATTAATTAAAACCCAATTCCTTAATTGTTAAGATGGGTTGCCCACATCTATAAATAAGAGTAGTCTTATTATGGGTGGTGGTGGTTGTTGACTTTTACTAATACGTAATAATTCTAATTTGTTGGAGAGTACGCCCTTTTTCTATAGAGATAGGAAAAACTAGGGTTTGAGCCAATACCCCTTCTTCTTGAATTCCTATTCTTCCTTGGTGGATCACCTCTAGAGGCCAAACACATGGGTGGCTAACGTTGATCAAAGGAAGGAACCAAACCCGGTGGATTCAAGTTGAACGCGAAAAGGATTGGAGGTGAACTTGTACCTGAGGAAGTTCGATCTTCAAGGGTATGATTTTATTCTTTATCTTTTCGTTTAATTAATAATTGTGCATAAAGGGTGATCCGGGTTTATAGTTTGTAAATTTTTTTAAAACTCTGATTTTACTCGCTTCCGCTTAATTTTTGCAATTTGATTGCGTTCTTGAATATTACAAACCAAACAGTGGCATCAGAGCCAAACTTTTATGCAAATTATTAATTGTTCAAATTTGAAATGTATATTGATATGTGTTTAGAACAATTTAATTGGGCATAATTTTATTGTATAAAATTTATTAAAAAAAAAAAAAAAAAATGGCGCGCGGAAATCAAGAAAAACTCATCAAATCACAACAATGTTGCAGGACTTGCAGTAGCTTATAATACTAGCAAGACTTGCATATGATAGTGTTTCGGTAAGAACAAGTCATATGCACACAAACATATAAATACGTTAGCTACACCAAATAAAGGAAATTCCATAATCTGTAACTTCGGTTACTATATATATATATATATATATATATATATATATATATTATGTTATTCATAATATATATTTTTTAATAATTTTAATTTTAAAATAAAAGGTTTATTTTAATTTTAAAATAAAAAGGTTTATTTTAATATTAAAATAAATAAAAATTTATTTTAATTTTAAAATTAGAATTTCATGCTAACTAATTAGAGTTGGAATTGGATTCCATGATAACTAATTGGAGTTGAAATTAGATTTTATTTTTCCTAAAATAAAGGAGTTTATTTGTGAATATGGAAGTAAATCCATCTTTCCTTAAATAAAGGAGTTTGTTTAGATATGAAATAAAATTTCATATTATTCAAAATAAAAGAGTTTATTTGTGAATAGGAAAGAGAATCCTAATTTCCTTAAATAAAAGAGTTTATTTAAATTTGGAATAAGATTTCATATTATTCAAATAAAGGAGTTTATTTGTGAATAGGAATGAATATCCGTGTTTCCTTTAATAAAAGTTTTTTTTTACATGGAATTGAATTCCATAATTAATTAAAATAAAAGAGTTTATTTTAATTAAAGATTTTTTTATTACATGGAATTGGATTCCATAATTAATTAAAATAAAGGAGTTTATTTTGATTAAAATTTTGATTAAAATAAAATAGTTTATTTTATTCAAAATTGGATAAATTAAAATAAAATAGTTTTATTTTGATTTAAATTTGGATTAAAATAAAGGAGTTTATTTTAATTCAAAATTAGATTTTATACTAACTAAATTTGCCCATTAAATGATATCAATATATATATTAAATGTTTATTATTCATGAGATGAATGTTATTTATTGATGCATATGGTGATGTGTATGATAATAAATGGGATTGATTATGGACTATTGACCAATATGATTGGATTTTATTTTAGTTGGATGCATGAATGTATGAGTTTTATTAAATGGGGTCTCACAGACTCGCCTTCTCTAATTTTTTTCGAATGTAAATTCTATCTCCTCCTATGTACTTCCCTCGATCACGATCAATGTTTCTATTTATTTTAAATAGTTTTGTAATAGGAATAGTTAGAATTAATTTTGAAAAATTGGAGATCAAGGAGCAAGGAGCGTTTGAAGACCCGTTTGTAAAGGAGCCCGGGTTTAAATGTAATAGTTATATTTAAATATTATTTCTTGCACCCCTAGGGTTTGATCTTTTGGTTCACTTGGTGGCTCTAGTGAACCAAACTAGAATAAAAGTCCATAATCAATCCGGGTAGAATATAGTATTCTATATGTGCATGCTTATACTATATATTATGCAAACATGCTTCGCATATTTATTAATATGACGCGTATTTTATATATATATGTGCATGCGCGCTAAACAAGATGAGACAAATTAATAACAAACCCCTCAATTTTTATATTAAGTCCTAAGCGTTCAAAGATATTTGGAATATCGAACGTCGCCTTCTAGCATGATAAAATTAATAGAGTATTAAATATTTAATATGAGTTTGTTGTGTCACCACAAGGCAAGTATTGAGTATTTAAGATGTTAATTTATCACACTTGATGCTTATAAAGAAAATTGAACAATATTGTTTTGTTGTGTCACCACAAGGATGATAATTTTCTTTTTTGAATATATGGAGTGCTAGGTCGGACTTAACTTGGATAATTTTGATTCGGATGTGCCACCACTTGATCAAAATAATCTAAGAGGCAAAAGAAAAGGAGTTGCATAGCTGATGTAATTGACAAAAGTTGTCTACCTATTTATTTATATATAGTTTGTTGTGTCACCACAAGGCTATATACATTTGAAATGGGATCCTTATTCTCACTAGCAAATCTTTAATTAGATTTTGCCGAACTATATAAGTGAGGGTAATATAGTTTGAAGAAAATAGTGGGAGATACCAATTTAAAACAAGACCTAATTTATTTTGGTAATTAATAAAAGAATGTATGTTAAAAATGTTGTTAATTACAAATTCATTTACAGAATTTTACAATGTCTAAAATTACTATCATCACTGAAACATATTTGATGTTAATTAACGGGCCAAGAATTACACGGATTGGTTAAGGAATTTGAGAATAGTTCTCATAGCTGAAAAGCTATCTTATGTCCTTAATACGCCTATCCCTGCAATGGTTGCAGACAATGCCTCTGAGGAAGAGATTGCTACTTTTAGAAAGTGGCAAGATGATGCACAGTTGGCTCAATGCATCATGCTCGCATCCATGAGTAACGAGCTTCGCCACAAGATGAAACTATGGATGCTCCTACTATATTCCTGCACATCAAGTAGTTGATGGTGAGGAAAGTAGGATTGATAGATATCAGATATCTAAGGAGCTCTTCCGATCTAGAATAACCGATGACACTACAGTACAGATAAAAGTCCTTAACATTATCAATTTGATTGATCAATTAGGACAACTGGTTTTGTCATGGATGGAGAGTTGAGACAAGATTTGATCTTGCACTCACTCCCGGACTCCTTTCACAATTGTTGTGAATTTTTCATATGAACAAGCTAGATATCGACCTCATTGATTTGCTTAACATATTGAAAAATGTTGAGAGTCACTTTCCAACCAAGAAAGATCAAGTCTTACTGGTAGGGGCCAAAGGATCTTCTGAAAAGAAGAACGATTCAAAGAAGGTAAATAGAAAGGCAAAATAAAGGATAATAAGAACAAAACTGATATGGATAGCAAAGGAGTTTGCTTCCACTGCAATAAGCCCGCACTTAATCGGAAAGAAAGCTGAGAAGTATCTTGCAGAGGCTAACCAAAGAAGCTTAGTGAAGTTTCGGATACAATACAGTTTTGTTCATGATTGAAATAAATTTTTCTTTAAGTCAATGTTCTACTTGGGTATAGGATATCGACTTTGGTTATAATAAATATAGATTTATGAAAATGACCAAACAAAAGTAGAAATCTAAACAAATATAAGTAATCCTATGTGTGGGAAATGAAGCAAAGGTTGCAACATTAGCCATAGAAACTTATAGTTTAGCACTGCCTACGGGCAAATCTATTAAGTCAATAAGTTGTTATTGTATTCCAGTTCTTGTTAAAAATATTATTTCCATTTTATTGTTGGACAATGAAATCTTTGGTATTATAATTAAGAACAATTGTTGTTCTATTTATAATAATAATATTTTGTATAGAATCGAATATTACTTAATGAATTTTGTATACTTGACTTACGTGAAAATAATTTTAAAATTGAACAAACTAGTATAAGAAAAGGAGATGATCATTCAAAGAGTTGAATGTGTGTATTTTCTTTGAATACAAGTGTGAATTATTTGAAAGGTTCAAAGAATTCAAAAGTGAAACAAATTGGCAAAGTATTAGGATTCTTTGATGGGATCAAGGAAGGAATACTTGTGCAATAAGTTTCTAGATCATCTCAAATGGTTTTCTCATAATGGACGCCTCCTGATACGCAATAATTGATTGATGTATCTAAAAAGGAAAAATCATACCTTGTTGGACATGGTGCGGTCCAAAATGATTTTACCGACATTCCAGTATCCTTCTAGGATCATGTCCTAGAAATGGCTGCATATCTACGAAAAAGTAATCTCTAAATTCGGCCCCAAGACTCCATAAAAGTTATGGACAGGGAGGATTCCTAATCTTAAGTATGTTAAGATAAAGGGTTGTCCAACTTATGTGAAACGGTTTCAAAGGATAAGCTTGGGACAAGATTTGACAAATACAAATTTGTGGGACATCCTAAAGTAAGTTTAGGGTAAATGTTCTATAATCCTACTTAGCAAAAGGTGTTTGTTGTAAAACACGTTGCCTTCTAAGATAAAGGTGTTTATCATTGAAGGGGCTAGTGGGAGGATAATAGATCTTGAAGAGTTCAAGAACCACAAAACACAATAAGTCAAATAAGAGGAACCTGTAGATGGACCTATTATACCACAACTGAATCGTAAACTGAATAAGCATCAAGATACTGGAGGTATGGATTCATCATAGATGATGATGATGAGGTACACATCATAGAAGATGATGATCCGATTACATACGATGAGGTAAGTGTTGTAGACACTCGTGAGAAATGGATTGAAGCAAGTTTCTCAAATATAGAACATTCGTTTTGATGAGGCAATCAAAAAGGTTGATTTTAACAAAATAAGAATGAACATAGTGTGTACAAAAGGGTCAGTGGGGGCATCGTGACATTCCTAGTACTATATGTTGATATACTACGGATAAGGAATGACATTGTCTAAACATTCCTCCACGAATGATTTGGGAAGAGTATCTTAATTGGGGATAAAATCTATATAGATAGATTCAAGAGGATGCTCGACTTAACCCAAGGAATGTATATTCATTTGATGCTAAAGTCGTTTAGCATGGCAAGCTCCAAGAGATGTTTCATGTTGATGAGCCATGGAGTGTATCTCTCTTAATAGTCCCCACAGACTCCCGAAAAAGAGAGGTCGCATGAGTGACAATCATGTATGCAATGAAATGTACGAGACCTGATGTTGATCAGTCATATTATGGAGAAGTTCACTATGAGTCGCTGAAAACATCTTAAAGTGCTTAACCCAAGCACTAAGGATGTGATCATATTCATGGTGGGTCTTAATTAAAACTAGAGGGCTTAATGAGACTCAAGTTTTTTCGTACGGACAAGACGACAGAAAAATCCACTTTAAGGTAAAGGGTTACCTTGAACGGTGGTGCGATGAATTGGAAAGGTTCCAAACAAAAAAAAGAGTTCTTTGGTTTAGTGATAAAGACAAAGTATATAGCTATAAATGAAGTCGCAAGTTGATTGTTTGGATTAAAAGTTCATTACGTAACTAGAATAGTTCTAAGTCTCATCTTGGATCTAAACATGTGTTGTGGCACTTTCATTTGTTTATTAGAATCATTGAAAGATGGGAAATCACTATAGAGATAGTGGACTCTCATGAACAACATTACATATCCATTAACTAAAGCTTATCCAACAAAGCAGGATAATCGCCGTTAGAGAAGAAGAGTATAAGATACAATGGCGATTGGCTTTTAGTGCAAGTGGGAGATTGAAAGTAGTATGCACACAAGCCAATCATGTTTGATGATAAAGCATATACTTTGTAACAATCTTATTCATTTATTAATAAAAGTATTAATTTATTAAAGGCTTTTAATTATCTATGATGATGTTTTATAATATGTGATAAACCCATAGTTTTAAGCAATGCTTTTAGAATAATGATGATGATCATTTTAATGAGATCTAAATTCTTAGAAAGCTTAAAACTAAAATAGTTCCCAATCGTTGGATTACTAAATTGGGGATTAGTGAATCCGGATAGATTAAGTACATACGTTGCTTGCTTTCATTGGATGAGGATGATTGATCTCATGATCATTTGTGTGGAGACACTAAAGCAAGTATGTAGGTGCTTATTAGAGAATAAGTTCATTGAGCGTGGCTCGCTAAGGAATACGATGGAGTTTTACTTGCTGTCAATAGGAATTCTGTAGTGATAGTAAAGACAAGTGATCCTTGGACTTGAGATCATCATAGTATCTTGTGTATGATGAGTTATACTTTGACTTATTCCTTAAGACCCTTAGGGTATATCAAAGGATATGCTTGGGTATAATAAGTTGTACATGGAGATAATGTATGATCAATAAAGAATCTACCACTTCTAATAAAAGAAGAGAAATGTCCTATGTGATTCGATAAATGACAACCAAAGAGTCCTTGGTTAAGGCGTAATGAAATTAGAAAGGAGTTTCTAATTTGCATTATTTGAGTTGTGCATTTAAGGATCGAAATACATATAATTAAATAAAATAAGACTTGTGAAGAATTCCATGCCTTATATTTAATTGGGACATCAGGTGGTGGAAGGATTGAATTCAGACGCAGTAACTATTTACTCAATGGTTCTTTTATGATTAATGTTGAAATCTATATTATCCGGAAAGTCGTTGATCGCTAGGAGGCTTATCCCTATTGTAGAATAAATATTATTTATTTAAATAAATTAATTATTTAATTTATTTATTTATTTAAATAAGATTAGAATTGTTCTAATTGATTTATTCACAACCGGTTTAATATGGAGAACCTAAAGGGTCACACCATAAAAGGAAGAATAATTATTTAAGAATTTAATGGCATAATCGTAATAATATGTTATATATATTTAATTTAATCTATGGTGATAGAATAAATTAAATAACTTAATATTTATTATTTAATATTTTAGAAATATTAAATATAAATTAATAAGAGGAGTCTTATTAATATTATTACAATTATTATTATTTTAATTTCTAAAAAGAGTTTAGAAATTAATTTAATACAAGTACTCTCATTTATTCCTAATTGGATTAGGAAGGAAAATTAGTTAAAAGAGTTTAATTAATTATCCCTAATAAGATTAGGGAGCTTAATTAATTAAAAGAATTTA
Source organism: Panax quinquefolius (assembly GCA_020205615.1). Classification (NCBI taxonomy): domain Eukaryota; kingdom Viridiplantae; phylum Streptophyta; class Magnoliopsida; order Apiales; family Araliaceae; genus Panax; species Panax quinquefolius. Next base: position 60,976,762 of record CM035159.1, read on the forward strand.
ATTAATTAATTAAAACCCAATTCCTTAATTGTTAAGATGGGTTGCCCACATCTATAAATAAGAGTAGTCTTATTATGGGTGGTGGTGGTTGTTGACTTTTACTAATACGTAATAATTCTAATTTGTTGGAGAGTACGCCCTTTTTCTATAGAGATAGGAAAAACTAGGGTTTGAGCCAATACCCCTTCTTCTTGAATTCCTATTCTTCCTTGGTGGATCACCTCTAGAGGCCAAACACATGGGTGGCTAACGTTGATCAAAGGAAGGAACCAAACCCGGTGGATTCAAGTTGAACGCGAAAAGGATTGGAGGTGAACTTGTACCTGAGGAAGTTCGATCTTCAAGGGTATGATTTTATTCTTTATCTTTTCGTTTAATTAATAATTGTGCATAAAGGGTGATCCGGGTTTATGGTTTGTAAATTTTTTTAAAACTCTGATTTTACTCGCTTCCGCTTAATTTTTGCAATTTGATTGCGTTCTTGAATATTACAAACCAAACAGATTTATGCTCCTTCCCAATCTTCCCATTGGAAAGTAGCTGTTGAAAGCTCTTTGAATTACTTCGTAGATCTCGAGTTGTTTGGTGCAGACTACAGATGTGACATGATATGACTTTTTGATACTGTAGTCTACTGTTTCACCTACCCCATCAGAGATGTTACTTTGATGTCTCGGGTAGGTCGACGACTTTATTTCCCCCTTCTAATTTCTCGATCAGAGGTTGTCCTTTTGCATCGATGCTCTTAATAAGCTCTTGTCCGAATACCAACGATTCTGATGCTTGCTTTTTTGGACCTGATCGTAGTGTCTTGTTGACTTGCTCATTTGACATGTAGAGACAACACTATGATCTTTGAAGAATGTTCATTAGATCTTCAATGTAGAACACTTCTTCCTTCTCTTGTGCAGTGCCTTAACACTTCTGTTTGCCTCAACTGCTTCATTCTAAGTCCTTGTACATATGTTTCTATTATCTATCAAAGGACTTTACAACTTTTCTTAATGCAAGCATACTTGCATATTCATTTATATATATATCATAATCAAATCATATATAAATAGGAATATCATTCGCATATTTATTCTTGACAATCTCCCCCTATTTGATTATGACAAAAACAATAAGTGCATATGCATGTTATGAATGAATCTTATATACAGTGAGAAACTGTATTTCTAAATCAGATAATTATGAATGTCATTTATAATGATGTGTAATTTAATACACTAACATTTTACATCCTAGATCTAGAACATACCTAACTAGTTAGAGATATACCTCTTTGGCTCTATGTATGCTTCCAGGATGTTTGTTGATCAACTATTCATCTGTTTGATCTTCTTTCACCTGCTCACCCTGGGACGTTGACTTCATTTCTTTTGTCTGCCCCCCCTCAGATATATGCTTCTCTTGTTCTTCTTCTTCTTCTTCTTCTTCTTCTTCTTCTTCAGGCTCCCCCTCAGCCGTTGCAAACACAGGCTCATCATCCTTTGGCTCCCCCTCAGATGATGACCCTACTTCTTCTCTTGCTGTCTTCTTCTCTTGTTTCCTTATGCTCTTCTTGCCCTTTCTTGAATGCCTCTTACTGTGCCTCTTTCTATGCCTCTTTTTCTCCCCTTTTTTGTCATTAATCACTTGAGAGAGTTGTTCCATGTTAGACATAAGCTGCTCCATCCGATAAGAGAAGTTATCAACTTCAATCTTGAGTTCTTGTTGGCTCAGCTCAAGTTGCACGGAGAAAGACTGATTCATGTTGTCAATCTTGTCAAAGAGGACTTGGAGTTGTTCTTCATTTGCCTTCTGTGCTCGTAGTGCATCTGCCTTATGATCATTTATGGCCTTTAGATAGATGTGATCTCTCTCTTTGATTTTGAGAGATACATCAGCCATGGCTGCTTGGAGTCTATCTTGAACTGAATTATCTCCTGCTACTGTCAACCTCTTTGATTCTTCATTGATTAGATATATCTTCTCAATTAGCTCATCAGAAATCGTCAATAGTTCCTGCTCCATAGCTGTGCTTGGGTAGATGGAGATTCCTCATTTTGGACTTGAACACCATCAGTAGTAGAGTGAACAGACTCTACGATTATCTCCTTGGTCATGATCCTTCTTCCTTTAGAGTCCACTCTACGATCATAAGGAATATAATGATTGCCAGCATGTCTGTAGATTTTGTAATGGGGCTGGTTTTTGATCATCATTGTTGTATAACCCTTCACCCTTGGGAAGTTCTGAGCCACCAACTCTAGGCTTGGAATTTCAGGAATTACTTCTGGTGGTTCATTCGAGACTTCCTTTACTATTTTCCTGTTAATCCTAGCTGGAGAAATGACAGGATGGTCTTCTGGTTCCTCTGATTCCTGATGTGCAGAATCAAAATCTTTCTCTATTTCCTCTCTTTCTGAGCCTGAAACATTCTGATCAGATCCATCAGTGAATCCTTCTTATTGTATTTCATTTCTAGAACCTTCTTCAATAAGATCTTCCTTGTATTCATCTTTTTCATTACTAGTCCCATCTTCAGCACTTTCTTCCTGTGATTCAGATTCATCATCGCTTAATTCAATGACTGTAGTAGAGTGATCACTTTTCTTCTTGGAGGCAAATTTAGCTAGTAGTCGGTAGCTCTTTCTCCTCCTTGGGGGTTCAGCTATAGGAGAGTCAGACTCTTCTTCCTCTTCAGACTCTGAGGCCTTTGGATCATCAGACGAACTTCCTTGAGGTTCAAGATGGCGGGCGGTGTTCTTCTTCGAACTCATCATTTGACCCATCATGAGGGCTTGTTGGAGCATATGCATTTAGAGATGCAGTTGGGTCATCTTGTAGCTTTTCTTCATCATCAGAGTTTGTACTCTGAGAGTTGGCCATAGGGCTGTCATATTCTTCTTCATCAACAGGGTTTACATTTTCTTCCATGAATCCAGTTCCACCTTCATCGCTGGATTTGTTCTTTGGGGACTCATTCTTGTCATCGTCAGTTCCCTTTTCTTCTTCTGACTCTACCACCTCTTCTTTGTCAGATGTACTTTCTTGGGAAACTGGTGCTTTCTTGTTTACCACCTTAGCTTTCTTCCTTAATGGCCCTTGAAGCAGTTTGTTGCTTCTTCTCTTTGTGGTCTTTGGTGCAGTTAAGACCTTTTCACCTTCATCTTTGTCTTCAGTGGAGAGACTTCTCGATAAAGCCTCTGTTTTCTTCACTCTCCTGGATCTCTTCCTTACTGGTGTGATTGCTACTGGTGCAGAGTCACCAGACTAAGAGCTTTCCACCTCCTTCGCCTTTCTCTTCTTTGCAGGAACTTTGCTGCTGCTTTCAGTTATTGTCAGTCTCCTATTTTCCTTTGGATTTTTCTTCCAGTTTATGAACAGTTGTGGAGACATCACTTTATGAACATTCAAAGGCTCTCCCTCATCATTCTTGATTTTGCTTCCCAGTTTCTTCTTTAGCACTATAATCAACAGTCTTCCATGAAACACCTTTGTAAGGGGTTTTTCTGTAAACTTCTTCAACTCAGCCTTTTCTAACCATTTAGAGATCTGATCAAACAAGATAAGTCCAAAGTTGATTCGCTTCTTCAGAACTATTACAGACATAATCTTCAACTACTGGTCAAGCACAGTGTTATGTGCAGTATCCTTGCATAGTATACATTTGCCCACTATCTCAACAAGGAACTCGAATTCCTTAGGAAACTCCTTCTTCTTCATGTCCTTCAGACTAGGGTTTCTTTGGTACCGCATTAGCCTCTTGCCTTCTTCAATGTCGACTTCATCCAGGTTTATCAGACCTTGGTTGGGAAACCCTAGACATTGATTGATGTCTGATGCTCTTATCTTCAGACTTGATCCTTTCACCTTCGTGGTTAGAAGCCCAGAATCCATTGAAGCATTTGAGTAGAACTACTTCACTAGCTCTGTATAGACTGGAGTGTCGACCTCCAAGCACTTAGATAACCCAGCCTTCTTTACGAGCTCAATTATGTCCTTGAACTTCATTTATGATCTTTCGAACTTTTTGAAGACGAGTTAGATTCCGGTTATAACTCGTCATTCTGCCATTTGAAGAGTTCAAGGTATATGGGTATGTGATTTAGGGAGTCTTAAGAGAGATATTTGACTGTGATTTGGGCAAGGCTCTGGAGGGTTAATAGACTTTGGCTTCGAAGAGGATTCTAGGGTTTGAGAATGGGAGGGAGAGAGTTTCGATAGTTTTTGATAACTCTTTGCAGATTTTGAATTTTACTTTATGGCAGTTCCTTCTGACTCTTCATAAGTAGTTATGTGTCAACCAAAAATTAGTTGCGCGATGTCTAGTAATGAGCTGTAATGGATGGTTTTGACATTACTCCTCATTTTGAAACTGCATGGCTCAACAACTGATGTACTTCATGAAGCCCCATATTTTCAACCAACATTCGAACTTATCTCCTCATAATTTGAATGGTTGAGCAATTGTCCCGTTCTTCCAAGCTCCTTATGAGCTAGAGTATCCTCTTGTAAGACTGTGATCGTTGAGTCTTCTTCTACGATCGTTGAGGTTACTCCACGATCGTTGAGTTTGCTTCTACCTTTACTCTATGATCGTTGACTGTCTTGGTCCTTGAGATGAAATTGACTAAGCAATCCTTCTGGGTTAAGGTAGCTCAAGAAGGGCCAACCTCTTAGAGTGAGCTAAGGGTCAGGTTTGTCCCTGAGGCGCTTTCCAGATGAAATACTTTAGAAGTGAATTGTGCTGATATCTCGTTTGGACTTTTTTGCTGGGTAGTTCCTCTGCCAACTTTAGACATTTGCATTTGCTGTAATCGTGGTGTCCTCCTGCTCTTACACTACGATCAGATGTTTGATCGTAGGCACTCCATGATTTTGAGTTGGGTGGCTGATAGGTTATCAGTAGTATATTTTGAGACGTTCCTACTGACTATAGATCTTCATTTGGTTCATCAACTACAAAGTTTTGGGACTCTGTAACTGGTACATTTCTTCATAGTATATCTCAGTGTTGTTGTTCCTTAACAGATCACTGCTTCCCCATGTTTATACTGTCTTCTCAGTGAGGTGTGATTTCCTTTTCTTCATGTGCGTTAGGATGCATCCTTGCATGTTTCTTTCTAACTGGAATCACCACTGACAATTAAATCTGTTTACATCGTAAACATGGATATCTCCAGGAGTGATCATTCTACGATCATTTGATAGCACTACGAACGTAGTCTTCTTTTACAGTTTGTACTTGTGGAGTTCTACTCCCGTAATGAGTTCCTCATGTTTGATGCTCGATGATCCTCTGTGGTGAGCTTCCTTGAGGATTTTTCTCTTATGACATGCTTTGAATAATTGAGCATCTAAGACCCTTTTACATCTTTGGTTGAATGACTTTCTTCCTTATAAGGATCAGCAACAATGTGAGCTTCATTCAGATTTGCTCAACAAGTCTTCAAGGTCAGGCTTTGACATATAGGAATTTTATCAGAATCATTTCTGAACAGTCTTAAGCCTTCTGCTGGTTGAATCTTCTTGACTGAATTCATATGCTTCAGCATTCCTTAGTGTGGCCAGATAGACCAAGTACCTGCAGGTTATAAATTTCTATTTTTGGTAACCATGGTTAAATGGGTCCTGCTAGGTTAGTTTTCTAAACCCCTGTTCCTCATATAGTTGGATAATCATCATATTGATCACCAACAGTCATATTCATGCATGTAACTAATTTAGATAATACATTTTGAGATGCATGATGGTGAGTGTGTGTAAGATTTGCTATTTTAAGAAAACACTCTTTTTTTTATGGTTTCATCATTCGCTAGGTTATGTTCACTGGGTTTAAATGTTCACAGAGTGAGAATCAACTCTATGATTTATTTGTATCTTGTTGATTCATGGAGGTTATCAGTTTCTACGAATCATTAAGATACTCTTGTAGAATTGATCATACTCTGTGTGTTATTAAAAACTTAGAACATAGGTTATACATACATACTAACCCATCAGCAAAGATTACTTCACATAAAATTAATTTAACCTGTGATGCTCTTATGACCCATTTCAAATTTCTTTCAAGATGTCATCTTCAACCTAATACTTGGATGGAGAGAAAGTTTATAAGCATTTGAGTTTCTACCCTCAATGTACTTTCTCTCTTTACCTTTTTAGGTAGATTATGATTCCCTGAAAGAATACCGTTATAGTTCATAAAGAGGTGCAATCATGATGTATATATTTATATTAGTGAGGAACCGTACCTTTTTACTGTTAGTTTCTTAACAGTCATTTATCTTAGATATACTGAGGTTAGGCATTGATGTGCATAAATTCTCATTTGCTCCTGACAGCTTGTTGCTCCAGTTGACCTTCAATCAATCAGTCGCGGTCTTGAAGATACAAGCTAAGAAAATCTCAGCATCTTTAGTTCTTTGTCATCCTTGAGTTCACAAGGTTTACATCCAGCTGCTAGTTGGCCAGATACATGTTTAAGAAGTTCTTCTTTCTTCTTTGGATAATCATTTCTTAGCATGTATGGCCTTTTCATCTTTTTAGGCTGGTGGATGTTTGACTCTTTTCTGTTGATGTCTCTTGAACTTTCTAGCCTGGTCTTCAGATTACAAGATTGACTGCGAGCAAGGATTGGTCTTGTTAATGTGGCAATCAAGGGCATGGACACCAATCTGAGCACCTTCAGGTGTATATACACATTTTACCTGTACACAGTATTTCCAACGTGTGAGCTCATCTGCATATAACAAGTGACATACTACTAAACTAAGTTTAGAACAATGTTTGTGCCTAGGATCAGATTTAAAGCGATTAGCTTTTGAAAATAGTATGAGAACCTGCTCTGATACCAATTGTTAGTTCCCAGTAGGCACAATATAGATCTAGGGGGGGGGGGGTTGAATAGATCCTTTGATTTTCAAAATACTTTTTCTCTTTTAAGTTGTATTTCTCATTAAGTAGCATATGACAAACATAAAAATCTTTTCAAGCACAGCAGAATAAGTAAAAGATCCTCTTCATTAATATATTCATAATCATGCATACATTGTTCATAGAGTTAGTTCAGTGGTAAGCAATTAAAACATACACAGCAGTTATAGCAGTTAATGTACATAATGTAAATGACAAAAAGTAAAAGACACGAGGGGTTTTAAGTGTTTCAGAGTTTCAAGCTCCTAATCCACTCTTCTGCTTTCAACTAGCAGGATTTCCACTAAGGAAGGGCAGCACTCTGAATCAATAAGATTCCTTCAAGGCCAGCAACCTTGGGACTTCAGTTCACTAAGAACTCTTTAAGGCCAGTAGCCTTGGAACTTCTCTAGTACCCTAGGAACTCTTCAAGCCCAACAGGCTTGGAACTTCATTTAGTCCCTCCGGACAAGGACCCCTCAGGCCATGGCTTCTTGTTGTTGAGTTGTTTGTTTGTTTGTTGGAGTTGGTGTTGAGCTGCTAAGATTTCTTTAAGCTCTGAATATCTTCTCTACTTAGCAGCTTGGCGTGATCATCCTTGAAGTGCAGTTAAGTGTGATGCTCAGCTTCTTTAATTACTCAACCACTTCTGATGATCCCTTGATGAACTGCCTTGAAGATCATTCTTCTTGATACTTGATGGCTGCATATGATGGGTTTCTAAGATGATTGTAAGCTCTTTTGCTAGGTACTTAGAAACTTTCTCATGCTTGACACCATGATGGCGTTGGTGATCTTCTTTCTTGATACTTGATGCCTTCTCATGATGGACTTGCTAAGATCACTATAGGCTTTTCTCTCTGGTACTTAGAGTCTTCCCATGATGGACATAAAGATGACATGATGCTCTACTTTCTCCTGGCAGTTCAAAACACTCTTCTTGTAGTAGAACTCTCACTTCTACATTATAGAACTCTCACTTCTAGTTCTTTCTTTGTCTGTCTCTAAGTGTTCTTGGTGGATCATAGAGTGAGCCTTTGAACCTTTATTGGTCACTCACTATTTTACGTTGGTCACTCACTCACTCTTGGGAGTGCTCAATTGTTGAGAATCGTGTTTGCTCTAAAATTCTACCTTGGCTTTCTGAGCACATCTGTTAAGGTCTTAGTTCTGCACTCTACGATTCAGCTTTGGCTGTGCAGACACTATGACTCCGAGATCAAATCTTGACACTCTACGATTTATGTCATTTTGCTTGTTGTCTTCATCTGATCTTGCTCGACTACGATCTCTGCCTCTGATACGATCAGTAGACTCTACGGCTCTGAGTGTAGTCTACGATTATTGACTTGGCTTTGACATCAATAGACTTCACGACCGAAAGTGCGATCACGATTCTCGACTTGGCTTGGGCAGATGTTCTGGCATTTACCAGAGGCGTGTCAGTCTCACGATTCTGAACATGACTTCCTCAGCAGACTAAGGCTTCGAGGAAGTGCTCCTCGACAAACTACGATCATTCCTTGTCTCTCCTGGCAGTCTACAAACTCCGAGATCTACTATCTTGCAGACTACGATTCTGCCTCGATAGCTCTCGAGTTATCCTTGACTCTCCTGGCAGACTTCGATTTCTGGTGTAGTGCTCAACGATCAGACATGCCTATCTATTACATCATAAGATTAACCTAACATGCTTGATCTTTCTATATTTACAGTCCTTGCACATCATTTCTTTTTAAGGACTTTACAAAGCTATTTTTCTTATATAGGATCAACCTAACATATTTGATTAATTCATTCTAAGTCCTTGTACATATGTTTCTATTATCAATCAAAGGAATTTACAACTTTTCTTAATGCAAGCATACTTGCATATTCATTCATATATATATATATCATAATCAAATCATATATAAATAGGAATATCATTCACATATTTATTTCGATAATTTTATTAATTAATTTCTATGAAAATATGATTATATATTATTTAAATAATATATGAAATGATTATTGGAATTATTATAATAATTATTTTATTATATGAATTTTAGTTCGTATTATTTAAGTTAATTATTTTAACGTAATTAATAATGCTATATATGCAAGCTAAATCAGATATGGAATCCAAACCCTAATTCTAGATTTTGAAAAAGGAATGAGAATAATAATATACTATTAATTATATTTCAGTGCTATAAATATGTACTGTACGTATAGACAGATAATGGTTGGTCAATTATGGTGTAACGGTAGAATACCTAGTATTACTGTGTTAAATCCTAATTTGAAACTCAATTATGAGCTTTAGACTGTTATGTAATCGTGATAATGTGATCAATGACTGATATTATAAATTTTAATCTTAATTAGGAAAACCTTAATTATTGGAAACCCTGGTTGTTAATTAGAAACGTTAATTTCCCAATTTAAAACCCTAATTGCTAACTTAGCAAGCTAAATTATAATTTATAAATCTTAAATCCTAATTTCAATATCTTATGTAATTAGGAAACATAATGTGATTATGAAACGCTAATTGTCCATTTTTAGAAACTAAATTTTTGCTATTTTAAACCCTAAATAAAAAATCCTAGAAATCCATTTTTTAAAACCTTAGGGTTAAACCCTAAGAGTTAAACCCTAAAGGTCAAACCCTAAGGGTTTGCCAAGTTATATTGTTGCCATTAAAATTAAAAGCCAAAAGACTATTTTGCCCCTCTTGCATTATTGAAGCTTACTTGTAGATCTTAACCTATTTGAAGTTGTTGGCCAACCCTACACTAGTCATGTGACTTGAATCAACAAATATCAACTATATACTTCAGCCATACACATTATATACATCATATATAAGGATCAAGAGAGAGAGAAAATCACATTCAAGCCTCATTTTTATGCAAACACTCATCCAAGACCATCTGTCTCTAAAACCCACGAAATATAGTAGTAGACCAGTCCCAAAACAAAGCCCCACTATCACTCATAACAAATCAGAAGCCAGATTCAAGCATTGATCAAAGTAAGGTATAAACCTAAACCAAAAATCTGATTCTTGATCCTCTGTTAAATGTTATGATTTTGTGTTAAAACATGTTGTTGGTAGTGTAAATAAGTGATCTGGGTTGATAGAGGTTAGATCCATAACATCTATAGGCTCGAATTTGAAGTTTTTCAAAATCTGGAAAAAAAAATTATGTTGTCTGACAACGAATGTCACACCTCATAGATCAGTGATCGTTAATGATTTTTGTGATTTGAAAGTTTAAAGGTGTAGTATGTCATAAGAAATTTGTTCTGGAACTTGAATCAGGGACAGATTTGGCACAAATTGAAAGTTATTGATGGTAAAAGTCGGTAGACTGACCATGACCAAGCCTTTCTGGGTAACCCAGAACTTACCCAGATGACTTTGACAGTAAGTTCATGTCCACAGATCTTGTTTATGTTTCTTGATTTTGTTCTTGTTCTTGTATTCATGTTGTAGTATGTTAGATGATCTGTAGATTAAAGCTGTTAGATCGCTTAAACATCAAAAGGATTGAAGTTAGTGGCTGGTCAAAGCAGGCCAGATGATCACGGACTGAGTTTTTTGGGTAACCCAGAAAACTCAAGAACGCGATATCTGACAAGGTTTGACCAGCATATATCTTATGATTGTGTTGTTGTTTTATTGGTTTTATGTATTGGATCTCTTCAATTACATGTTGGCTACACACTGAAATCATTAAATCACAAATCCATTACTAGGATCACAATTTGTGGAAGCCCAAAGTAGGGCAGTCGAACTGCTCTTCATTTCTAGGTAACCCAGAAAATGAAGAACAACTCTGACAGCTATTTTGCAAGCCCAGATCTCCTTCGTTTTGTGTTGTATGATTATGATTGTTGTTGTATCATGTAGTGTTACATTAGTTCTACACGCTGTGATCAATAGCTAGCCCAAAAACACATTACACAATAAATGATTTATGGTCAAACATAGCCCCTCATTAACTGCTTATGAATGTTCTTCAGCTCAAGAACACCTAACACTACACTTTCTGTCGCTAAAGGCTTTAGCGACAGACTTTTTAATTTTATTTAATTTATTTTCCAAAAATCATTTAAAAATAGAAATTAATTTTTGAAAATTACAAAAATTATTTTAAGTTATAAAAATTAACTTTTAATAATTTGGCATATTTTCCATAAATAATAGTATTTATTTAAATAATATTGATATTTCATTTATTTAATAAATATATTAAATAAATAAATTAAAATGATTTATTATATTAAAAATCATTTTAAATGATAATAAGGTATTTAAAAATATTTTAAGTTATAAAATATAACTTTTAATATTTTAAATTAAATTTCATTAATTATTTAATATTAATGATATTAGAATTATTTAATAATTATATTAAATAAATTAGTTTAAAATGATTCTAATATTATATAAATCATTTTAAATGAAAATAAATTAATTAAAAATATTTTAAGTTATAAAATATAACTTTTAATATTTCAATGATAATTTCATTAATAATTTAATATTAATGATATTAGCTTTATTTATTAATTATATTAAAAAATGATTTAAAATGATTTTATTTATTTAAAATCATTTAGAAAGGATATAAATGAATTAAAAATATTTTAAATTGTAATTAATGACTTTTAATATTTTGATAAATAATGCATTAATATTTAAGTATTAATGGTAATTTTTAAAATGATTTTAATTATTTTAGAAAATCATTTAAGGGTAATATTAATAATTTAAAAATATTTTAAGTTAATATAAATAACTTTAAATTTTGGCAATGTTTTCATTAATATTGTAATATTAATTAAATATTAATGATAATAGAATTATTTAATATTTAAATCATTTAATAATGATTCCGGTGTTTGAAAAATAATGATAAATTATAATAATTGTTTAAAAATTATTATAAGCCATTTAAAAATAATTTGACCGATGTTTAAGTTATATTAAACTTCAGTATAAAGTTTTAGACTCGATAATTACCCGATAAAGCCGTCGGTACACCGAAATGTTTCAAAAATTGATCTGGACTTAGATAGGTTGACTTGATAAATGTTTGTTTGTGATCCAATTACTGCTAAACATATCATGTGATAATGTGATTAGGTTACATGTTGACTGCAAATAGCAGTACTATGTGTTATAGTATGTTATTCTAATCGAACAAATGATCTTATTAATGATAAGTTTTGATATAAAAGATAAAATTAAGTTGTGTAAGCAGCAAATCAGGTAAGTATCTTAACTTTGTATTTACTTTATGCAATGGACATATGTAAGCTAATATCTGAACTATTCTTTTTCATTATTCAAATATCTTAACCTTGTGTATACTTATGTAATGATTCTATATAAGTAAGTTATTAAATTATAATCTATTGTACAAGTTCTTTAATTTTGTTATTATAAATCAAGATATATATTCTGTTCATTAATTTCTAAGCATGATTATACAAGTGTCCTCACTTGGATAATCATTATATTTTATCACATGTTGATACATACTTATTAGTTTCCAGTATGTATACATTGACTTAAAAGCCATCTAAGCTATTTGATTCAGCTAGACAAAGATTTAAGAATATTTTTGAACAAGATAGAACTTTATTGTATCCAACCAAATTATTTTGGTTCAGATTCTAGACTAGTATGAACATCCCGAATCTGGGAAACTTTTATGCACCTAAGGCGGATATGCTGGACGAAAATATCGTTCAAACATGTAAGGTTGATTAATACAGGGCTTAACAGGCCGATCACCCCCGTGCCTGTAAGTTATAACAGTTTACATATGAAGTTCTGTTTAACCTTTTTGAAAATAGAAAACAATGTTCATAGTCTGTCGACTGATCCTCATTTATAGTCAGTACGTAGTTTTAAAATTTTGAAATTGAAAAGATATGTTGTTTATTGTTGCTTCAGCTTACTTCACAACTGTTGATTCGTTGTAGAAGTGATATTCACGAAAAATATTTACTTTCTTTAGCTAACTGTTATTGAGTACTATTACTTGTTGGGTACTCAAATGCTCATCCTTGCTTAATTTAAATATTTTCAGCTAAGTGTGAACAACCTGAAGGCTCTGCTAAGAACAAGGGAAAAGGAAAGATTGTTGAATGAGTTTTATGTTATCCTATGTAATAACTAGACTTTATTAAGACAATGATATTTATTATTATCATGTATTGTAATGTATTAATTAAGGTTGCGTACTTGGGATTAGAAGGAGCCAATATCAAAGCCAATGGCTAAAATAGAGGCTCAAGTAGAAAGCAACCTCGATGAGGTGATTATTTTGGAAAATATAGTACCTGATCCAAAAATGGTGGAACTGGCAGATAGTGACTCGGACACTGAAGTTGGAGCTGATCAAGCATCAACAGAAGTGCAAAATCTGAGGAACAAGGTTTCTTCTCTGGAAAAGTTATGGCAAATATAAAAGCTGTTAAATAGTCAATTGCGAAAAACATTAATAGAAACAATGGAAGAACAAGATAAGCTTAAAATCCAAATTGATCAAATGGGAGCCAAATGAAATAAATCGTGTGCAGCTCCGAGCAAGAAGGGGAAAAGAAAGATGAAAGACTGCGATATAGGAAATTCTGATAACAACCAAGGGAACCTTAACCGAATAGAGAAATGTATAAACTGTAACAAGAAACATGAAGGCTTGTGCCGGAAAGAGGAAAATGTTTGCTATAATTGCGGACATGAAGGACATTTCTCTCCTCATTGTCCTAATCCAAGGCAAGGTGTCTGTTTTATTTGTGGGATAGAAGGTCATCAGGCGAAAGGTTGTCCAAGATCAAGAAAAAGGCGTAGTGAATAGGTAGTATAGGTACTGTTGAGTAGGTGTGTTTGATGTAATATATGTAATAAGTATGTATGTGTAATGTAATAGTCTCAACTTTTGTATAAGTCAAAGCAGTAAGTTCTGACTTTTGTGGTCAAAAAGGGATAACAGTATGTGATATGTTATGTAAAGTACTACGAATAGTTGAATGAATATGAATCTATGTTTGATTAATGAAATAATTTTGATACATGAAACTTATATGTAAGACCCCAAATTTTATGAAATGAAAGTATTCAATTTTCTTATAATTATTATTATATTTGGTTAAATTGAAAAAAGGCTAAAGTTAAGGGTGATATGTGAAATTTTTTGCAAAGTAAGCAAGTTGTTATTCGTTGTGTCGAGGAATATTCGATTGGTCGGGGAATATTCATTTTCATAGGGAATATTTGTACGACGACACAATCATTGGTGGAACCCACAATGAAAGTATTGTCGTAGTTAGAAAACAACAGAATAAACTTTTTATTAAAATAACAACGAAAATGTTACCGTTAAAACTGTTGAACTACCCGGTAGTAAAAGTACAGTAATACACGTGGTTGCATAGTAGCACACGGTATTGATTATTAATACTTACGTGAGAAGTCACTCAGTTATACTCAATTATTGCTACAAGAATTCTTTGCGATCATATCTCTTATATTATTGATTCAATTATTGTCACAGTATCATCTGCATAATATGTTATATTATTAAATCAATAATTGAGACATAAAAGTTATTCATATCATTATTTTCAATATGGACAATAACTAGAAGTTCTGTCAAGGAGAGGTTTGGTCACCTAATTGTGCGCCAATAAGGAGAAATCCTTATCGGAAAGCCCCCTCTTTTCTGGGAACGACCTGGTTGTTAAATATTGTGAATTATAATATTAATGATGAATAAGTTCATGTTGATTAAAGATGAAATTGATAGTTCCATTGTGTTGGAATTATTAGTTTTAGTGGAAATTGATATTTATTTCGATAATAATTGATGTCTGGAGGTACTATACTGTAATTCATATTTTCACATGTCTAGAACTATTGATTCACATGATTTATTATTAGGGGAGGTGGTGCAAGTTTGATAATACTTGCAGGACTAAATTAAAAATGAAGAAAAAGAGGAAGATATTATACTGTAATATTTTGAGCCCCAAAACGTGCAATTATCAAGACTATATTTTCCTATAAATAGAAGTTAATTCTTCCTTCATTTCTCACCACTTCACTAAAGCTATAGAGCAATTATTATAGAGAGAAATTATAGAGAGAAAGAAGAAGAGAAGTCTGCTACCTCACTATTCCAGTATCCAGTCTTCTTTTGAGGTAAGGTGTATTATTCCTTCGTATTCATGAAGAGAGTTATTTTCTTTCAATACTCGCAAGGGTTGTTATTCCATTCTTTATTATTATGTTGGAATAACCTGTCTATGCGAAGTACCGCATATATGGTGAAATTCTTTTGTTATTCCATTCTTTATTATTCTGTTGGAATAACCTGTCTGTTCGGTCTATCGCATGCCTGGTGAATTCTGTTGTTATTCCATTATTTATTATTTTCTTAGAATATCCTGTCTGTGTGGATTACGCATGACCTGGTTCCGTTCTTTATTATTCTATTGAAATATCCTGTCTATGCGGATTACGCATTACCTGGTTTTATTATTTATTATTCTGTTGGAATAACATGTCTATGCGGTCTATCGCATGCCTGGTGAATTCTTCTGTTATTCCATTCTTTATTATTCTATTGGGAATAACCTGTCTGTGCGATCTATCACATGCCTGGTGAATTCTTTTGTTATTCCATTCTTTATTATTCTGTTAGAATACCCTGTCTACGCAGACTACCGCATGCATGGTGAATGACCTTTCGTATTCATTCTTTATTAAATTATGGAAATGATCTGTCTACGTAGATTACCGCATGGCGGATGAAAATCCATTTGCAGTTTCGTATATTCTATTATACTCGTATGAGATATCATTTCTTTTGTACTCGTCATGAAATATTATTTTATTTGGTATTTTTCTGTTACGAGATACTATTCACAGGTTACTATTCACTCGATTACTATTCACTCTAGTATTATTCACTCGGGTATTCAGGGCACTTTTCATTCCGAAGTACTATTCACGAGTTACTATTCACGGGTTACTATTCACCCAGTTACTATTCACTCTAGTATTATTTGCTCGGGTATTAGGGGCACTTTTCGTGTTGAAGTACTATTCACGAGTTACTATTTATGGGTTACTATTCACCCGAATATTATTCACTCGGGTATTTAGAGTACTTTTTATGTTGGGGTACTATTCACGAGGTACTATTCCCGAAGTACTATTCACAGTGTACTATTCACGAGGTACTTTTCACCCGAAAAATATATTTCTTTTCTGTCGAAATTATTTTTGATACATGAATATTATTCTTGAATTTTACTCCACAAAGCCGTATTATGTTGACAATTTGGATATTGTTAAACTCTAGATAAATTTAAAGTCTTTAATATTTATCCTTGATTTCGTTTGATTAATGCTTATATCATTGTCATCATCCTCATGCTTATATTGTGATGAAAGTCATCTTTGGCTTACATGCATAGATGGACTGTTGATTATTGGTTTTACAGTTTTATATTTTTAGCTTACGTGCAAAGATGGACTATTGATTATTGGTTTTATAGTTGTATATCTTTCAATTACGTGCAAAGATGGACAGGTGTATGACATGATCATAACCACTGATGATAATAACGAATATCTTTGGCTCGTAGTGCATGGATAATTCGATGATGTGATTGGCAGGATCATGACCATTAGTTTACAGTTGAATGTCTTTGGCCATAGTGCACTGACATACAATTGATTGGTATGATCATGACCATTGATTTTATAGTTGAATATCTTTGGCCCGTAGTGCAAAGGTAGACAACTGATTGGTATGATCATTTTTATTACATTTGAATATCTTTAGCCTTTGGGGTAAGGATATTGAGTAAACGTTCTATTAAACCTTTGTGGCAAGGAGAAACTGTTAATTTACATTATTATAAATATGAATTATGGATTTAACTATAATCTTTGGTGGTTTAGGTGAAGACAGGTGATGATAGTTCTATTTGCCTTGGGTATAACAAAGAACTGTTGTTGAGTATTACAGGAATGAAATATTAATGATGGACTTTTAATCTAGAAAAGATAGTAGACATTATGCTCTACTTGACTCTTCTAAAATATAGTTGTATGTCTTTGGCCTGTAGTGCAAAGATGAATTGTTAATGAATATCTTTAGCCGTAGTGCAAAGATGAATTTATTAGTATGATTATGAATAAGAATTGTGATTTGGTATAACCATGATTTTTGATGTTTCAGGTGATGATAGGTGATGAAAATTATCTTCGTCCTAGGTGCGAAGAGGAATTTAGAATCACAATTATGATTATGAGTTATTCATATGATTGTGGACAGGAATTGTTGATTGATGTTACAGGGATAAAATATTATTGGTGGACTTTTAACATGGAGAAGATAATAGACCTGATGGTCTATATGACTCTTCTAATGGATTGCTCGTTCCGCTGCAACTATGGTTGAAAATTTTTATAATCTACCATATGTTCTAAATCTCTGATTTATTACTGATGAAGGCTATTGATAATTTAATTATCTTTAGTCATTATATTCTTTTTATCGAGCTAGTTGTGCTCACCTTTTGCTTCATAATTCCTTTCGTGTAATAAGAGTGTATTTGGGTCGAGCGGGGATAATGAGGAGAATATAATCTGTTCTATATAGTCATTGAGGTTCTCCCTAAATAGTATGAAAATAATTTTATTGAGAACTTTAGATAAGTGTGTCGATTCAGACACGCTCATTTGATATTTAATTTTGGTGAACCGAATAGGGTGAGGTGAACCCAACTTTGGAAGGGTGTTTTGTGACACCCCCAAATTCGGACCTCCACTTGGTTACTCAAATTCGGTTCATCACGTTCTCATGGTAAAACCATAATAACTAAAATAACGCATACACAACGGAAAATCTATTTTAGAATAATATACAATGATTTATTATAATTATTCCTCCAAGTCTCGCACCTTACAGTACTTAATAGATTACATAATAGTATCGAATAAAGACCTATTACATAATCCTACTTAGGTTTAAACATAGTCCACAAACAGTCTTAGCATAACATAATAGCTTTAAGTATAAAAAGGACAAGCTAGTCGGTAGCCTTGCCCTTGCCCTTGTATGCTCCAGAGACACCTCCCTGTTCTTCCTTAACTGAAAGGTTTTAAATAAGCAAGGATGAGCATAAATTGCCCAGCAAGTAATATACAACAAGGGTGTAGGTTATAATATCACAAGGTTTGAAATATTGAAGGGTTATTTCTCGGATAGTTCAAAGTGTCAGAATAATATCATGAATAAGGGATATAACAATTCAATATAAATCAACAGATATATATGAATTCAACGGCTAACAAAGTATCCAACTGGATAAGCAATTTATACTGAGCAGTCACTAAGGACTATGGAACTTCCACTAGAGTTACCAATATTAAACTGATAACCAAAAATATCAAGTACTATAGATGATCAGTCTACAATACTTTACGTTATGCATAACACCATAATAATATTTATTCATGTGTTGGGGTTTCCAACAACATACACTCCCCTTACCAAAACGGTTGTCCAACTCAGTTTTCAAGATTTTCGTACCAATCAATTGGTTTGAACAATTTTATTATAAACATGCATATAGTCTAGCCGAATCAAATGGCATCTACTATCTCACAATATTCAAGGACAATACCAATTTCAACATAAATAATAGCTTTCACAAGGGTTTAACAAAGTAATCTAACTTGTATTCAAAAGGATAAGCTTACGGTATAATGCAATGATATTGCACAACAATAATAATAGGGTTCAGATACTTGCTCAATAAAAGTAAGGTTCAAGGAAACTTGCTCAATAATAATTAGAGTAAGTTTAAGGAACTTGCCTTAAGCATAGTTTATCCACGTTAATAAATCAACACTTTCGAATCTTATTTATAACGCATTATATGTTCAAGATGTTAATTAGCTAACACAGTCTTTAATCAAGCTTGACACGATACAAGTATGCACATATGGTACACAATCAGTTTATAATGAACCAAACACTTAGTCATTTTATAAACAAATCAAGAATGCTCGAGGTTAGGGCCTCCTCTACTCATGGACTTTTCATTCCAATGCAACATCGACTTTTCAACTAATTATCACACATATATATGTACATTAGTAGGTTTTAGATCACATTTAGCATCATAAGTATCATGTAAGTTGCTATCCAAAAGATCAGAACTCAATATCGGGATTCAGATTGGCCTTGCTTGTTGCGCCATGGTGGCTAAACCTAGGGCCAAGCAAGCAATTGCCGTCCCCTATTAATCGCCAAGACTCAAATTTCTTTGCCTTGTGGACTCTGTCTGGTCTTTAACGCACAATCATACTTAATGTATTTTGACATGTTAAAGGCTTTCACATGCTTCTTAGATCAATCTAGGCCCTTTCTTGCATAACATGGTTCTAAGTTTGATCATTTTAACAAATTAAGGTGATTCAAGGTCATGAAACCACAAAGTCTAGCATGCTTGCTTTCTAAACATTCAAGATAGTTATAAGACTCATATTTAGGCATGCTTGTGTGTATTCATAACACATACGTGAAACTAACACCGCTTTAGTTGAAAATATGCTTTGCTCGTGCTTTATTTGAAATATGCCACACATGCATGGTATGTATATATTTATACTACATGAGTAAGTCTAAGAGTGTTATCAACCATGTTCACAAATGTCAGATTCTAGCCCTCAAGGTAACATGATAATATTCACATTCTAAACTTATTAGTGAGTCCAACTTGTTCATGTTTCTTTGCTAATCACTTAAGCATAAGCTAAGGGTTTATTCATGCATGTCTAAGTCACATTAACATTCTTTGCAAAGTCAGAATATACAACATGTAGAAATCATGTAAGCTAGCATACTAGTTTAAGTCTCTATTGAAAATATTTCTAACATAAGGCTTAACAAGCTTGATCATGCTCAACGGACTAAGTACACTACAACATGCTCATCTATGTGCAAAATCAGTCATGTATAGCTCACTAGGTTCATAATTTGTAGAACATGATCTTTAACATAGTTGGTTTTCAAAACTTAAGGTTCAAATCTCTATTTAAGCCATATGTCTCCATTAATCATGCAAGTCTATAAAAACATGTTCACATTAGGTTAGCATATCCACATATATATCATGCATATGCTTACATGTTAGTTTGAGTCAAAACATCTAGCTACTCATGATCAGATTGCAAAATAGAACAAAAAAACTGAACTCAAGAATCAAGAATTGCAAGCTAACTGTCTCAATACAAATGTGGCAATTTGCGCCATGTTCTGGTTTCAGGAGCAGTGTGCTATGCCCGGTTCGAGTACGTAATACCGCTGCCCTTGATGAATCGACTAGCCAAATCCCAAAATTTATTCACCAAATGGGTTTTAAACACTTATAAACCAATTGCAACAAGCTTATATGATCATTTAGCAACTATATAACCAATACCCAACTTCATTAACATATAATTCCATGAATTCAAGAATTTGAATTTCAAGACCAAAACTCCATTTTTATAGAGAATGAAAATGGTAACAAGGAAAAGAGTTTATACCTCTGCAATGTGATGAAGACTTGCTCCAAATGAACTTCTAAGCTCTAGCACACTTGTATGCTCTCAGTCTCTCACTTAACAAATTATCAGACAATTCAAGGAACATAGATAATGAAGAGAAGTGTCCAATTTATAGCGAATTCTTTGACCATGCCAAGCCATTGTTCAAGAAATCAAACTCATGGGTTAAGAGATTGCATGAAGTATAAGAAGGAGTTGGTAATTAGTTGTTGAATCACATCATGAGTACCACTCCCTCCGTGATCATGCCTAGCAAGCTTTGGAAGAAAATATGAAAACATAGGCCTTAACCTTTATGAAATGCACGTGAGTGAGAAGTGAGAGATAAATGGGACTATCAATTTGAGACAAACAAGTTCACTAGCATTCTCGTATACTCCTACACATCCTCACTCTTATGTTATATTTTTAATACACATCTCAACCATATATTATGATTAAATGTTACACTTAATAATTAAGGTTTCAATGTAGTAGATGAAATATGGGAATGTAATATACATATAATCCATGTACATTTTATCACACTGGTATACTTTAATAGTTCATGGTATATAATTTCCATACATGCCCATATACATATTGTCACATAGATAATATATTATAACATATAGTCCCAATATATTTAGTCACAATGCTCATACAATATAGTTTTATAAGACTTAATATATATAGCCACATAAATGTCACATTGTACCATATAGTTATATTTGAATTATTATTCACATTCACATAACTATCAATATAATATTATTATATTAATAACTCACTTAATTATGTTAAATAAATTAATCATGCACATCCTTAATTAATTAACACCAATATTAATTAATCCAACCATTTATGGGTTTTCCATAATCATTACATATCTATATAATAATCACCTATTATTAATAATTGCCAAGAAATCACTACTCCACCACAACCATTATCAATTAAATAATAATAAATAATCACATATTAACCGACCATATTAATATCAATTAAAAATCATAAATATACTACAACAACACTTAACAATTAATATTACTTAATTATTCATCTCATAATTTCTTCACCAATTAACATTACTATTAGTATTTCCCATCACCATGCCACACAAGGCTTTCAACGAGTTTACCACAAACTCCATGTATTCTCAATTATTCATTTATTTAATATAATTGAGTTGTCTCATTTCATAACACGAAGTTGTTCATATTCAAATAAATATTTATTTCCATTAATATATTTATTTAATAACACGTGGAAATTCTCGGGTATTACATGTTTTGCCACTATCATACAAGATGTCTAATGACATACAACCTTGTGTTATCATAAGACAGGGTTGTGCATATCCACTTGCTGAGTATATCTACGAGCACTACCTATATGATCTTGGAGTTTGGTTGAAATATAATTTTCAATTGCAGACAGTGGAGATAGTTATATGTCAAGAGAAGACTCACCATCGGAAAGAAGATGATAGCAATCTTCTTGTTTTTCTCTAGGACTATTGGGTCAACCAAGGATAATTCTGTGGACATATGATATCTATCATAACCTAGACGCATGGCCTCCCATGTACAAAGGTTTCCTTGAGTATTTTCCACAGATTTTAATTTCTAAACAGTTATTGACTGTACTTTTATGTAAAGTACCATTGTAAGGTTGTGGTCGAGGCGCAATGAGGGTTACATACATTTGTATTAAAACTCTTAGTTTAACTGTGTTCATATTCTGCACGACAGTTCAACAGTTTTATAAATGAAGTTGCAAATGATTTTTATAGTATGATATCTGGCGACTCAGAATGGGTCGTGTGGACCTATTTTGGGGGCGTCACATTATATAATAAGGTTTAGAATGTAAAGAATAATTTATGGTCTTATTTAACCAGATAATGCTGCCAAAACGGTAAACTCGAAATCAAAGGGTAGAAGAATCTGTCAACAACGCTGGGGGACAACAACCAGACCCGATGCAGAACTTTGCAAACATGATAGCTCAAGCTATGCAGCAGGGAATGTTAGCCGTAGGGAACCAGCTGGATAATCGCTTGGCAAACTTCAAAGATTTTAAGGTTGTAGGACCGCCAGAATTTAGAGGTACAACTGACCCTATAGAAACCCAAACTTGGCTTAAGGAAATTGAAAAAGCATTTGTGATTGCTAGGGTATCTGAAGGGTAAAAGACAGCTTTTTTCACTTACATGATGAAATGGGAGGCGAATTTTTGGTGGGAGGCAAATCAAGTGAGGGCGGGAGAAGGTGTGGTAACTTGGGCAAGGTTTAAAATTTTGTTTTTCGAGAACTATTTCTCATCTAGAATGCATGCTAGGATGAAGGTGAAGTTTCTAGAGTTAAAGTAGGAGAACATGAAAGTTGTGGCGTATGCCGCAAAGTTTAATGAACTGGCTAGGTTCGCTCCGCATCAAGTTGATACGGAGGCTAGGAAGGCGAGAAGGTTTGAGCTGGGATTAAAACCCTGGCTCTACAACAAGGTGGCGGTGTTGCAGATCAATACCTTTACAGCACTTTTAGAAAAGGCTATAATAGCTGAGGAAGGGAGTGAGGCCATGAGCCTCTATAACAAGGAGAAAAAGAATAAGGGCAAAGTCAAGGGAGCTGTGATGGTGGAAACTAATAGTGGAAGTAGGAGTGGAAATGGAAAGAGGAAGGGGAACAATTTTGGGAATGTTCAAGTCAAACAAGAAGGTGTGAAGAAACAGGTTGTGCAGTGTTAGAATTGGGGGAAAAATTATTTTGTTGAGTGTCTGAAAGGAAAATTTGTTTGATATAAGTGTGGGCAGAAGGGACATATCTCTCCCAACTGCCCCAATCCTAGAATGAATAGTGGGTGTTTTATGTGTGGGTCGACAAAACATAAGGTTAAGGACTGTCCGAAAAGGAGAATGGTGGCAGGGAGTTTAACCACGGGGAAAGGCAGTGGGACTCTATTAATTACAGGACCAACTTCATCAAGAAAGCCAACAAAATCAACCGCAAGAGTCTTCAACATGACAGTTCAAGATACAGTGGCAGCTGGTGATGGAACTCCATGTATTATTCGTATAACTTTTATTTTCTTATACATGATTTTTCTATATATAGCAAATTATTTTATAAAGAAATTTTGAAAGAGGAATTTGAATTCTATTAGAAATCAATTTTCTGTTTAATCAGATAGACAAACTTTATGCTGAATAGTTAACGATCAGTTTGATCAAATTTGATCAAGATCTACTTGCAATGACTGTGTATGCTATGTACCATAGTATGTATAAGCTTTACAATGGTGATTCCGGAGACGAAATCTTTATAAGGGAGGGTGAATGTAATAACCCGATATTTTTTATATATTTAAATCAAAAAATTTGCGTATAATTTTTTTTTATTATTATTATAAAGGTGGGAATATATGTGTTTCAAGTAGAAAGTATATGTATATATGTGATAAATAAAAATCTATTTATTACAAGAATAATTTCAAATAATTTTGATCATTATATTCTAATAATAAATTAATTTGGTAGTAATAATATTTTATTAATTAATTTCTATGAAAATATGCTTATATATTATTTAAATAATATATGAAATTATTATTGAAATTATTATAATAATTATTTTATTATATAAATTTTAGTTCAGATTATTTAAGTTAATCATTTTAACGTAATTAATAATGTTATATATGTAAGATAATGTCCTCTAACATTTGTATAGTTCGCTCACTCTATCCGTCTGTCTGACGATGATAAGTAGTACTCAATCTAAACTGTGTTCCCATCCTCTCTTACAAGTTTTTCCAAAATTTTGACGTGAAACGTGGGTCTCGGTCAGAAACAATTGATACCGGCACTCCATGTCGTGAAACAATTTCCTTTACGTACAAACTCGCTAATTGATTTAAACTGCAGCGGATCTTGATAGGTAGAAAATGTGCAGTCTTCGTAAATCGATCCACGATGACCCAAATGGCATCCAAACCTTTCTGTGTGACTGGAAGTCCCACCACAAAATCCATCGTAATATGCTCCCATTTCCACTCTGGTATTTCCAATGGTTGTAGTAAACCACTCGGTCACTGATGCTCTACTTTTACACGTTGACACGTAAGACATCTACTAACGTACTCCGCAATTTCCCATTTCAGATTTGGCCACCAAAAATGTTGCTTCAAGTCCCGGTACATCTTCGTGCCTCCTGGATGAATGGAATACGTCGTATTATGAGCCTCGTGTAAAATCTTTTCTCTTAACTCGGTCACTGCCGGTACCCACACTCTCCCTTCGAATCTTAAGATACCATCTTTATCTATTCGAAATTTTTCTCCCTCTTTTTCCATGATTCTTCTTTTGATTTTCTCACATTCTCCATCTTTCTCCTGGGCTTCCTTTACTCTATCGAACAATGTCGGACAAGCTTCTATTACAAATAACTTTTCTGCAGACCTCTCGAGTCCCCTCACTTCTATTTCCAATTTCTCCATATCTCTTATTAACTCCTCCTGAGTTGTCAGTCGAAACAATTTCTCCCTTCCTTTCCTGCTCAGAGCGTCGGCAACTACGTTTGCCTTCCCTGGGTGATACAGAATTTCACAGTCATAATCTTTGATTAATTCTAACCACCTCCTCTAACGCATGTTCAACTCCTTCTGTGTGAAGATATATTTCAGACTTTTGTGGTCGGTGTATATCTCACATTTTTCTACGTACAAATAATGTCTCCATATCTTTAACGCAAAAACTACGGCCGCTAACTCTAGGTCATGAGTAGGGTATCATTTTTCGTATTCCTTTAATTGTCGTGATGCATACGCAATAACCTTGCCATGTTGCATAAGCACATAACCAAGTCCTCTATGCGACGCATCACTGTACACCACAAATCCTCCCGTATCATCTGGTAATGATAATACAGACGCCTCGCTCAATCTCTTCTTCAACTCTTGAAAACTCTCATCACATTTATCGGTCCATACAAATTTCACCGTCTTCCTCGTCAAATTAGTCAACGGGGTTGCTATCTCAGAAAAATCTTGGATGAATCTTCGATAGTACCCAGCTAACCCTAAGAAACTTCTCACCTCCATCGGAGTTCTTGGTTGTTCCCAATTACTCACTGCTTCGACCTTTTCGGGGTCTACTGAGATTTTATTCTCATCCACCACGTGGCCTAAGAATTGAACCTTCTTCATCCAAAATTCGCACTTAGAAAACTTCGCATACATCTTCTCCTTTCATAGTGCCTCCAAAACAATCTTCAGGTGTTCGGTGTGTTTTTCCTCCGTCTTCGAGTAGATCAAAATATCGTCAATAAAAACTACCACGAATTTATCCAAGTATGGCTTGAAAACTCGATTCATCAAGTCCATGAATGCTGCCGGAGCATTAGTTAAACCAAATGACATTACCAAAAACTCGTAATGTCTATAACAGGTTCTAAACGCAGTCTTCGGTATGTCCTCATCCAGTACTTTCAGTTGGTGATATCCTGTCCGAAGGTCGATCTTCGAGAAATATTTTGCTCCTTTCAGTTAATCAAATAAATCGTCTCATCCCCAGAGCGGATATCCATTCTTGATCGTTACTCGCTCAATTCAATTCACGATAATCGATACAAAGCCTCATCGATCCATCCTTTTTCTTAACGAATAAGATGGTGCTCCCCAAGGAGACACACTTTCGATTGGCCGAATATAACTTTTATCCAATAACTCTTGAAGTTGTATCATCAATCCCTTCATTTCTACTGCTGCCACGACGATATGGAGCTTTGAAATCGGTCCAATGGTCGTTCCGGTGCTAAATATATTATTTAATTCAATTTTTCTCGTGTCCGTGGAAGGCCGACATGATCGTCCAAAAACACATCCTGAAATTCACTCACTACGGGTAAATTATTAATCTCTACTCCCTTTTTTCGAGTATCCACAACGTAAGCTAAATAACCTACACATCCTTTCTTTAACAATTTCTTGGCCTTCATCATCGTAACGCAACACGATTGCTTAAGCGATGAGCTACCATAAAAAACTACCTTAGACTTACTCAGATTCTGAAGGTTCACACACTTGTTCTGACAATCAATCACTACTGCATGGTTATATAACCAATTCATCCCCAGTATTACGTCAAATTCTCCTAGTCTAATAGGAATTAAGTCTACACTCAGTTCATGTCCTCTAATGTTTGCGCGACAATTTTGATAAATATATTCTACAGGGATTATTTTCTTATTCGCAACTTCTATGTTCAAAGGATCTTCTAAACGTTCTCGGGGTGTACTAAGTTTATTAGCAAATTCTTCAGATACAAACGAACAGGTGGCACCCGAATAAAATAATACATAAGCATTTATATTAATGATTGGGATTATACCTGACACCACGTCCTTTGCAGCTATGGCGTCTTGGACGATCATGTTAAAGGTTCGAGCGGTCGATCGGTTGGGTTGCGCAGGTCCACATATCATCAACTTACTTCCTCCTCCTTGGCTTCCGCCAGCTCCACCGCTTCCTTTCTTCGGGCAATCCTTTATCTGGTGCTCTGTTGATCCACAAGCAAAACATGCTCTGATTTTCTTCGGCTTCGGGCAGTTTGGCGATATATGCCCCTCTTGGCCGCAATTATAGCAGGTGTTCTTCCTCTTCCAGCATTCTCCCTGATGACTTCTTCCACATTTGTTACAAGCTTCGGTCCTCTTCTTGAAGTTTCCCTGGTGATTCCCACCTTGATTGTTGCTTCTGTTGTTGCTTTCCCATTTCTTCTTCCTGGAGTTACTCCCTCCGCTGCTGCTTCCTCCACGATGCTCACTACCATCGTTCTTGTTCTTCTTCTCCTTATGATACAGACTTAAGGCCTCACTGCCACCTTTCGCAATGATTGCCTTCTCCAATAGTGTCGTAAAGGAATCAATCTGGAAGACCGATACCTTATTGTACAACCACGGTTTTAACCCTTGTTCAAAAAGTCTTGCCTTCCTCTCCTCATCCACAACTTGGTGTTCTGCAAACCGCGCTAGTTCATTGAACTTAGCTGTGTACTGCGCCACCGTCATATCACCTTGTTTTAATTCTAGGAATTTTACTTCCATCCTACTCTTCATACTCTTCGAAAAATAGTTTTCAAAAAATAGCGTCGTAAACCGCTCCCATGTTATCGTTCCTTCTCCCACTCTCTGCTGATTGGTTTCCCACCAATAGTTCGCTTCGCCCCTCATCATGTATGTGGCAAATACTGTCTTCTGGTCTTCACCCACTCGAGCTATAGTGAAGGCCTTCTCGATCTCTTTGATCCATGTTTTGCAAGAACTATCGTCAAATGGTTCCCATGAACTCTGGGGGTCCTAAACTCTTAAAATCTTTGAAGGTCGTTACTGGGACAGCTTGGAGAACGGGTGGTACGGGTTCGTTTCTTCCCCTCAGAGCTTCTCCCAATAAATCTACCAGTCTCTGTATCGGATCTACAGGACCTCTCTCACCGTTAACTGACTCTTTTGGGATAGTTTTTCTACGTCTGGGTGGCATTTTCTGCATCACAAAAATTTCATTTTATTATCTAGTTATAATGCTTAGACATTTCTCAATAGAACGAACTACAAGTTTATAACACGTTTCTGAAATAAGGTCATTTATATTCATATGCCAAAGGGTTACATTACATGTTCTTTTCTAGCATACTGCTATAAACAATAATACATATCCCTTAATATCACAAAAGACAGGGACATACTAACTTACTACCCCTCTAATACTTTTCAGAAATTTGGGGGTTTACCACTATCTCACATCTTACACAAAAGACTGAGATTACACTAACATTTTTAATAACACATAAATAAAACTACTACACTACTGGTCTTCATCCTCTAAACTCAATCTAACATCCCATGCTCAAGCAAGGCCTCGATAGTCTTACGTGTGATGTGCACCACCATGTCTCGGCTTATGGTATGTAAGATTACATCCTTCTTTCATTTGGGTAATGATGTACCCCATCGATCTGTCTCTCTATGGCTGTGCGAAGAGCATAGCCCATCTTGTTCATCATCAAAAGGGGCTACTACTGAAACAGGTTCTACTATCAAGGGTGTCTCAAACACTACGTGGATATCACGCGGCTCCTCCTCTACTACTCGGCTAGGTCCTCCCATATCAGTCATCCTACAATCACCAACATAAGACAACACAAACAACAACTCCCTTAGAATGTTAAATAAACATAAGTTCATTGTATAGAATGAAGTTACATTTCATAACACACTAAGCCTCTCAAGCAAACTCTACATGAGTTTTATCTCCTTCCTAACTTCTAAGTTCCCTTAAGTTATAATCTAAGGACACTCGCTCCTAAGGTTTATAACTAAGGCTTTGATACCAACCTGTGACGCCCCCAAATTTGGACCTCCACTTGGTCACTCAAATTCGATTCATCACGCTCTCATGGTAAAACCATAATAACTAAAATAACGCATACACAACGAAAAATCTATTTTTGAATAATATATAATGATTTATTATAATTATTCTCCCAAGTCTCACAACCTACAGTACTTAATAGATTACATAATAGTATCGAATAAAGACCTATTACATAATCGTACTTAAGTTTAAACATAGTCCACAAATATTCTTAGCATAACATAATAGCTTTAAGCATAAAAAGGACAAGCTAGTCGGTAGCCTTTCCCTTGCCCTTGTCTGCTCCAGAGACACCTCCCTGTTCTTCCTTAGCTGAAAGGTTTTAAATAAGGAAGGATGAGCACAAATTGCCCAGCAAGTAATATACAACATGGGTGTAGGATATAATATCACAAGGTTTGAAATATCGAAGAGTTATTTCTCGGATAGTTCAAAGTGTCAGAATAATATCATGAATAAGGGATATAACAATTCAATATAAATCAACAGATATATATGAATTCAACGGCTAACAAAGTATCCAACTGGATAAACAATTTATATTGAGCAGTCACTA
The DNA here is from genome assembly GCA_020205615.1 of Panax quinquefolius. NCBI lineage: Eukaryota > Viridiplantae > Streptophyta > Magnoliopsida > Apiales > Araliaceae > Panax > Panax quinquefolius. The sequence goes on from CM035159.1 coordinate 61,006,269, forward strand.
AGGACTATGGAACTTCCACTAGAGTTACCAATATTAAACTGATAACCAAAAATATCAAGTACTATAGATGATCAGTCTACAATACTTTACGTTATGCATAACACCATAATAATATTTATTCATGTGTTGGGGTTTCCAACAACATACACTCCCCTTACCAAAACGGTTGTCCAACTCAGTTTTCAAGATTTCTGTACCAATCAATTGGTTTGGACAGTTTTATTATAAACATGCATATAGTCTAGCCGAATCAAATGGCATCGACTCTCTCACAATATTCAAGGACAATACCAATTTCAACATGAATAATAGCTTTCACAAGGGTTTAACAAAGTAATCTAACTTGTATTCAAAAGGATAAGCTTACGGTATAATGCAATGATATTGCACAACAATAATAATAGGGTTCGGATACTTGCTCAATAAAAGTAAGGTTCAAGGAAACTTGCTCAATAATAATTAGAGTAAGTTTAGGGAACTTGCCTTAAGCGTAGTTTATCCACGTTAATAAATCAACACTTTCGAATCCTATTTATAACGCATTATATGTTCAAGATGTTAATTAGCTAACACAGTCTTTAATCAAGCTTGACACGATACAAGTATGCACATATGGTACAAAATTAGTTTATAATGAACCAAATACTTAGTCATTTTATAAACAAATCAAGAATGCTCGAGGTTAGGACCTTCTCTACTCATGGACTTTTCATTCCAATGCAACATCGACTTTTCAACTAATTATCACACATATATATGTACATCAGTAGGTTTTAGATCACATTTAGCATCATAAGTATCATGTAAGTTGATGTCCAAAAGATCAGAACTTAATATCTGGGATTCAGATCAAGCAATTGTATGCTATAGCTAGCCTAGACCGACGCAATTTGACCGCATCCCTTGACTCTGCCAAAACTCAGCTGATGCCTTGTGGTCTTTGTCCGGTCTTTAACACACAATCATACTTAATGTATTTTGACATGTTAAAGGCTTTCACGTGCTTCTTAGATCAATCTAGGCCCTTTCTTGCATAACATGGTTCTAAGTTTGATCATTTTAATAAATTAAGGTCATTCAGGGTCATGAAACCACAAAGTCTAGCATGCTTGCTTTCTAAACATTCAAGATAGTTATAAGACTCATATTTAGGCATACTTGTGTGTATTCATAACACATACGTGAAACTAACACCGCTTTAGTTGAAAATATGCTTTGTTCATGCTTTATTTGAAATATGCCACACATGCATGGTATGTATACATTTATACTACATGAGTAAGTCTAAGAGTGTTATCAACCATGTTCACAAATGTCAGATTTTAGTCCTCAAGGTAACATGATAATATTCACATTCTAAACTTATTAGTGAGTCCAACTTGTTCATGTTTCTTTGCTAATCACTTAAGCATAAGCTAGGGGTTTATTCATGCATGTCTAAGTCACATTAACATGCTTTGCAAAGTCAGAATATACAACATGTAGAAATCATGTAAGCTAGCATACTAGTTTAAGTCTCTATTGAAAATATGTCTAACATAAGGCTTAACAAGCTTGATCATGCTCAACGGACTAAGTACACTACAACATGCTCATCTATGTGCAAAATCAGTCATGTATAGCTCACTAGGTTCATAATTTGTAGAACATGATCTTTAACATAGTTGGTTTTCAAAACTTAAGGTTCAAATCTCTATTTAAGCCATATATCTCCATTAATCATGCAAGTCTATGAAAACATGTTCACATTAGGTTAACATATCCATATATATATATATATATATATATATATATATATATATCATGCATATGCTTACATGTTAGTTTGAGTCAAAACATCTAGCTACTCATGATCAAATTGCAAAAATGTAACAAAAAAATCGAACTGAAGAATCGCAAGAGCAAATTACTGGCATTTGTGCCTCAATAAATGTGGTGTAACAAGGCTTGGGTGCCTAGTTCAAAGCAGTAATACCGCTTTGAATCGACTAGCCAAATCCCAAAATTTATTCACCAAATAGGTTTTAAACACTTATAAACCAATTGCAACAAGCTTATATGATCACTTAGCAACTATATAACCAATACCCAAATTCATTAACATATAATTCCATGAATTCAAGAATTTGAATTTCAAGACCAAAACTCCATTTTTACAGAGAATGAAAATGGTAACAAGGAAAAGAGTTTATACCTCTGCAATGTGATGAAGACTTGCTCCAAATGAACTTCTAAGCTCTAGCACACTTGTATGCTCTCATTCTCTCACTTAACAAATTATCAGACAATTCAAACAACATAGATAATGAAGAGAAGTGTCCAATTTATAGAGAATTCTTTGACCATGCCAAGCCATTGTTCAAGAAATCAAACTCATGGGTTAAAAGATTGGATGAAGTAGAAGGAGTTGGTAATTAGTTGTTGAATCTCATCATGAGTACCACTCCCTCCATGATCATGCCTAGCAAGCTTTGGAAGAAAATATGAAAACATAGGCCTTAGCCTTTATGAAATGCACGTGAGTGAGAAATGAGAGATAAATGGGACTATCAATTTGGTACAAACAAGTTCACTAGCATTCTCGTATACTCCTACACATCCTCACTCTTATGTTATATTTTTAATACACATCTCAACCATTTATTATGATTAAATGTCACACTTAATAATTAAGGTTTCAATGTAGTAGATGACATATGGGAATATAATATACATATAATTCATTTACATTTTATCACACTGGTATACTTTAATAGTTCATGGTATATAATTTCCATACATGCCCATATACATATTGTCACATAGATAATATATTATAACATATAGTCCCAATATATTTAGTCACAATGCTCTTACAATATAGTTTTACAAGACTTAATATATATATCCACATAAATGTCACATCGCACCATATAGTTTTATTTGTATTTTTATTCATATGCACATAACTATCAATATAATATTATTATATTAATAACTCACTTAATTGTGTTAAATAAATTAATCATGCACTTCCTTAATTAATTAAAACCAATATTAATTAATCCAATCATTTATGGGTTTTCCATAATCATTACATATCTATATAATAATCACCTATTATTAATAATTGCCAAGAAATCACTACTCCACCACAACCATTATCAATTAAATAATAATTAATAATCACATATTAACCGACCTTATGAATATCAATTAAAAATCCATAAATATACTACAACAACACTTAACAATTAATATTACTTAATTGCTCATCTCATAATTTCTTCACCAATTAACATTACTATTAGTATTTCCCATCACCATGCCACACAAGGCTTTCAACGAGTTTACCACAAACTCCACGTATTCTCAATTATTCATTTATTTAATATAATTGAGTTGTCTCATTTCATAACATGAAGTTGTTCATATTCAAATAAATATTTATTTCCATTAAAATATTTATTTAATAACACGTGGAAATTCTCGGGTATTACATGTTTTGCCACTATCATACAAGATGTCTAATGACATGCAACCTCGTGTTATCATAAGACAGGGTTGTGCATATCCACTTGCTGAGTATATCTACTAGCACTACCTATATGATCTTGTAGTTTGGTTCAAATATAATTTTCAATTGTAGACAGTGGAGATAGTTATATGTCAAGAGAAGACTCACCATCGGAAAGAAGATGATAGCAATCTTCTTGTTTTTCTCTAGGACTATTGGGTCAACCAAGGATAATTCTGTGGACATATGATATCAATCATAACCTAGACGCATGGCCTCCCATGTACAAAGGTTTCTTTGAGTAATTTCCACAGATTTTAATTTCTAAAACAGTTATTGACTGTACTTTTATGTAAAGTACCATTTTAAGGTTATGGTCGAGGCGCAATGAGGGTTACATACATTTGTATTAAAACTCATACTTTAACTGTGGTCATATTCTGCACGACAGTTCAACAGTTGTATAAATGAAGTTGCAAATGATTTTGATAGTATGATATCTGGCGACTCAGAATGGGTCGTGTGGACCTATTTTGGGGGCGTCACATTATATAATATGGTTTAGAATATAAAGAATAATTTATGGTCTTATTTAACCAGATAATGCCGCCAAGACGTTAAACTCGAAATCAAAGGGCAGAAGAATCTGTCAACAACGCTGGGGGACAACAACCAGACCCGATGCAGAACTTTGCAAACATGATAGCTCAAGCAATACGCAAAGAAGGAATGTCACGCAGGAACCAAATAGGATAATCGCTTGGCGAACTTCAAAGATTTTAAGGCTGTAGGACCGCCAGAATTTAGAGGTACAACTGAACCTATAGAAGCCCAAACTTGGCTTAAGGAAATTGAAAAGGTATTTGTGATTGCTAGGGTATCTGAGGGGCAAAAGACAGCTTTTTTCGCTTATATGATGAAATGGGAGGCGAATTTTGGGTGGGAGGCAAATCAAGTGAGGGCAGGAGAAGGTGTAGTAACTTGGGCAAGGTTTAAAACTTTGTTTTTCGAGAACTATTTCTCATCTAGTATGCAGGCTAGGATGAAGGTGAAGTTTCTGGAGTTAAAGTAGGAGAACATGAAAGTTTTGGAGTATGCCGCAAAGTTTAATGAACTGGCTAGGTTCGCTCCGCATCAAGTTGATACGGAGGCTAAGAAGGCGAGAAGGTTTGAGCTGGGATTAAAACCCTAGCTCTACAGCACGGTGGCGGTGTTGCAGATCAATACCTTTGCAGCACTTTTAGAAAAGGCTATAATAGCTGAGGAAGGGAGTGAGGCCATGAGCCTCTATAACAAGGAGAAAAAGAATAAGGGCAAAGTCGAGGGAGCTGTGATGGTGGAAACTAATAGTGGAAGTAGGAGTGGAAATGGAAAGAGGAAGGGGAACAATTTTGGGAATGTTCAAGTCAAACAGGAAGGTGTGAAGAAACAGGATGTGCAGTGTAAGAATTGCGGGAAAAATCATTCTGGTGAGTGTCTGAAAGGAAAATTTGTTTGATATAAGAGTGGGCAGGAGGGACATATCTCTCCCAACTGCCCCAATCCTAGAATGAACAGTGGGTGTCTTATGTGTGGGTTAACGGAACATAAGGTTAAGGACTGTCCGAAAAGGAGAATGGAGGCAGGGAGTGTAACCACGGGGAAAAGCAATGGGACTCTAACAATTACAGGAACAACTTCATCAAGAGAGCCAACAAAATCAACCGCAAGAGTCTTCAACATGACAGTTGAAGATACCGTGGCAGCTGGTGATAGAACTCCAGGTATTATTCGTATAACTTTTATTTTCTTATACATGATTTTCCTATATATAGAAAATTATTTTATAAAGAAATTTTGAAGGAGGAATTTGGGTTCTATTAGAAATCAATTTTCCGTTTAATCAGATAGACAAACTTTATGCTGAATAATTAACGATCAGTTTGATCAAATTTGATCGAGATCTACTTGCAATGACTGTGTATGCTATGTACCATAGTATGTATAAGCTTTACAATGGTGATTCCGGAGACGAAATCTTTATAAGGGAGGGTGAAAGTAATAACCTGATATTTTTTATATAATTAAATCAAAAATTTTGCGTATAATTTTTTTTTATTATTATTATTATAAAGGTGGGAATATATGTGCTAAGTAAAGTATATGTATATATATGATAAATGAAAATCTATTTATTACAAGAATAATTTCAAATAATTTTTGATCATTATATTCTAATAATAAATTAATTTGGTAGTAATAATATTTTATTAATTAATTTTATGAAAACATGCTTATATATTATTTAAATAATATATGAAATGATTATTGGAATTATTATAATAATTATTTTATTATATAAATTTTAGTTCAGATTATTTAAGTTAATTATTTTAACGTAATTAATAATGTTATATATGCAAGATAAATCAGATATGGAATCCAAACCCTAATTCTAGATTTTGAACAAGGAATGAGAATAATAATATACTATTAATTATATTTCGGTGCTATAAATATGTACTGTATGTATAGACTGATAATAGTTGGTCAATTATGGTGTAACGGTAGAAAACCTTGTATTACTGTGTTAAATCCTAATTTGAAACTCAATTATGAGCTTTAGACTATTATGTAATCGTGATAATGTGATCAATGACTAATATTATAAATTTTAATCTTAATTAGGAAAACCCTAATGTGACGCCCCCAAAACAAGTATACATCACCCATCTTGAGTCGCCAAATACATGGTACAAAATTCAAATACAACTTAATTATACAACAGTTGTGTAAAATACGACAAAACATAATCTAAGAGTTTTAATAAGAATATTGTCATCTAGACAATATCCATACTCAATGGAGTCCTCATTACATTTATTGTCACACTATTTAACAGAATAGTGAGGACTACTAATGCTATCTTCTGGACTGTCACTCCGTTCCCCGACTAGTCCCGGCTACGTTCTCATTTCCTGAAGAGAACAGTGAAAGAAAGGGTGAGCTCAACTAGCCCAGTAAGAAATATTAGGACTAAGATAATGCAGAATAAATTATCGTTAGCCTTCAACAGTGTTAAACTGATATAATATAACAAACATCAAGTTTAATTGCAGCGGAACAAGCAATCCATTAAAAGAATTAAGTAGAGAATAAAATCTAGTATCTTTTATGATTTAAAAGGTTTTCCATCACTTTTATCGCTAGGACTCAGCTTAATAAATAATCCACATCATCCCTGCACTACGGCCAAGGATATTCCACTAATTTCATGGAGTATAAAAGTCAAAACTTTAACCAATTGAGTATAATAAAGAATGGAATAACAAAAGAAATCACCAGGCATGCGATAGACCGCACAGACAAGTTATTCCAACAGAATAAAAAATAACGAAACTAGGTCATGCGTAAAGCACAGACAGGATGTTCCAACAGAATAATAAATAATGGAACCAGGTCGTGCATAAATGCACAGACAGGATATTCCAACAGAATAATAAACAACGGAACCAGGTCAAGCGTAAATGCACAGACATGATGTTCCAACAGAATAATAACGGAACCAGGTCATGCCTAAAGCATAGACAGGATGTTTCAACAAAATGGTAAAGAATGGAATAATAGAAGAATTTCACCATGTATGCGGTACTTCGCATAGACAGGTTATTCCAACATAATGATAAAGAATGGAATAACAAAAGAATTTCACCATGTATGCGGTACTTCGCATAGACAGGTTATTCCAATATAATGATAAAGAATGGAATAACAGAAGAATTTCACCAAGTATAGGGTAGCCCGCGTATACAGGTTATTCCAACAGAATAATAAAGAATGGAATAACAGAAGTTCTCTTTATGAATACGAAAGAAATAATACCCCTTACGTTAAAAAGAAGAGTACTCTAACTGGTAGGGCGAGGATTTTCTTGAAGAAAACTTATACTGCTTTTTACGCTCAAAGCTTCTTAATGTTAGGTTTTGTAAAAAATAAAGTAGCAATCAAATTGAAAAATTAGCGGAAGCGAAATAAAATCAGATTTTAAAATTTTTTCACAAACCAATTACCCGGATCATCATTTATGAATATTATTAATTAAACGAAGAATAAGATATTATGAAATCATACCCTTATAGAAACGAGCTTCCTCAGGTACGAGTTCACCTCCTACTTCTCCGCGATCTCCTTGAATCTCCGGGTAGATTCCTTCCTTTGATCAATGTAAGCCACCCAAGTGTATGGCCTCTAGAGGTGATCCACCAAAGAAGAAGAATTTTCAAGAAGAAGGGGTATTGGCTCAAACCCTAGTTTTTCCTATTTGTATAGAAAAAGGAGGCGTACTCTTCAACTCTAGAAATTACGTATATCAGATATCTGATATAAGACTCCTCTTATAAAGATATCATGTAACCTTATTTTAATTAAAATAAGGTATTATTTATTTAATTAAACTCTTTTAATTAAATGGGCTCCCTAATCCTATTAAGGTAATTAATTAAACTCCTTTAACTAATTTTCCTTCCTAATCCAATTAGGAATAAATGAGAGTACTTATATTAAATTAATTCCTAAACCTTTTAGAAATTAAAATAATAATAATTGTAATAATATTAATAAGACTCCTCTTATTAATTTATATTTAATATTTCTAAAATATTAAATAATAAATATTAAGCTATTTAATTTATTCTATCACCATAGATTAAATTAAATATACTTAACATATTATTACAATTATGCCATTAACTTCTTAAATAATTATTCTTCCTTTTATGGTGTGACCCTTTAGGTTCTCCATATTAAACCGGTTGTGAATAAATCAATTAGAACAATTCTAATCTCATTTAAATAAATAAATTAAACAAATAATTTATTTAAATAAATAATATTTATTCTACAATAGGATAAGCCTCCTAGCGATCAACGACTTTCCGGATAATATAGATTTCAACATTAATCATAAAAGAACCTTTGAGTAAATAGTTACCGCATAATTCAATCCTTCCACCATACAATGTCCCAATTAAATATAAGACATGGAATTACTCACAAGTCTTATTTTATTTAATTATATGTATTTCGATTCCTAAATGCATTAACTCTAATGAATGCAAATTAGAAACTACTTTCTAATTTCATTCCACCTCGCCAAGGATTCTGGGTTGTCATTTATCGAATCACATAGACATTTCTCCTTTTACTAGAAGTGGTAGATTCTTTATTGATCATTCATTATCTTCATATATAACTTATTACACCCAAGCATACCCTTTGATATACTCTAAGAGTCTTAAGGAATAAGTCAAAGTGTAATTCATTATATATAAGATACTATGATGATCTCAAGTCTAAGGATCATTTGTACTACTATCACTACAGAATTCCTATTGATGTAAGTAAAACTCCATTAGGTATTCCTTAGCGAGTCACGTTCAGTGAACTTATTCTCTAATAAGCACCTACATACTTGCTTTAGTGTCTCCACACAAATGATCATGAGATCAATCATCCTCATCTAATGAGCAAACAACGTATGTACCAATCTATCCGAATTCATTAATCCCCTTTTTAGTAATCCATTGATTGGGAACATTTTAGTTTTAAGCTATCTAAGAATTTAGATCTCATTATCATGATCTTATCATGATTCTAAAAGCATTGCTTAAAACTATGGGTTTATCACATATTATTAAAACAGCACCATGTAGATAATAAATGCCTTTTAATAAATAATTCTATTATTAATAAATAAATAAGATTGATTACACAAGATATGCTTTATCATCATACATGATTGGCTTCAGATGCATAATACTTTCAATCTCCCACTTGCACTAAAGCCAATCGCCGTGGTATCTCATACCCATCTTCTCTAAGTGACGATCAAACCGCTTTGTTGTGTTAACGCTTTAGTAAATGGATCGCAATATTGTCTTGAGAGTCCACACGCCCAGGTAACGTCTCCTCTTTCAATGATCTCTTTGATCAAATGAAATCGTCCGCAACACGTGTTTGGATTTTCGATGAGACTGGGTTCCTTAGCTTGCAGGTAATGACTCCAAATGTTGTTGCACGAATAAAGGCCTTCGGTCCTTTAATGCTAGGAACCTCACCAAGTTCGGTAATGAACTTCTTCATCCAAATGACTTCCTTTGCAGACTTCACTTGCGACTATATATACTCTACCTCTGTCACTAAATCAACAATCATTTCTTTGCTTGGAACTTTTCCAACTCATCGCGCCCATTGTTTAAGGTAAACACATACCCAAATGCATTTATTGTCATCTTGGTTTGTTTGAAAACTTAAGTCCGTGAAGCCCTCTAGTTTTAATTCGGACCCACCGTGAGACAAGAAATACATCCTTAGTTCTTCTTAAGTACTTTAGGATATTTTTCACCGCCTTCCAAAGTGTTCTTTCATTGGATTCGATCGATATCCGCTTGTTACATTAAGTGCATGAGCGACATCCGGTCTAGTACATATCATACCGTATATGATAGATCCTATTGTCAAGCATAAGGAATCTTACTCATACGGTTTCTCTCCTCAGTGTTTTGGGGCTTGTTTCTTGGAGAGATGTATTCCATGGCTCATCTCCAGATGAGACCTATTTTGGAATCTTCCATGCTAAACCTTTTTAGCATCAAGTCAATGTATCGTTCCTTGGGACAAGCCAAGCATCCTATTAGATCTATCTCTATAGATCTTTATCCCCAAAATATAGGATGCTTCTCCCAAGTCCTTCATGGAGAAATGTTTAGATAACCAGATTTTAATTGATTGCAGCATGGGAATATCATTCTCTATCAGTAATATATCATCAACATATAATACAAGGAATGAAACAGCGCTCCCACTAATTTTCTTGTACACACATGGTTCATCCTCATTTTTGATAAAATCAAATTCTTTGATTGTCTCATCAAACGGATGTTCCACCCACGTAGAAGCTTGCTTTAATCCATAAATGGATCGTCAGTAGCTTAGACTTGATTTGTTCCAACCTTTGAAACAAATCCTCTGGTTGTGTCATATACACATCCTCCTCAAGTTTCCCATTGAGGAAGGCCGTTTTTCACGTCCATATGCCGATTTCGTGAGTCATAGTAAGTCGTAATCGCAAGCAAAATCCGAATGGACTTGAGCATTACTCTTTGGTGAGAAGGTTTCGTCATAGTCAACTCCTTGTCTTTGTTTGAAACCTTTTGCAACGATCCAGGCCTTATAGGTCTCTACCTTGCCGTCCCCGCTCAGATCTTTCTTTTAAAGACCCATTTACACCCAATAGCTTAATGCCTTGGTGGTGAGACCAAAGTCCATACTTGGTTCTCATATATAGAGTCCATCTCGAATTTCATGGCTTCTTGCCACTTCTCCGAGTCTTTACTACTCATACTTTTGCTCAGTAATTCAATGGATCATCATCATCTATGAAGAGTACCTCATTGTCATCTTCTATGACAAGTTCATACCTGTCTGGCATCTTTGGTACTCTTCCAGATTTACAAATAGGGTGTGGTACAGAAGGAATCTCTACTTGGTTAGGTACCTCACTTTGATCTGTAGTATTTTGTGGTTCTTTAACCTCTTCAAGATATATCTTACTCCCATCGACCCTTCAAGGATAAACTCCTTTTCCAAGAAGTGCAGATGTTTCACAACAAACACCTTTTGATCGGTTGGATGATAGAAATAATACCCCGATGTTTCTTTAGGATATCCCACAAATCTACATTTGTCGGATCTAGTCATGACTTTATCGTTTTCAAACTTTTTGACATAAGTTGGATAACCCCAAGTCTTAACATGCTTAAGATTTGGTTTCCTCCCTATCCATAACTCATATGGGGTCTTGGGGACGGATTTTGTAGGTACCTTGTTAAGTAGGTATGCGGTGACTCTAGGCATAACCCCGGAATGAAACCGGAAGGTCGGTAGAAACTCATCATAGATCGAACCATGTCCAACAATGTTCAATTTCTCCTTTCGGATACACCATTCATCCATGGCATCCCCGGTGGAGTCCATTGTGAGATTATACCATTTTCTTTGAGACAATTGAGAAACTCACCACTTAAGTATTCTCCTCCTCGATCGATCAAGAATCTTAATACTCTTACCAGCTTTGCTTCTCAACTTCACTTCGAACTCTTTGAACTTTTCAAATGATTTGATTTGTATTTCATTAAATACACATATCCAAATCTTGAGTGGTGGTCACAATTGAATGTAATAAAATAAGAATACCCTCCTCGTATGCGATCGTTGTCATAGGTCCACATACATCCGTGTGTACCAACGCTAACAACTCAGAACTCTTTCTCCTTTTCCACTAAAAGGAGATTTAGTCATTTTACCCATGAGACAAGATTCACAGGTTGGATATGATTCATAATCGATAGCTCTAGGAGCCCATCTTTATGCAACTTGGATAATCTTGTTTCATTAATATGACCGAGTCTACAGTGCCACATGAAGGTATAATTAACATCATCTCTTTTCCTTTTCTTAGTTTGTTCAATTTGAAATATATTTTCATGCAAGTCAAGTATGTAAAGTCCATTTCGTAAATTACCAACACCATATAAAACATTATCATTATAAATAGAACAACTGTTGGTCTTTATTATAATATTAAAACCATCCATATCCAATACAGAGATAGAAATAATGTTTCTAATGATATTTGGAACAAAATAACAATTATTTAAATTGATGAACTTGCGTGTAGGCGTCTTAAACAATAAGTCCCTACAACTAATGCAAAGAACCTTTGCTCCATTTCCGCTCGTAGGATCGACCTCATCCTTGCTCGACTTTCTACTTTCGACTGGGTCCTCGATATTATTACATATGTGAGAACCACATCCCAGATCCAATACCCAAGTAGAAGATTGACTTTCGTAAAAAATAATTTCAATCATAAACAAACCTTGATTAGGATTCAAGCTTCTCCAAGCTTCTTCCGCTTTTTGTTCATGAGATAATCCTTGTAGTTCCTCTTCCCGGTGATTCTTACTTATTGCAATGGAAGTAAATTTTCACAATTTGGATCAGTTTCTTTTGATCCTTCACTTTCGCCTTTCCTTAGCCTTCTTGGATTTTTTTCTTTTCGAAGATACCTTGGGCCTCTTCCTTTTCTTGGAAGAATCATCCACCGAAGAAGACATGGTTCTTCTTGGATGGGAAGTGACCTTCAAAGATTTTCAACATGTTAAGTAATTCGTGCAAGTCGACATCCAACTTATTCATGTGAAAATTCACAACAAATTGTGAGAAGGTGTCTGGGAGTGATCGCAAGACTAAATCTTGACTCAACTCCCCATCCACGACGAACCCAAGCCGTCCAAGACGTTCAATCAGATTGATCATCTTTAGGACATGAGTCTCAATCAGTAGTGCCCTCGGTCATCCGAGATCGGAAGAGCTCCTTAGATATTTCATATCTAGCAATTCCTACTTTGCTCACCATACAACTCGAAGGTGCAAGAAGATAGTAGGAGCATCCATATTTTCATGCTAATGTCAAGCTCGTTACTCATGGATGCGAGCATGATGCATCGAGCCACAGATGCATCATTTTGCCACCGTTTAAAAGTAGCAATCTCTTCCTCGGAGGTCGCCTCTCGCAACTTTTTGCAGTCTGCTTAATTTAGGACATAAGAAATCTTTTTCAAAGAAGTGAGAACAATTCTCAGATTCCTTAACCAAATCAAGGTAGTAGTTATTAAAATTGGTTTGTTAGCATCAAGTATGCTACGTGATGAAATTAGTGAATGTGACATTTTCAAAATTTCGCATGTAAAAAAGACAATATTTTAGCAAACATTCATTTAATTAATTACCAAAATAAATTAGGTCTTATTTTATATTGGTATCTCCCACTATTTTCTTCAAACTATATTACCCTCATTTATATAGTTCGAAAAATCTAATTAAAGTTTTTTTTGCTAGTGAGAATAAGGATCCCATTTCAAATATATATAGCCTTGTGGTGACACAACAAACTATATATAAATAAATAGGTAGACAACTCCTTGTCAATTACATCATCATGTAACTCCTTATGTTCTCTTAGATTATTTTGATCAAGTGGTGGCACATCAGAATCAAAATTATCTAAGTTAAGTCCAACCTAGCACTTCCATATATTCAAAAAAAAAATATCGCCCTTGTGGTGACACAACAAAACAATATTGTTCAATTTTCTTTATAAGCATCAAATGTGATAATTAACATCTTAAATACTTAATACTTGCCTTGTGGTGACACAACAAACTCATATTAAATATTTAATACTCTATTAATTTTATCATGCTAGAAAATGACGCTCGATATTCTAAATATCTTTGAACGCTTAAGACTTTAAAAAAAAAACTTTGAGGGATTTGTTATTATTTGTCTCATCTTGTTTTTAGCGCATGCAAAATATATATATAAAATACGCATATATTATTAAAACATAAGTATGTTTGCATAATATATAATATATATAATACTAGCATGATGCATATAGAATACTATATTCTACCCGGATTGATTATGGACTTTTATTCTAGTTTGGTTCACTAGAGCCACCAAGTGAACCAAAAGGTCAAACCCTAGGGTGCAAAGAATAAACATTTAAATATAACTATTACATTTAAACCCGGGCTCCATTACAAGCGGGTCTTTTAGCGCCTCCTTGCTCCTTGATCTCTAGGTTCTTCAAAAAAATTCTAACTAATCCTATTACATTAAACTATTTAATTTAAATAGAAACCTTGATCAGTGATCAAGGGAAGTACATGCAGAGAGAGATAGAATTTACATCAAGAAGAAAACCAGAAAAGACGAGGTATGCAGACCCCATTTAATAAAACCCATTCATTCAAACATCTAACTAAAATAAATCCAATCACATTGGTCAATTGTCCATAATTAATCTCATTTATTATCATACATATCATCATATGTATCAATAAATTAAATCATTCCATATATATATGAATATCATTTAATGGGCAATTTTATGTTGCATGAAATCCAATTTCAAGATTAAAATAAACTCTTTTATTTTAATTATAAAATTATTAAGATTAATATATATATATAACAATTATATATATATATATAATAAAAGTCCTACTCCTTTTTTTTACTAACGGCAGGACCTTGATTAACAAAAGATTAACCTTGCTTTGCAATCCTGGACATAACATATATATACTGCCACGTGGAACAGCAACTCAGAAAAAAATAAAAAAAAACAACACAGATGCCTTTAATTTTCGCTGAAACATTTTTTTTTTTTCAAAAAAAACGTGATTTGATTATTATATATATAATATATAAATAACGAGAATCACCTTGAGTTGCTAACAATATTATATATATATATATATATATATATACAATGATTGCAGAAAAAAAGTTTTTCCTAAAAGTTTTCAGAAAAAAAAAAAAATTTAATAAAATAATAATTTTATACAATAAATTATGCCCAATAAATTATTCAAAATACATACCCATACATATATGGAATCAAAATAATTAATAATTCAGATAAAGTTTGGGCTCATGATACCAATCGTTAGGTTTTGTAAAAATAAAGTAGCAATCAAATTGAAAAATTAGCGGAAGCGAAATAAAATCGATTTTAAAATTTTTCACAAACCAATTACCGGATCATCCTTTATGCATATTATTAATTAAACGAAGAATAAGAAATTATGAAATCATACCCCTGTAGAAACGAAGCTTCCAGTGCACGAAGTTCACCTCCTACTTCTCGCGATCTCCCTGAATCTCGGGTAGATTCCTTCCTTTCGATCAATGTAAGCCACCCAAGTGTATGGCCTCTAGAGGTGATCCACCAAAGAAGAAGAATTTTCAAGAAGAAAGGGTATTGGCTCAAACTCTAGTTTTTCCTATCTCGATATAGAAAAGGAGGCGACTTTCTTCAACTCTAGAATTACGTATATCGGATATCCGATATAAGACTCCTCTTATAAAGATATCATGTAACCCTATTTTAATTAAAATAAGGTATTATTTATTTAATTAAACTCTTTTAATTAAATGGGCTCCCTAATCCTATTAGGGTAATTAATTAAACTCCTTTAACTAATTTTCCTTCCTAATCCAATTAGAAATAAATGAGAGTACTTATATTAAATTAATTCCTAAACCTTTTAGAAATTAAAATAATAATAATTGTAATAATATTAATAAGACTCCTCTTATTAATTTATATTTAATATTTCTAAAATATTAAATAATAAATATTAAGCTATTTAATTTATTCTATCACCATAGATTAAATTAAATATACTTAACATATTATTACAATTATGCCATTAACTTCATAAATAATTATTCTTCCTTTTATGGTGTGACCCTTTAGGTTCTCCATATTAAACCGGTTGTGAATAAATCAATTAGAACAATTCTAATCTCATTTAAATAAATAAATTAAACAAATAATTTATTTAAATAAATAATATTTATTCTACAATAGGATAAGCCTCCTAGCGATCAACGACTTTCCAGATAATATAGATTTCAACATTAATCATAAAAGAACCTTTGAGTAAATAGTTACCATACAATTCAATCCTTCCACCATACAATGTCCCAATTAAATATAAGACATGGAATTACTGTCAAGTCTTATTTTATTTAATTATATGTATTTCGATTCCTAAATGCACAACTCCTAATGAATGCAAATTAGAAACTACTTTTTAATTTCATTCCACCTCGCCAAGGATTCCCAGGTTGTCATTTATCGAATCACATAGGACATTTCTCCTTTTACTAGAAGTGGTAGATTCTTTATTGATCATTCATTATCTTCATATATAACTTATTATACCCAAGCATACCCTTTGATATACTCTAAGAGTCTTAAGGAATAAGTCAAAGTGTAATTCATTATATATAAGATACTATGATGATCTCAAGTTCAAGGATCATTTGTACTACTATCACTACAGAATTCCTATTGGCGAGTGTAAGTAAAACTCCATTAGGTATTCCTTAGCGAGTCACATTCAAATGAACTTATTCTCTAATAAGCACCTACATACTTTGCTTTAGTGTCTCCACACAAATGATCATGAGATCAATCATCCTCATCCAATGAGCAAACAACGACGTACTCAATCTATCCAATTCATTAATCCCTTTTAGTAATCCATTGATTGGGAACATTTTAGTTTTAAGCTATCTAAGAATTTAGATCTCATTATCATGATCTTATCATGATTCTAAAAGCATTGCTTAAAACTATGGGTTTATCACATATTATTAAAACAGCACCATGTAGATAATAAATGCCTTTTAATAAATAATTATTTTATTAATAAATAAATAAGATTGATCACACAGTATATGCTTTATCATCATACATGATTGGCTTGTATGCATAATACTTTCAATCTCCCACTTGCACTAAAGCCAATCGCCGTGGTATCTCATACCCATCTTCTCTAAGTGACGATCAAACTGCTGTTGTGTTAACGCTTTAGTAAATGGATCTGCAATATTGTCTTGAGAGTCCACACGCTCCAGGGTGACGTCTCCTCTTTCAATGATCTCTCTGATCAAATGAAATCGTCCGCAACACGTGTTTGGATTTACGATGAGACTTGGGTTCCTTAGCAATGCAATGTACTCCCAAGTGTTGTCACAGTAATAAAGGCATCGGTCCTTTAATGCTAGAAACCACACCAAGTTCAGTAATGAACTTCTTCATCCAAACGACTTCCTTTCAAACTTCACTTGTAGCTATGTCTATCGCCTCACATCCTTTGAATCAAAGAATCGTTTCTTTGCTTGGAACTTTTCAACTCAATGCGCCACCGTTTAAGGTAAACACATACCCAAACGGAGTTATTGTCATCTTGGTCTTTTTGAAAACTTGAGTCTGCGTGAAGCCCTCTAGTTTTAATTGAAGCCCACTGAGACAAGAAATACATCCTTAGTTCTTCTTAAGTACTTTAGGATATTTTTCAACGCCTTCCAGTGTTCTTCTCCGGATTCGATCGATATCTCGCTTGTTACATTAAGTGTATGAAGCGACATCCGGTCTAGTACATATCATACTACAGTACATGATAGATCCTATTGCTGAAGCATAAGGAATCTTACTCATACGGTTTCTCTCCTCAGGTGTTTTTGGGGCTTGTTTCTTGGAGAGATGTATTCCATGGCTCATCGGCATGAGACCTCTTTTGGATAATTAGTGGTTGTGATACTAATGAATATCCTTGGCCGTAGTGCAGGGATGATGTGGATTATTTATTAAGCCGAGTCCCAGTGATAAAAGTGATGCAAAACTTTATAAAACATAAAAGATAGTAGATTTTATTCTCTACTTGACTCTTTTAATGGATTGCTTGTTCCGCCGCAGTTAAACTTGATGTTTGTTATATTTTATCAGTTTAACACTGTTGAAGGCTAACGATAATTTATTTTACATTATCTTAGTCATAATATTTCTTCTTTGGGCTAGTTGAGCTCACCCTTTTGCTTTCATTGTTCTCTTCTGTGAAATGAGAATGTAGTGAGGACTAGTCGGGAAGCGAGTGATTGGTCCAGAGGATAGCATTAGTAGTCCTCACTATATTATGAAATAGTGTGTTGATAAATGTATTGAGGACTTATTTTGAGTGTGGATATTGTCTAGATGACAATATTTGTATTAAAACTCACAACATATGTTTTGTCGTATTTTACACGACTGTTGTATAATTAGTTTGTATTTGTATTCAGTACCATGTATTTGGCGACTCAGAAAAGGTGATGTATACCTATTTTGGGGGCGTCACAGTTGGTATCAAAGCTTAGGGATATGATCCCTGGCTGAGATGTGAGATAAGAACTAGGAGGAGAGAGACGGGGAATTCTTTCGCTAGTATGACCTACTTAAGTTTATTTGATATTTAATTGGTCGGTAAGAGTATAGGGATAATATGTGATATGTTATTTAACCCTTGTTTTGTGGCAGTATTTGAAAACGACATTCGAGAATATTGAGAATATCAATGGAGCACAGGAGACCGTTGAGTCTCCACAGATCAATAATCAGGATAATGTTCATCAGGAAGGCAACAATCCTCAAGCAAACAATAACACTGACTAAATTATGAACGATGGAATGTTCAGAGGCTTTATGCAATTCATGCAACATTAGGCAAGAGCAGCTCCTGTCCAAAATACAGGTGGAAATACAGGCAACTCTCGGACGGTCACCGCCAAGGAATTTAAGGAACTAGGACCACCGGAGTTTTTTGGAGATCCAAAACCACTTAAGGCGGAGACGTGGATAAAGCAGATCTGCAAGATATTTGATGTCTTGGGATGCTCCGAGGAGCAAAAGGTTCCCTTTGCCACCTTTATGTTGAGAGCAGAGGCAGATTACTGGTGGGAATCTGTAAAGCGTACTCAACCTGCCGAACTGAAGATGACTTGGGAGAAGTTCCAAGAATTGTTCAACGACAAGTACTTTCCCAAAAGTATTCGTCACATGAAAGAGGTATAATTCATCAAGCTGGAGCAAAACAACATGACCGTATCGCAGTATGAAGCCAAGTTTGCCGAATTATCCCGATTTGCGTCCCATTTGGTTGATAATGAGGAGAGAATGACGCGAATGTTTTTAAGAGGTTTGAAACCCGAGATACGTCAATATCTTATCTCTCATAAACTATGTTTGTATTAGGATGTTGTTAATAGGGCTCGATTATTGGAGCGATAATGAGTCAAACCAACCAAAAGAGAGTGCCGCAGAAATGATAATACTAGTGAGAAGCGATCATCAAAGCGGTGACAACAAGCGTGGAATCAATCAAAGCGTAAATTGTAACCACTTCGGTGGTAATCAGGGCCAAAATAATAAGAATGGACATTTCAAGAAGAGGAGATTCAACAATGATGGAAAGACGTTAGCACCAGCACCCATTGTTAAGGAAGGAGAACGACCCCCTATCATATGCTTCAAATGCGGAGGGGAGGGACACATCAGTCCAAACTGCGCGATGCCGTCCAAAGTATGTTATAATTGTGGAAGAGAAGGTCACCTAGCCCGATTTTGTCATTCACCGAAGACAAGTTCAGCTAGGATAGAAGCACCAAAGGCCGTCCCAGAAAAGTCATAGCCGGTAGTGCAAGGGATAGCGTTTGTCGTGACCTCCCAGAAAGCAAGGAACCCAAATGAGGTCATCACGGTTAAGCTTATCATAAACTCTAGCGAAGTCTATACCTTATTTGATACCGGTTCTACCCATTCTTTTATTTCTCCTACTTGCACTCAACGTTTAAATTTGACTCCGGAGAATTTAGACTTTAACTTATCTGTTGAAACTACATTGGGAGAAACCTTCATTACATCCACGGTTTATAAGTCTTGTTTGATTCAAATCGGTAACCGCACATTACCTGTCAATCTTATTTCTTTGAAAATACTTGCATTTGATGTGATTCTAGGGATTGATTGGTTAACTACTCATCATGCAAAAATTGATTGTTTTCGTAAGGTTATTAGCTTTCATATTCCCAACCAACCTATTATACAAATTCAAGCAACCAAACCATTAAAATCAATCATGGTCATCTCAAGCCATAAAACTATTCTTTTATTGAAAAACGGATGTCAAGCTTTCTTAGCTCATGTCACGGATCTAAACAAAAATACGTCAGTTTTGAATAATATTTCTATTGTTAATAAATTTCCTGACGTATTCCCAATAGAACTTCATGGCCTACCCCCAGAGCATAAAATTGAATTTTGTATCGACCTTGAACCCAGTACAAAACCCATTTCCAAAGCCCCATATCGAATGGCTCCTATTAAACTTCTGGTGTTAAAGACCCAACTGTAGGAATTGTTAGACATTGGATTTATTCGTCCTAGTACTTCTCCTTGGGGTGCTCCTGTTCTATTCGTGAAAAAGAAAGATGGGAGTCTGCGAATTTGTATTGATTATCGGGAGTTGAATCATGTCACCATCAAAAATAGGTACCCATTGCCACGTAATGATGACCTGTTTGACCAGTTGCAAGGAGCCAAATTCTTTTCAAAGATTGATCTTCATTCTGGATATCACCAATTGAAGATTAAAACTGATGACATTCTAAAGACGGCTTTCAGAACTTGGTACGGAAATTATGAATTCCTAGTCATGTCCTTTGGATTAACTAATGCTCCTGCTGCCTTCATGGATATGATGAACTGAGTATTCAAGGAATATTTGGATCACTTTGTGGCCGTCTTTATTGATGACATCCTCATATATTCCAAAAGCCGCGAAGATCATGAGCAACACTTGAGGATGATACTCCAAAAGCTTTGTGAATATAAGTTTTATGCCAAGTTGAAGAAATGCGAGTTCTGGCTTGAGGAAGTAGCATTCCTTGGGCACGTAGTATTAAGTTATGGAATATCTATTGACCCAGCAAAGATTGAAGCTATTCAAAGCTGGGTAGCAACCTAAATCAGTGACCGAAGTACGTAGCTTTCTCGGCTTAGCTGGTTATTATCGGAGATTCGTAGAAGGGTTTTCTCGAATCGCTACTCCATTAACTCAGCTGACTCAGAAAGATACAAAATTTGGTTGGAACAAGGAATGTGAGAAGAGTTTTCAAGAACTCAAGAGGAGACTCATTTCAGCACCTTTTCTAACAATACCATTTGGCTCGGAGGGATTTGTCATCTACAGTGATGCTTCGGGTAAAGGGTTAGGATGTGTTCTCATGCAACATGGGAAAGTCATAGCCTATGCCTCTCGACAACTCAAAGAATATGAGAGGAATTATCCTACTCATGATCTAGAGTTGACAGCTGTTGTTTTCGCACTTAAAATTTGGAGGCATTACTTGTATGGGGAGAAAGTGGAGATCTTTACGGATCATAAAAGCCTCAAATATTTCTTCACTCAAAAGGAAATCAACATGCGACAACGACATTGGCTTGAACTGTTGAAAGATTATGATCATACCATCTAATATCATCCTGGAAAAGCGAACGTGGTAGTTAACGCATTGAGTAGAAGATCATACGCGGCACGAAAAGCGATATTGACAACGCAAAGGCCCATTTTGTGTGACCTGAAAAGGATGGAGATAGAGTTAAAGACTCCAGGGACCCATGTGATGATGGCAAATATACGAGTAGAACCGACTTTAATTGATAAAGTTAAAGCTGCTCAAGTTACAGATCTGGAGCTGATGCGTATGAAGAAGAAAGTGCAAGAAGGTGCTATGCCGGAAGCAAGAATCGAGGAAGAAGGAATACTTCGAGTCAACTCCAGACTTTATGTTCCTAACGACCCTGATTTAAAGTATAAAATCATGATGGAGGCGTACAACACACCGTTTGTAATCCATCCTGGGAGTACCAAAATGTATCGTGATCTTCGTTATAAATTTTGGTGGAGCAATATGAAGAGGGAGATAACGCTGTTTATCTCAAGGTGTCTAACTTGTCAATGAGTCAAGGCGGAGCATCAAGTACCAAAAGGTCCATTGCAACCACTTGAAATTCCAGAATGGAAGTGGGAGCACATTACCATGGATTTCGTTACTGGTCTTCCCAAGCTTTGTCAAGGCATACATGCAATTTGGGTCATTGTTAATGGATTTACCAAGTCTGCTCATTTTTTACCAATACGAGAAACTTATACACTTGAACGTCTTGCTTTTATGTACATAAACGAGATTGTAAGAATTCATGGTATGCCAGTATCCATAGTTTCTGATCGAGACCCAAGATTCACTTCACGATTTTGGGTTAGTTTGCAAAAAGCTATGGGCACGAATTTACGATTTAGTTTGGCATATCATCCTCAGACGGACGGACAATCAGAGAGGAATATTCAAACTCTGGAAGATTTATTAAGACTATGTGTCCTTGATATCAAGGGAAGTTGGGATAAGTTCTTACCATTGGTGGAGTTTTCCTACAACAACAGTTATCAAGCAAGTATTGGCATGGCTCCATTTGAGGCGTTGTATAGAAGAAAGTGTCGTTCTCCAGTATGCTGGGATGAGGTGGGTGAAATAACATTGTTGGGACCGGAGTTGGTACGTATGACTACAGAAAAGATTCAAATGATTCGACAACGTATAAAAACCTCACAAGATCAACAAAAGAGTTATGCTGATCTTCATCGAAAGGACATTGAATTTGATATTAGAGATCATGTGTTGTTACATGTTGCTCCATGGAAAGGAGTTACGAGATTTGGAAAGAGAGGAAAGCTCAATCCTCGATTCATTGGCCCATTTTTAATCCTCAATCGAGTAGGAACTGTGGCCTATAGACTCGCTTTACCGCCAAGTATGTCTCGTGTTCATAATATTTTTCACATATCCATCTTACGTATATATGTGGAAGACCCGAACCACATTATTGAGTTAGAACCGGATGAAATAGCGAAAGATTTAACGTATGAAGAGGTTCCTGTTCAAATCTTGGATAAGAAGGAACATATTCTACGCTCCAAGGTTATACCTCAAGTCAAAGTTTTGTAGAGAAACCACGATGTTGAGGAAATGACCTGGGAGTTAGAATCTAAAATAAAATCAAGGTATCCTTACCTCTTCGACATACTAGGTATGTACCCTAATTTCGAGGGCAAAATTTCTTAAGAAGGGGAGGTTGTAAGACCCCAACTTTTATGAATAAAGATGATTTTTCTATAAATATCATTTTTGAATATTATGGAATGAATTTGATATAATGTTATAGTTGGGGGTAATATGTATAAATTTTGCAAAGTACGCAAGTTGTTATATAATATTCGATTGGTCGGGAAATATTCGTTTTAACAGGGAATATTCGTACAACGGCACAATCATTTGTAGACCCCACAACGGAATTATTGTCGGATTGAGAAAATGATAAAAATATTTTATAAAAATAACGGCGGAAGTTTTACCATTAACTATTGAAACACCCGGTGTTAAAAGTACAGTAATACGCGTGGTTGCATAGTAGCACACGGTATTGATTATTGATGCTTACGTGAGAAGTCACTAAGTTTTGATTCAATTATTATCGATATTTTATATATTATTAAATCAATAATTGAGATGACAGAGTTATTAATATTATTATTTGCAATATTAACGATGTCTAGAAGTTACGCCAAGGAGAGGTTTGGTCACCTAATCAAGGCGCCTAATAGGAGAAATCCTTATTAGAAAGCCCCTCTTTCCAGGAACGACACAGTCGATTAATAGTGTGAATAATAATAATGATGATGAGTTTTGTTTTATTAGTATTATTAATGTAATAAAACAAAAAGCTTTTTTATATAAAATGTAATACTTTTATAAAGTTATTCGCTTTATTAGACTATAAATAGACTATATAATATTCTATTATGCATAGTGTTTTTGCATAGTAAAATCTTGTTATATAAAATGTAATACTTTTATAAAGTTATTTGTTTTATTAGACAATAATTAGAATATATTATATTTTATTATGCATAGTGTTGCATAGTTACTGATATAGTATTTTGCATAGTAAAATCTTTTTATATAAAATGTAATACTTTTATAAAGTTATTCATTTTATTAGATTATAAATAGAATATATTATATTTTATTTAAAAGATTTTGTGTTAAATCTGGACCGTCCGTTTAAAAGTAAATCAATCTAGACCATTCATGAATTAGTTACTATTCAGTCCATTCTTCTATTAATAGACGCTCATTCCTTCATTATTTCTTACGAATTCACTGAAACTCTAGAGAGAGAAACTGTAGAGAGAAAGAAGAAAAGTGTTATGCTACTTCACTACTCCTATATCCAGTACTCTTCTTTCTAAGGTAAGGGGTATTATTTCTTTCTTATTCATGAAGAGAACTTCTGTTATTCCATTCTTTATTATTCTGTTGGAATAACCTGTATACGTGGGCTACCCTATACTTGGTGAAATTCTTCTATATTCCATTCTTTATCATTATGTTGGAATAACCTGTCAATGCGAAGTACCGCATACATGGTGAAATTCTTCTGTTATTCTATTCTTTACCATTCTGTTGAAACATCCTGTCTATGCTTTAGGCATGACCTGGTTCCGTTATTATTCTGTTGGAACATCATGTCTGTGCGTTTACGCATGACCTGGTTCTGTTGTTTATTATTCTGTTGGAATATCTTGTCTGTGCATTTACGCATGACTTGGTTCTATTATTTATTATTCTGTTGGAACATCCATGCGCTTTTACGCATGACACGGTTCTCGTTATTTATTATTACATTGAAATAACACATGCATGCGATTATCGCATGCCTGGTGATTTCTTTTGTTATTCCATTCTTTATTATACTCAATTGGTTAAAAGTTTTGACTTTTATACTCCATGAAATTAGTGGAATATCCTTGATATTTACGCTTCATCCAGTATCTTTTCATGAAAATATTCTTCTGAGCATTCTTAAATTTTACTCTACAAAGGAGTATCATGTTGACAATTTGGACGTTGTTGGTTCCTGGATAAATTAATTCTTGAACTTGTTTTATTGAATTCTTATATCATTGTCATCATCCTCATGTTTATATTATACTGAAAGTCATCTGTGGCCTATAGTGCATAGATGGACTTGGTATGATTATGACCAGGGATTATTTGGTGTAATCATGACCGTAATGTTACAAATAATTTGGAAAAGTCATCATTGGTCGTTGTGCATTGATGGACAGTTGTTGGCATAATCATGACCATTGATGAATACATGAATATCCTTGGCCCGTAGTGCATGGATAATTTGTGGTTGTGATACTAATGAATATCCTTGGCGTAGTAGTGGTGGATGATGTGGATTATTTATTGTCGAGTCCCAAGTGATAAAAGTTATGAAAAACTTTTTAAAACATAAAAGATAGTAGATTTTATTCTCTACTTGACTCTTTTAATGGATTGCTTGTTTCGCCGCAGTTAAACTTGATGTTTGTTATATTTTATCAGTTTAACACTGTTGAAGGCTAACGATAATTTATTCTGCATTATCTTAGTCATAATATTTCTTATTGGGCTAGTTGAGCTCACCCCTTTTGCTTTCATTGTTCTCTTCAGGAAATGAGAACGTAGCATGGACTAGTCGGGGAACAGGGTGACGGTCCAGAGGATAGCATTAGTAGTCCTCACTATTCTATGAAATAGTGTGTTAATAAATGTATTGAGGACTTATTTTGAGTGTGGATATTGTCTAGATGACAATATTTGTATTAAAACTCACAGCATATGTTTTGTCGTATTTTACACGACTGTTGTATAATTAGTTTGTATTTGTATTCAGTACCATGTATTTGGCGACTCAGAATAGGTGATGTATACCTATTTTGGGGGTGTCACAGTTACTGTAGCAATAATTGAACAAAACTGAGTGACTTCTCACGTAAGCATCAATAATCAATACAGTGTGCTACTATGCAACCACGCGTATTACTATACTTTTAACACCGGGTGTTTCAACAGTTAATGGTAAAACTTCCG
Organism: Panax quinquefolius; assembly: GCA_020205615.1. Classification (NCBI taxonomy): domain Eukaryota; kingdom Viridiplantae; phylum Streptophyta; class Magnoliopsida; order Apiales; family Araliaceae; genus Panax; species Panax quinquefolius. The sequence goes on from CM035159.1 coordinate 61,032,241, forward strand.
CCGTTATTTTCATAAAAAGATATGTTTATCGTTTTCTCAATCCGACAATAATTTCGTTGTGGGGTCCACGAATGATTGTGACATCGTACGAATATTCCCTAACCAATCGAATATAATATAACAACTTGCGTACTTTGCAAAATTTATAAATATTACCCGCAACTATAACATTATTTCAAATTCACACCTTAATATTTAAAAATGATATTTATAAAAAATTCATCTTTATTCATAAAAGTTGGGGTCTTACACCTAATTATTGGAAACCCTAGTTGTTAATTAGAAACCCTAATTTCCTAGTTTAAAACCCTAATTGCCAATTTATTAACCCTAATTGTTAACTTAGCAAGCTAAATTATAATTTATAAATCTTAAATCCTAATTTCAATATCTTATGTAATTAGGAAACATAATGTGATTATGAAATCGACCCTAATTGTCCATTTTTTGAAACTAATTTTTTACTATTTTAAACCCTAACTAAAAAAATCCTAGAAATCCATTTTTTTTAAACCTTAGGGTTAAACCCTAAGGGTTAAACTCTAAAGGTTAAACCCTAAGGGTTTGTCAAGTTACATTATTGCCATTAAAATCAAAAGCCAAAAGACTATTTTACCTCTCTTGCATTATTGAAGCTTACTTGTAGATCTTAACCTATTTGGAGTTGTTGGCCAATCCTACACTAGTCATGTGACTTGAATCAACAAATATCAGCCATATACTTCAGCCATACACATTATATACATCATATATAAGGATCAAGAGAGAGAAAAAATCACATTCAAGCCCCATTTTTATGCAAACACTCATCCAAGACCATCTCTCTCTAAAACCTACGAAGTAGTAGACCAGTCCCAAAATAAAGCCCCACTATCACTCATAACAAATCAGAAGCCAGATTCAAGATTGATCAAAGTAAGGTATAAACCTAAACCAAAAATCTGATCCTTGATCCTCTGTTAAATGTTATGATTTTGTGTTAAAACATATTATTGGTAGTGTAAATAAGTGATCTGGGTTGATAGATGTTAGATCCATAACATCTATAGGCTCGGATTTGAAGTTTTTCAAAATCTAGAAAAAAAATTATGTTGTCTGACAACGAATGTCAGACCTCATAGATCAGTGATCGTTAATGATTTTTGTGTTTTGAAAGTTTAAAGTTGTAGTATGTCATGAGAACTTTGTTTTGGAACTTGAATCAGGGTTAGATCTGGCACAGATTGAATGTTATTGATGGTCAAAGTCGGTTAACTGACCAAGCCTTTCTGGGTAACCCAGAACTTACCCAAATGGCTCTAACAGTGAGTTCATGTCCACAGATCTTGCTTATGTTTGTTGATTTTGTTCTTGTTCTTGTATCCATGTTGTAGTATGTTAAATGATCTGTAGATTAAAGCTTTTAGATCGCCTAAACATTAAAAGGGTTGAAGTCAGTGGCTGGTCAAAGCAGGCCAGATGATCACAGATTGAGTTTTCTGGGTAACCTAGAAAACTCAAGAACGCGATCTCTGACAAGGTTTGACCATTATATATCTTATGATTGTGTTGTTGTTTTATTGGTTTTATGTATTGGATCTCTTCACTTACATGTTGGCTACACACTGAAATCATTAAATCACAAAACCATTACTAGGATCAAAAGTTGTGGAAGCCCAAAGTAGGGCAGTCGAACTATTCTTCATTTCTAGGTAACCCATAAAATGAAGAACAGCTCTGACAGCTATTTTGCATGCCCGGATCTCCTTCAATTTATGTTGTATGGTCATGATTGTTGTTGTATCATGTAGTGTTACATTAGTTCTACAAGTTGTGATCAATAGCTAGCCCAGAAACACATTACATAGTAAATGATTCATAATCAAACATAGCCCCTCGTTAACTGCTTATGAATGTTCTTCAACTCAAGAACACCTACCACTACACTCTGTCGCTAAAGGCTTTAGCGACAGACTTTTTAATTTTATTTAATTTATTTTCCAAAAATCATTTAAAAATAAAAATTAATTTCTAAAAATTATAAATAATATTTTAAAAAAGTTATTTTAAGTTATAAAAATTAACTTTTAATAATTTGGCATATTTTCCATAAATATTAGTATTTATTTAAATATTATTGATATTTAATTTATTTAATAAATGCATTAAATAAATAAATTAAAAATGATTTTATTATATTAAAATCATTTTAAATGATAATAAGGTATTTAAAAATATTTTAAATTATAAAATATAAATTTTAATATTTTAAATTAAATTTCATTAATTATTTAATATTAATGATATTAGAATTATTTAATAATTATATTAATTAAATTGGTTTAAAAATGATTTTAATATTATAAAAATTATTTTAAATGAAAATAAAATGTTTAAAAATATTTTAAGTTATAAAATATAACTTTTAATATTTAAAGGATAATTTCATTAATAATTTAATATTAATGATATTAGCTTTATTTATTAATTATATTAAATAAATAATTTAAAAATGATTTTATTTATTTAAAATCATTTAAACAAGATATAAATGAACTAAAAATATTTTAAGTTATAATTAATGACTTTTAATATTTTGATTAATAATGCATTAATATTTAAGTATTAATGGTAATTGTTTAAAATGATTTTAATTATTTTAAAAAATCATTTAAAAAATAATATTAATAATTTAAAATATTTTAAGTTAATATAAATAACTTTCATATTTTTGCAATGATTTCATTAATATTTTAATATTAATTAAATATTAATGATAATAGAATTATTTAATATTTAAATCATTTAATAATGATTCTGGTGTTTGAAAAATAATAATAAATTATAATAATTGTTTAAAAATTATTATAAGTCATTTAAAAATAATTTGACCGATGTTTAAGTTCTATTGAACTTCAGTATAAAGTTTTAGACTCGATAATTACCCGATAAAGCCGTCGGTACACCGAAATATTTCAGAAATTAATTTGGACTTAGATAGGTTGACTTGATAAGTGTTTATTTGTGATCCAATTACTGCTAAACATATGTGACAATGTGATTAGGTTATGTGTTGACTGCAAATAGTAGTACTATGTGTTATAGTATGTTATTCTAATCGAACAAATGATCTTATTAATGATAGGTTTTGATATAAAAGATAAAATTAAGTTATGTAAGCAGTAGATCAGGCAAGAATCTTAACTTTGCATTTACTTTATTCAATGGACATGTGTAAGCTAATATCTGAACAATTCTTTTTCATTATTCAAATATCTTAACCTTGTATATATTTATGCAATGATTCTGTATAAGTAAGTTATTAAATTATAATCTAATTTACAAGTTCTTTAATTCTGTTATTATAAATCAAGATATATATTCTGTTCATTAATTTATAAGCATGGTTATACAAGTGTCCTCACTTGGATAATCATTATATTTTATCACATGTTGATACATACTTATTAGTTTCCATTATGTATACATTGACTTAAAAGCCGTCTAAGCTATTTTATTCAGTTAGGTAAAGATTTAAAAATATTATTCAACAAGATAGAACTTTATTATATCCAACCGAATTATTTTTGGTTCGGATTCTAGACTAGTATGAACATTCTGAATCTGGGAAAATTTTATACGCCTAAAGCGGATATGCTGGACGAAAAAATCGTTCGAACATATAGTATTGATCAATACAGGGCATAACGGGCTGATCACCCCCCTGCCTATAAGTTATGACGGTTTACAGATGAAGTTTTGTTTAACCTTTTCAAAAATAGAAAATAATGTTCATAGTCAGTCGACTGATCCCCATTTATAGTCAGTACGTAGTTTCAAAATTTTGAAATCGAAATGATATGTTGTTTATTGTTGCTTCAGCTTACTTCACAACTGTTGATTCATTGTAGAAGTGTTATTCACGGAAAACATTTAATTTCTTCAGCTAACTTGTAATACCCAAGAAAAAAAAAGGAAAATAAAAATAACATTTAATCTATGTTTTAAATATTTTAATTGGGCTTTTCTTATGTTTGGGCCAAATTTGTATTTAAATTATATGAACTAATAAAAATAATAGGCTAATTCTTATTTGGAAAAAAAAAATTAAAATTAAAATTTGGGCCTTATAATTTTTTGAACCCAATCAAAATTAGACTACTTAACATTGACTTTATATAAGTAAACATTACTTTACACAATATATACCTAGCTTGGTTTGCCTGATAGAAAAAAAAATAAAATTAAGTGGCGGCTGCAAAAAGAGGAAAAGAAATTGATAATCAAGAGTGAGAATGAATTCAGGTCAGTCTGTTATTATTTGAGAATCACTTTTGTAGTATATATCCTTGAATATTGGTATAGTGATTGATGGATAATAAGTAATATAAATATGTATGTATATGTAATTGATAACTTGTGAAGAAGTTTTCTTAATCAATTACAAATGGGTTCTACAATCATATGTCTAATCATGTAATAAGTAACAATGCAGTAAATAAATATCAATTGAGTGCAGAGGTAGTATACCCATTCATTCAGGGAAGGAATTGTTCGATTAAAATAATGAAAGTATTGGCAGTGGTTTTTATTTGGAACAGCTGTTTAATTGCTATATAGTAATTGTGAAACAAACAAATTAATAAAATATGCATATATTGTTTGACGTGTAATCATGAATATGGTCAATGAGTATGGAAACTTAACTGTATTTGGAATCACAAAAGGCTAATGGGGAGATTTAATTAGTATATATGTATATATATATATAATATATAGGTAAAAATTAAATCTAATGTTAAGATTATAAAAACTATATTAAAAATTTTACATACTAATTCAAGCTAATTCATTCTGTTGATAAAAATAATAAAATTTGTCTACTAATAAATTTAATAGTATCATAATATTGATGATTAGATTTGTAATAAGATTTTATTTTATTTTATTAGATCGGATTGAGGGAGTATAGCGGGGGTGATATTTGGATTCGATGAATTGTTTTGGTTCGATATATTAAGGTACGGATTTCGTACTCTTTCAGCGATACTCTTGTTAAATTTGATTTGTTCTTTTGTGTCTTTATTTCGAATTCTGTTATGATTTCACATAATTGTTTCAGGTGAAATAAATATATTAGTTTCATTTTAGAGTCGATACATATAACTCGTATTTGTATTCTTTGAATTAGGTTATCATATTTAGTACTATTTATTTTGATAATTGTAGAGCAGTACATGTTGCTACCTTCTTTTTGAAACCTTATGACTATAATTTGATTTGGTTCAACATGTACATATAGAACCCTTTTGTGTGTATTTTTTCGCATGTGTTGTGACATGATATTTTTGTTAGAATATACCGTAGGGTATACCTGAGCTATAACCACCTGTGGGGGTACCACAGGCATGTCGTCTTGGCACGAGAGGCATGACACTCTCCGTGGCAGTGTGATTAGTCCACGGCGTCTCCGTTTGGGCTCCGGAGGAAGTGGGCCATTTGGTGTTTTGTTGTGGGAGGCGTATGGGTTAACCCTAGTTTTCTGTTCTGCGGATTGGTGATGTTGTGCCAAACACACCTATCCAATTTTCATACATTTGGATTAGCGGTCCAATGTTTTGATTTGCCTGTGTGGCATTATTTGATTTGCTTGTGTGGCATTATTTGACTTGCCTGTGTGGCATTATTTTGACTTGCCTATGTGGCATTGTTTTGACTTGCTTGTGTGGCAATGTATATTTCTGAGCTCACTCGGAATGAAATAACACTCAGCCATTTGATTCAGCCTATTATTTCATTGTATTAGTTTTGTTTGTTTATGTTCAGTTTAATTAATTGAGTTAGTTACTTCAGTTCATTCTTCATTCTTCTGTTTGTTTCATTAAATCTGTTGATTCGGATAAATTCTATTCAGACGTTGGATATCATATTTTCGTCAGTCTTTAAATTTGAGGTTTTGTTAAGTATATTGCTTCAGTTGACTTTGTATTTCAGTTATACATCTTTGTATTATCTATATCCGTACTGGGCAATTGGCTCATGTTGTGTTTTTCTTCCGGCAGGTTTGCAAGGGTGATTCAGGGCTAGTGTGTTGAGAGTGTTGCCTTTGACCATCTAGGTTGTTTCGATATTTGGTTTTGATTATTTTGACTCTGTTTGGAGAATTATATTTAGTACTTTATTAATGAATCACCACTATTAATATTTTGAAGTTATTAGTGCTCTATTTACTTATTTTGATGTTTGTTGTGCTTTGCACGTGACCTCCCTTTCCTTTTCGGGAAGGGGGTGTTACATAACTGTTATTGATTGCTATTATTTGATGGGTACTCAAATGCTCATCCTTGATTAATTTAAATATTTTCAGCTAAGTGTGAACAACCTGAAGGCTCTGCTAAGAACAAGAGAAAAGGAAAGGTTGCTGAATGAGTTGTATGCTATCATATGTAATAACTAGACTTTATTAAGACAATGATATTTATTATTATCATGTATTGTAATGTATTAATTAAGGTTGCATACTTAGGATTAGACTCTCATATATGTAAATTAAGTTTGATATTTATATTATTGTTATTATTATTAGTATTATTCCACTCATATAAATGGTATCATGAAGCACCGAGTTCGGGTTTCAAGTACCTGAATTTGGGGGCATCACAAGTTGGTATCAGAGCTTAGGGTTAGAAACCTTAGGTGGGGATAGACCTTAGGCTATAACCTTAGGATAGAGGGAAACGTTAAAAATACAAATAACTCATATAGAGTTTAAAAGGAGATAAATTGAATAAATTCATCATCAAACAAAATAAAAGATAACTTATATAAAACTATTATGTGCTGTGTATATATATTATATGCTAATTAGGATAATTTATGTGTGTAGATGTCAGGTAGAAAAAGATTAGGATACCATCATATCGTAAAGAATGAGCCAATATCAAAGCCAATAGCTGAAATAGAGGCTCAAGTTGAAAGCAACCTCGATGAGGTGATTATTTTAAAAAATATAGTACCAGATCCGGAAATGGTGGAACTAACAGATAGTGACTCGAACACCGAAGTTGGAGCTGATCAAGCATCAACGGAAGTGCAGAATCTGAGGAACAAGGTTTTTTCTCTGGAAAAGTTGTGGGAAATAAAAAAGTTGTTAAATAGTCAATTGCGAAAAGCATTAATAGAAACAATGGAAGAACAAGATAAGCTTAAAATCCAAACTGATTAAATGGGAGCCAAAAACATTAAATCGTGTGCAGCTCTGAGCAAGAAAGGGAAAAGAAAGATGAAAGACCGCGATATAGGAAATTTCGATAACAACCAAGGGAACCTTAACCGAATAGAGAAGTGTACAAACTGTAACAAGAAACATGAAGGCTTGTGCCGGAAAGGGGAAAATGTTTGCTATAATTACGGACATGAGGGACATTTCTCTCCTCATTATCCCAATCCAATGCAAGATGTCAGTTTTATTTGTGGGATAGAAGGTCATCAGGTGAAAGGTTGTCTAAGATCAAGAAAAAGGCGTAGTGAATAGGTAGTATATATACTGGTTAGTAGGTGTGTTTGATGTAATATATGTGATAAGTATGTCTGTGTAATGTAATATTCTCAACTTTTGTATAAGTCAAAGCAGCAAGTCCCGACTTTTGTGGTCAAAAAGGGATAGCTGTAAGACCCCAACTTATTATTAATGAAATTTAATTTTCTCTATTTATTATTTTGAAATAGTAAGGGTTGATTTGATTAATGTGGATAGTTAGGGGTAAAATACGCAAATATTTCAAAATAAGCAAGTGGTTATAAAATATTCATTGTTGTCGGGGAATATTCGTTTGGTCGTGGAATATTCGTCTTTGTTTGGGAATATTAAATGCGACACAGTAATGACCATGTGTGGACCCCATAACGAAAAAGCGATTGGATGAAGAAAAGCGACAAATATAAGTTGTTTAAAAATAACGGTGTAGTTATTACTGATTAATCTTGTTAAAATACTCGGGTTAAAACAAAACAAGATTAGCTTTGCGGTATTGCACCAATTATTGATTCTTACGTAAGAAGGCACTACTCAATAATGGTTACAGTAATTACTGTTCAGTATTTTATTGATTTAATAATTGTTGCGTTGATATTTTATATTGCTATTGTTTCAATAATTGTCATTACACAGTATTTTTCATTATCGAAGCAATAATTCATATTATCTGAATAATATTATTAGATAACATTATTGGCAATGTCTAGAAAGTTACATCTAAGGAGAGGTTTGGTCACCTAATTGGCGCCAAGAATGAGAGAAATTCTTATTGGAAAGCCCCTCTTTCTGAGGAACCGCACGGTCATTAATATTGTGATTTTATAATATTATTTGTGAATAATTAATTATTGATTCATATGATAAGGAAAATATTGATTTTATGTGGATATAGATGGAGAAAATTTTTAATGTGACAATTGTTGAAAATTGAAATTTTATCTTTTACGATAAAATAATTTATTTAAATATATTATTATATTATAATAATATAATAATGGTGATATTTTTACAACGAATGTGGGATATATGGGTATCTGAGGAGGAAGAGTATTTTTGTTGCAATAAATATTTAAAACATGTTAAAACATGCTCGGACCCCATTTATCGATTTGAAATTTGATTATAGCTTTGTAAAATCACCCGTTTGTTGATTTCTTGGTCAATTTACATTTGGAATTCGGAAAAACTTTCTTCTCGCAAAGTTGTAGAGAATTGAATTTCCTATAAAAATTCAGCGAGATTTGAATTTTTCTGATAAAAGGGCTATTTATTATAAATTATTGAAGTTCAAGTTAAAAATAATTAATTTTGGGAGTTTTAGTTAATTATTTTGAGAAAAACGTTTTTGCAACTAAGTTGGCCTCACATGTGATTCAAATGGGTTGAGATCAGTTGTCTAAGGTGGGCTAAAGAAAATGTGAAAAATATATTAATATTATATTCAATTTTCTACTTTGGTGTTCTAAGCATTTTCCTATAAATAGGGTGCTTAGGTTAGAATTGAAAAACACACCAGAAACTGAAGTTTCTCTCTATTTCTCTCTCGATATATTGAGCGTATTCTTGTGAGTATACTTTGAGTATTGTTAGACGGTGCAAGTTCCTTCAAAGACTATACCCATTATTCCAAATTAGAAGTACTAATCTTTCGAGGTAAGGGATGTTATTTTCTTCTCAAATGATATTATTTCTTCAATATCATTATGCTGAAATATTGGTTGGAACTTTTTATCAAATTTGGAACTTTTTCATGTCGGGGTTACTATTCATGAGTTACTATTCACGAGTTACTATTCATGAGTTACTATTCACGAGTACTATTCATGAAGCGTGAAGATGTTTTTGGGAAATTTCTATCTTTTGGTGTCGGAGTTACTATTCACGTATACGGCACTATTCACCAAAAAATAAAATTTCTTCTTTTTGTCCAAAATATCTATTCTGGATACTAGCTTTGATTGTATCCATGTTTTGATCATTCTTGAATTTTACACCACTATGATTATTTTTGAGGTATTTTTGAACATGGATAAAACAAAGTACGAATCCTTAATCCTTAATCCTTGTCATTTTGTTTCCTTTGGATTCGTTTCTTTAAAAATATTTTCATCATCCTCGGTCTTAAATGATGATATTATTGAATATCTTTGGCTGTAGTGCAAAGATGAATGATTTCTGAAGAATATCTTTGGTAGTAGTGCAAAAGATGAAGCAGTGTTTAGATGAACATGACCAATGATGAATATCTTTGGCACTGTAGTGCAAAGATGAATATTTAATTCCAAATGTATATTGATTGATGTTACGAGGGGATAAAAGATGAGCGATGAACTTTTAAATTCATACGTAGAAGATAGTAGTTTGCATTCTCTACTTAACTCTTCTAATGAATTATTATTTCGCTGCGAATATTGATTTAAAATTTGTTGTCTATTGTATTCTATTAGATTTTTCCTGTTGAAGACTAATGGTAATTTGTTGTATATTATCTTAGTCATAATATTCTTTCTTGGGCTAGTTGAGCTCACCCTTTTCCTTTTTGTTCCATTTTTCTTCTCGGGAGGCAAGAATATAGCGAGTGCAGTCTGAGGGGTATGGAATGAAGGTTTTAGAAAGAATTGTTTAGTAGTCCTCACCATTTTGTAAAATAATGTATCAATAAATGTGATGAGGATTTATTTGAGTATAGATATTGTCTAGAAGATAATATTTGTATTCAAACTCACAGTTTTACTGTTGTAATAATAAAGTTGTAGTTGTTTCTGTACCATGTATTGACAACTCAGAATGGGTGATGTATACCTATTTTGGGGGCGTCACAGTTGGTATCGAGCTTAGGGATATGATCTCTGGCGGAGATGGGGAATAGAACTAGGAGGGAGGCGAGTAAATCCTTCGCTAGTGTGTCCTACCTACCTAAGCTTATTTGTTAGTTGGTCAAGTATATAGGGATATTATGTAATATATTGATTTCCTTAATTAACCCTTGTTTTATGATAGTATTTGAGAATGTCGGTCGAGAATATTAACAATGGAAATGAGACCGTGGAGAGCCTTTGTACTCACCAACGAGGAGAGCGTACAGCAAGTGGCAATGTTCCTCCTGTGAACAACACCAATGAAAGGACGATGAGCGAGGGGATGTTTAGAAGTTTTTTGCAGTTCATACAAAATCGACGAGGGAGACTCGTGTTCAAAATACAGGAGGAAATGATAGCAATTCACGGGTTGTCACTGCCCAAGCGATTCAAAGAGTTGGGACCACGAATTTAAGGGAAAGCGAGATCCGATCATGGCGGAAACATGGGTCAAGCAAATTACCAAGATATTCGATGTCTTGGGATGCACGGAGAACAGAAGGTTCCATTCGCCACATTTATGTTCCGTGGCGAGGCGGATTCACTGGTGGGAGTGCGTGAAGCGTACCCATCCACCGTACTTTTCGGCATGTCTTGGGAGACGTTTGAAACTATTTAATGACAAATACTTTCACGAAAGTGTTCGCTATATGAAGGAAGTGGAGTTCATCAGATTAGAACAAAACAACATACGCGGTGTCTCGAAGACGAGGCAAAGTTTGCGAGTTATCGAGTTTGCACCTCATTTGGTGGAGAATGAGGAGCGATGATGGCGGATGTTTCGAGAGGTTTGAAACCTTGCTGCGTGCGACAATATGTCATTTCTCATAAATTTTTTCTCTATGAGGATGTTGTTAATAGGGCTCAATTGTTAGAAGCGAGATAACGAGTACGGTCGGCGAGGGACCATAACGAGTGGATCGTGCGGAGATAGCGATCAACAAGAATAATGATAACCAAATGGAGAAAGCAGATGGACAAAAATGGTAACCACTCTGGTGGTAATCATGGCCGTGAAAATAAAAAAAGCGAGTCGGGAGGAGATTTTAAAAGAGGAGATTTAACAACGACCATGTGAAGAGCAGCAGTCTTGGCGAAAGAATCGGTTCTAGGGAGGAGAACGACCACCGGTCGTATATGCTATAAATGCGGGAAAGAGGGACATATCGATCCAAACTATCCACAACAGTTCAAGGTATGCTATAATTGTGGAAAGGAAGGACATATCACTCGAGATTGTGCAGATAGCGAAACCTAGTTCAATGGGGACGGTGACTCAAAAAGACTATCCCGGAAAAAGTCAAAGTCAACGATTAGGAAAGGCGTTTGTTGTGGTGGTCAAAATGTGAGGAACCCAAACGAAGTGATCACGGGTAAGCTATTTATAAATTCTTGCGAAGTTTATACCTTACTTGACAATCTGGGGTGCTACTTGATCATTTATCTCTCCCGCTTGTGCTCAACGTTTAAACTTGACTCAGGAGAAATTAGACTTTGACCTATCTGTGGAAACTCCGTTAGAAGAAACTTTCATCACATCCACTGTTTATAAATCTTGTTTGATTCAAGTTGGCACCATCACCTTATCTGTTGACCTTATCTCTTTAAAGATACTTGCTTTTGATGTGATTTTAAGGATTGATTGGTTAACTAATCATCATGCCAAAATTGATTGTTTTCGTAAGGTTGTTAGTTTTCATATTCCTAATCAACCTGTTGTATGAATTCAAGCAACTAAACCATTAAAATCAATCACTGTCATATCTAATCATAAAGCTATTCGTTTATTGAAAAACGGATGTCATGCTTTCTTAGCCCATGTTATGGATTTGAATAAAGACACGTCAAATTTGAATAATATTCCTGTTGTTATTGACTTTCCGACGTATTTCTGAAGAACTTCGGTCTCACCCCTAAGCGTGAAGTTGAATTTTTATTGATCTTGAACTGGTACAAAGCCCATTTCTAAAACCCCATATCGAATGGCTCTATTGAACTTCAGGAGTTAAAGGTCCAACTACTGAGAATTGTTGGACATCGGTTTCATTAAATCCTAGTACATTTCCTTGGGGTGCTCTTGTTTTATTAAGTAAAAAGAAGAAAAGCGGGAGTATGCGACTTTGTATTGACTATCGGGAATTGAACCATGTCACCATCAAGAATAGGTATCCTCTACCTCGTATTGATGACTTGTTTGACCCGATTCTGAGGCACAATTCTTTTCAAAAATCGATCTTCGATTACGGATATCATCGGTGAAGATTAGGCGAGGATATTCCAAAGGCGCCTTGAGAACTTCGGTATGGGCATTATGAATTCTAAGTCATGTCTTTCGGATTGACTAATGCTCCTGCGACTTTCATGGATATGATGAACCGAGTATTCAAGGAATATTTGGATCGATTCGTTGTTGTTTTATTGATGACATCCTCATATATTCCAAAAGTCGTGAAGATCATGAGCACCATTTGAAATTCGGTACTCCATAAGCTTCCGTGAAAACAAACTATATGCCAAATTGAAGAAATGTGAGTTCTAGCTTGAGGAAGTAGCATTCCTTGGGCACGTGGTGTCGAAACATGGAGTATCTGTTGATTTGCCAAGATTGAAGCAATACAAAGTTGGGAGCAACGAAGTCGGTGGCCAAAAAATCGTAGCTTTTTGGGCTTAATTTGGTTATTATCGGAGATTCGTGGAAGGGTTTCTCGAATCGCTACTTCATTAACTTCACTAACTCGGAAGGATTCAAAATTCGTTTGGAGCGAAGAATGCGAGAAGAGTTTCAAGAGCTTAAGAGGAGACTTATTTCTAAGACTTTTTCTAACAATACCATCTGGTTCGGATGGATTTGTTATCTCACAATGATGCTTGAGTGCAAAGGGTTAGGATGTGTTCTCATGCAACGTGGGAAAGTCATAGCCTATGCCTCGTGACAACTTAAAGAGTATGAGAGAAATTATCCTACTCATGATCTAGAGTTGGCAGAGTCGTTTTCGCGCTAAAATATGGAGGCACTATCTATATGGGGAGAAAGTGGAGATATATTCAGACCATAAAAGCCTTAAATATTTCTTTCTCAAAAAGAACTCAACATGCGGCAATGACGTTGGCTCGAGCTATTGAAAGACTACGACCACACTATTCAATACCATCCCGGAAAAAGCGAGCGTGGTAGGTGACGCATTGAGTAGAAGATCATATGCGGGAATGAGTGCGATGATATCAAGTATCGCGTAGAGCCAATTGTAATAGAAAAAGTTAAGGTTGCTCAAGCCACCCAACCGGAAATCGCGCGTATGAAGAAGAAAGTACAAGAAGGAGCTATTAGGGCGAGAATTGATGAAGAAGGAATACTTGAGTCCACTCTAGACTTTGTGTTCCTAACGACTACGATTTGAAGTACAAGATTATGATAGAGGCACACAATACACCATTTGCAATCCATCACGGAAGTACTAAAATGTATCGTGATCTTTGACATACATTTTGGTGGAACAATATGAAGAGAGAGATTGCAAAGTTTATCTCAATGTGTTTAACTTGTCGGCGTGTAAAAGCGGAGCATCCGGTACCTAAAGGTCATTGCAACCACTTGAGATTCGAAATGGAAGTGAGAACACATTACCATGGATTTCGTTCACGGGTCTTCCTACGGTTTCTCATGGCATCAATGCTATTTGGGTTATTGTTGATAGATTAACCAAGTCTCCGCTCATTTCTTGCAAATCACGGAGACTTATTCACTTGAGCGTCTTGCTAGTATATACGTGAATGAGATTGTGAGGTTGCATGGCATGCCTGTATCCATAGTTTTGGATCGTGACCCAAGATTCACTTCAAGATTTTGGGTTAGCTTGCAAAAAGCTATAGAGCGCAGATTTACGATTGATTCAGCATACCATCCTCAAAGCGGACGGACAATCGAAAGGACTATTCAAACTCTTGAAGATTTATTAAGACTCGTGTCCTAGACTTCAAGGGCGGTTAGGATAAGTATTTACCATTGGTGGAATTCTCCTACAACAACAGCTTATCGAAGCAAGTATAGGTGTGGCTCCATTTGAAGCATTATATGGGCGAAAGTGTCGCTCTCCGGTATGTTAGACGAGGTGGGTGAAGCAACCTTTGTTGGGACCCGAGTTAATGCGTATGACTACTGAAAAGATCCAAATGATTGACAACGTATACAAAGCGGCACAAGATCGACAAAAGAGTTATGCGGATCTTCATCGAAAGGACGTGGAATTTAGTGTAGGGGATCATGTATTGTTGCGAGTTGCTCCATGGAAGGGAGTTACAAAATTTGGGAAGAGGAAAGCTCAATCCACGATTTATTGGTCCATTTCAAATTCTTGACCGAGTAGGAAATGTAGCCTATAGACTCGCGTTAACTCCGAATATGTCTCGTGTTCATAATGTGTTTCACATATCATGACGTCAGTAAATATGTGAAAGACCCGGAACCACGTTATAAAGTTAGAAGCAGGACGAGATAGTAGAAGACTTAACTTATGAGGAGGTACTGTCAAGATTTTGGATAGGAAGGAGCATGTCCCTACGTGCAAAAGGTCATACCACAAGTTAAAGTTTTGTGGAGGAATCGTCTTATAGAGGAAATGACACGGGAATTGGAAGCGAAAATGAAAGTGAGGTATCCTCACCTTTTGAAACACCAGTACGTCACGTCAATTTCGAGGACGAAATTTCATAAGGAGGGAGGTTGTAAGACCCCGACTTATTATTAATGAAATTTAATTTTCTATTTATTATTTTGAAATAGTAAGGGTTGATTTGATTAATGTGGATAGTTAGAGGTAAAATCATAAATATTTCAAAATAAGCAAGTGGTTATAAAATATTCATTGTTGTTAGGGAATATTCGTTTGGTCGTGGAATATTCGTACTTATCTGGGAATATTAAATGCTGACGGTAGTGACCATGTGTGGGCCCATGTGAAAGCGATTGGATGAAAAAACGCACAAATATAAGTTGTTTAAAAAATAGCGGTGTAGTTATTACTGCTATTAATCTTGTTAAAATACTCGGTGGTTAAAACACAAGAAGATGCGGTGATTGCACCAATTATTGATTCTTATGTAAGAAGGCACTACTCAATAATGGTTACGAATAATTCTTTAAAGTATTTTATTGATTTAATAATTGTTGCGTTGATATTTTATATATTGTTGTTGTTTCAATAATTGTCATTATTACAAGTATTTTTCATTATCGAAGCAATAATTCATATTATCCGAATAATATTATTAGATAACATTATTGGCAATGTCTAGAAAGTTACATCTAAGGTGAGGTTTGGTCACCTAATCATGGCGCTTGATGAGGAGAAATTCTTATTGGAAAGCCCCTCTTTCTGAGGGAGCGCTCTGGTTGTCGATATTGTGATTTTGTAATATTATTTGTGAATAATTAACTATTGATTCATATGATAAGGAAAATATTGATTTTATGTGGATATAGATGGAGAAAATTTTTAATGTGACAATTGTTGAAATTTGAAATTTTATCTTTTTTACGATAAAATAATTTATTTAAATATATTATTATATTATAATAATATAATAATGGTGATATTTTTACAACGAATGTGGGATATATGAGTATCTGAGGAGGAAGAGTATTTTTGTTGCAATAAATATTTAAAACATGTTAAACATGTCACAGAGACCCATTTATTATTTGAAATTTGATTATAGCTTTGTAAAATAGCCCGTTTGTGGATTTGGTCAATTTTGTTTGGAATTCGGAAAAACTTTCTTCTTCAAAGTTGTAGAGAATTGAATTTCCTATAAAAAAACGCGAGATTTGAATTTTCTGATAAAAGAGCTATTTATTATGAATTATTGAAGTTCCGAAGTTCCGAAATAATTAATTTTTGGGAGTTTTAGTTAATTATTTTGAGAAAAACGTTTTTTGCAACTAAGTTGGCCTCATATGTGATTCAAATGGGCTGAGATCAGTTGTCTAAGGTGGGCTAAAGAAAATGTGAAAAATATATTAATATTATATTCAATTTTCTACTTTGGTGTTCTAAGCATTTTCCTATAAATAGGGTGCTTAGGTTAGAATTGAAAAATACACCAAAAACTGAAGTTTCTCTCTATTTCTCTCTCGATATATTGAGCGTATTCTTGTGAGTATACTTTGAGTATTGTTAGACGGTGCAAGTTTCCTTCGGCACTATACCCGGTATTCCAGCTAGAAGTACTAATCTTTCGAGGTAAGTGGTGTTATTTTCTTCTCAAATGATATTATTTCTTCAATATCATTATCTTTGAAATATTGGTTGGAACTTTTATCAAATTTGGAACTTTTTTCATATCGGGTTACTATTCATGAGTTACTATTCACGAGTTACTATTCATGAGTTACTATTCACGAGTTACTATTCACGAGTACTATTCATGAAGCGTGAAGATGTTTTTTGGGAAATTTCTATCTTTTGGTGTCGGAGTTACTATTCACGTATCAAGACTATTCACGATCTGCACTATTCATAGAAAAATAAAATTTCTTCTTTTTGTCCAAAATATCTAATCTCGGATACTAGCTTTGATTGTATCCATGTTTTGATCATTCTTGAATTTTACACCACTATGATTATTTTTGAGGTATTTTTTGAACATGGATAAAACAAAGTACGAATCCTTAATCCTTAATCCTTGTCATTTTGTTTCCTTTGGATTCGTTTCTCTAAAAATATTTTTCATCATCCTCGGTCTTAAATGATGATATTATTGAATATCTTTGGCTTGTAGTGCAAAGATGAATGATTTCTGAAGAATATCTTTGGTAGTAAAAAAAGATGAGCAGTGTTTAGATGAACATGACCAACCGATGAATATCTTTGGGCCTGTAGTGCAAAGTTAAATATTTGATTCGGATGTATATTGATTGATGTTACGAGGATAAAAGATAGGCGATGAACTTTTAAATTCATACATAGAAGATAGTAGTTTGCATTCTCTACTTAACTCTTCTAATGAATTATTATTTTCGCTCTGAATATTGATTTAAAATTTGTTGTCTATTGTATTCTATTAGATTTTTCCTGTTGAAGACTAACGGTAATTTGTTGTATATTATCTTAGTCATAATATTCTTTCTTGGGCTAGTTGAGCTCACCTTTTCCTTTTTGTTCCATTTTTTCTTCTCGTGAGGCGAGAATATTGCGAGTACGAGTCGGGGTATGGAATGAAGGTTTTAGAAAGAATTGTTTAGTTGTCCTCACCATTTTTGTATAATAATGTATCAATAAATGTGATGAGGATTTATTTGAGTATAGATATTGTCTAGAAGATAATATTTGTATTCAAACTCAGCTTTTCTTGTTGTAATAATAAAGTTGTAGTTGTTTCTGTACCATGTATTGACAACTCGGAATGGGTGATGTATACCTATTTTGGGGGCATCACAGTAGCAGTATGTGCAATGTTATGTAAAGTACTACGAATAGTTGAATGAATATAAATCTATGTTTGATTAATGAAATAAGTTTGATACGTGAAGCTTATATAATAAGGTTTAGAATGCAAAGAATAATTTATGGCCTTATTTAACCAGATAATGTCGCCAAGATGTCAAACTCGAAATCAAAGGGCAGAAGAATCAGTCAATAACGTTGGGGGACAACAACCAGACCCGATGCAGAACTTTGCAAACATGGTAGCTCATGCTATGCAGCAGGGAATGCCAGCCTCAAGGAACCAATCGGATAATCGCTTGGCAAACTTCAAACATTTTAAGGCTGTAGGACCGCCTGAATTTGGAGGTAAAACTGACCATGTAGAAGCCCAAACTTGGGTTAAGGAAATTGAAAAAGCGTTTGTGATTGCTAGGGTAGCTGAGGGGTAAAAGACATCTTTTGCCACTTACATGATGAAAGGGGAGGCGAATTTTGGTGGGAGACAAATCAAGTGAAGGCGGGAGAAGGTGTGGTAACTTGGGCTAGTTTTAAAACTTTATTTTTCGAGAACTATTTCTCATCTAGTATGCAGGCTAGGATGGAGGTGAAGTTTTTGGAGTTAATGCAGAAGAACATGACAGTTGTGGAGTATGCCGCAAGGTTTAATGAATTGGCTAGGTTCGCTCCGCATCAAGTTAATACGGAGGCTAGGAAGGCGAGAAGGTTTGAGCTGGGATTAAAACCCTGGCTCTACAACAAGGTGGCGGTGTTGCAGATCAATACCTTTGTAGCACTTTTAGAAAAGGCTATAATAGCTGAGGAAGGGAATGAGGCCAGGAGCCTCTATAACAAAAAGAAAAAGAATAAGGGCAAATATATGTGCTAGGTATAAATTTTTTATTATTATTATTATAAAGTTGGGAATATATGTGCTAGGTAAAGTATATGTATATATGTCATAAATAAATATCTATTTATTACATGAATAATTTCAAACAATTTTTTATCATTATATTCTAATAATAAATTAATTTGGTAGTAATAATATTTTATTAATTAATTTCTATAAAATATGATTATATATTATTTAAATAATATATGAAATGATTATTGGAATTATTATAATAATTATTTTATTATATGAGTTTTAGTTCAGATTATTTAAGTTAATTATTTTAATGTAATTAATAAAGCTATATATGCAAGATAAATCAGATATGGAATCCAAACCCTAATTCTGGATTTTGAACAAGGAATGAGAATAATAATATACTATTAAGTATATTTCAGTGCTATAAATATTTACTGTATGTATAGACTGATAATGGTTGGTCAATTATGGTGTAACGGTAGAAAACCTAATATTACTCTGTTAAATCCTAATTTGAAACTCAATTATGAGCTTTAGACTATTATGTAACCTTGATAATGTGATTAATGACTGATATTATAAATTTTAATCTTAATTAGGAAATCCTAATTATTGGAAACCCTAGTTGTTAATTAGATACCCTAATTTCCCAATTTAAAACCCTAATTTCCAATTTATTAACCTGAATTGCTAACTTAACATGCTAAAATATAATTTATAAATCTTAAATCCTAATTTCAATATCTTATATAATTAGGAAACATAATGTGATTATGAAACCCTAATTGTCCATTTTTAGAAACTAAATTTTTGCTATTTTAAACCCTAAATAAAAAAAATCCTAGAAATCCATTTTTTTAAACCTTAGGGTTAAACCCTAAGAGTCAAACCCTAAGGGTTTGTAAAGTTATATTATTGCCATTAAAGTCAAATGTCAAAAGACTATTTTGCCCCTCTTACATTATTGAAGCTTACTTGTAGATCTTAACCTATTTGGAGTTGTTGGCCAACCCTACACTAGCCATGTGACTTGAATCAACAAATATCAGTCATATACTTCAGCCATTCATATTATATACATCATATATAAGGATCAAGAGAGAGAGAAAATCACATTCAAGCCTCATTTTTATGCACACTCATCCAAGAACATCTCTCTCTAAAACCCACGAAATATACTAGTAGATGATAAGTGGATTTCATATCCACGAATTGACGTTCAGTTCAAGCTTTATTGTTGTTAATTCTTTGTAGGATGGGTGGGTGGTGAATGAGTAAAAAAGGACGCATATGGAGCATCAAGTTAGCAAGTATGAAGTGTAAAGAGCATTAGTTTGCAGAAGTCATGCCCGCCATGGACTCTAATGGACATGGGATTCGACCAAAGAACTTAGTGGTGGTATATCTATTACTCAACTAATAACGAATTAATGAACACACAAGGCAAATTACAGAGATTAATCCTAGATTTTCATAACAAGCTTTGGAGGAAGACTTTGAAGAGATTTTCGTGTCGAGTGCAGATTAAGCCTATGTGAAGGGTGTTTTGCATTATTTTTCATCTCAGTCTTATACTTGTAATTGAAAGGATGTTATCTTTAAATTATTCTGTTATTATTTCATTCATGATGAACTAATTCACTTTTTAGGCTTATGATGGATCCGTAAGTGAAACGATAATTTTGTAATTTTGATTTCGAGTTCAATAAGCTAGTTTCCAGTTTATCTATATTAATTTCAGCTTGAATTTATGAATTTCCTGATCAAGAATTCTTTGTGGATTTGTATGGAATCGAGAGAGGATATACGAATCTCGACTTAGTTAATATAGTATGTGTTCTTGAATTTTGTGAATAGCAGAATCTTGATGAATGTTAAGGTAAAGATATGCTTGACGTCGCATGTAATCGGATAGGGAACTTAATCTTAAACCTTCTTTAATTTTAATTCACATAGAGATATAGTGAGTTAGTTGATTAAGGTGTTTAACTTGTTTCTATCTAATTTATAGATTTAAGTTAATACGGTACTAGTGCATCGAGAGGTGGCTAGTACTACAGTCGTGTTCTTGATTAATAAACTGGGATAGTGAGTTGAATTGGAATAAAGGTGTAAAAATCAGAGTGAAGCTTAGGGTGAAATCATAAGTCTATTTCTCCATTAATTGTTTGAAATTTTAGTTTTAATATTTAGGACTGTTTTGTGATAGTATATTTATTAATAATTTAGTTTTTATAATTTTAATCATTGAATTGGATAGTTTAATAAAATTAGGATTAATAGGAAATTGATAATTGTGAGATTAAATTTCTTACTAAGTTGTCTCTGTGGGAATGATACTGTACTCATTATTCTATTACTTGTTGACCATGTATACTTGCGTGTTGTGCGTAACTAGATTTTACCCAATAAGTTTTTGGCGCCGTTGTCGGGGACAAATTTAGTATAGATTTTAATATTTTTACGATATCAGTTTAATTAGTCCAGTTTTACTTAAACTTTTTTATTCCTCTTATTTCAGGTTTTTTGAAGTGGTTTATGTAAACTCGGTCCAAAAATCCAGACTTGCTGCCTTTTGAGGATGACATTGAGAAACGATTTCAGAGGTTAAGTAAGTGGATCAAGGAAACAAGAGAAGACTTTGAAAAATCTGAAAAAGAAGAGGTAATGGCAGCCGAAGATCAAAAAGCATTGAGGGACTTTGCCACACCCAAGGTGACTGAGCTACAGTAGAGCATCACCAGGCCTACAATAGCTGCAAACACATTTGAAATCAAGCCTGGGACGATTCAGATGATCTAGAATTCAGTTCAGTTTGGGGGATTGGCAAATGACAATCCGAATGAACACCTAGTCGGCTTTCTGGAGATTTACGACACCTTCAGGTATAAGGGGGTGACGGATGATGCGGTAAGACTTGCTTGTTCCCATTCACCTTACGGGACAAGGCGAAGAGTTGGTTACACTCTCTACCACCGGGATCGATAACTACGTGGGAAGACTTAGCTCAGAAATTCCTTGCAAAATTTTTCCAATCAGTGAAAACTGCAAAAATGAAGAATGAGATAACGATGTTTGAATAGAAACACGGGGAGTCATTGTGTGAGGCATGGGAAAGATACAAGGAATTTCTCAGAAAGTGCCCGCATCATGGATTACCTAAGTGGTTGCAAATGAATACTTTTTATAACGGACTACATGGGAATCCCAAGACCAGTAATTATGCAGCGTCGGGTGGAGCGTTCATGGATAAGAGTTATGAGGAGGCCTAAAATTTGATTGAGATAATGACGGCTAACAACTACCAGTGGCCCATAGCAAGAATGACACAGGCAAAGGCAGCTGGAGTGTTAGAAGTAGATGGTGTGACGGCAATACAAGCCAAATTTCAGCACTTTCCAAGAAGTTGGTTGCTATGACAGGGGCACAGGTACAACAGGTTGTAGTTGTGTGTGAATTGTGCGCGGGTGACCATCCTACAGATCAATGCGCAATCAACCCATCGTTTGTGCAATTCGTGGGTAGCTACAACAGGGTTCCACATAATATGTACCAAAACACTTACAACTAGGGGAATAGGAATCACCCAAATTTCTCGTGGAGTAATAATCAGCAACATCAAGCTCCACGACCATCATACCACCCGGGTTTTCAGAATCATCAACAACCGGCTCAACATCAAGAAAGAAAATCAGATTTATAGGAGTTTTTGTCAAAATACATAACAAGCAATGAGGTTGCGATGAAAAACCAAGCAATGGCCATCAAGAATTTGGAAAATCAGATGGGAAAAATTGCCCTAGCATTGAACAACAGACCACAAGGGACTCTACTGAGTGATTTCGAGAGAAATCCAAAGGGAAACCATGAACAGTGTCAGGCAATCACATTGAGAAGTGGAAAACATCTAGAAGGGAAAGGTGCAGAAAATTCAGCTGGATCGGATGACAAAATTGATGACAGCAAAGTAGTTGAAGGAAGTTAGGGTGAGGATAAGCAGATTGAGAAAACAAAGTTAGATGACAAGCCATTTGTGTATCCTCCACCACCGTTTCAGCTGAGGGTCCAAAACAGAAATGAGATAAGCAATTCACGAAGTTTTTGGAAGTTTTTAAGAAACTTCATATTAACATCCCATTCGCAGAAGCCCTAGAGCAGATGCCAAGTTATGCGAAGTTCATGAAAAGGATTCTAAAAAAGAAATTGGAAGACTTTTAAATAGTGGCATTAACAGAGGAGTGTAGTGCGGTTTTACAGCGGAAGTTGCCACCAAAGTTGAAAGACCAGGGGAGATTCACCATTCCATGTATAATTGGGAATATAGCATTCAAAAAATGTTTGTGTGATTTGGGGGCGAGTGTGAAACTTATGCCGTTATCAGTTTACACAGAATTGGGTTTGTTCGCGCCAAAGCCTACGAACATCTCATTACAGTTGGCGGATAGGTCAGTCATATACCCGAGAGGCATTGTGGAGGACATATTAGTAAAGGTTGACAAATTTATATTCCCTGCGGATTTCATCATTCTGGATTTTGAGGAAGATAAGAACATTCTGATTATCCTAGGGAGACCTTTCTTGGCTACGGGTAGGACACTCATCGACGTACAAAAAGGTGAACTTACTATGAGGGTCCAAAATCAGGAAATTAAATTTAACATGTGTAAAGCCATGAAATTCCCTACGGATGAAGAAGAATGTTTTAGGATGGATCTCATTGACCAAAAAATTAGCGAAGACATGAACAAGAGTTTGGTTAACGATCCATTGGAAACGACATTATTGGGGGATGAAGAGTTCGATGATCCAGAATTTGTGGACTATTTGCAGATGCTAGATTCCTTGCCACGAGTTAGCAGATTTAAAACGCCATTTAAACCATTGCACAAGGAGGAGAAAGCCACAGTAAGGATGAAATCATCATTGGAGGAGCCACCGACTCTGGAATTTAAGCCACTCCCTAAACACCTCAGGTATGCGTATCTAGGCAATTCAAATTCTTTATCTATTATTATTTTTCCTGCACTTAATGATTTGCAGGAATAAAAGTTGCTGAGAGTGCTTAGGGACCACAAATCGGCGATAGGATGGACAATTACGGATATTAAGGGAATCAACCTATCCTTTTGCATGCACAAAATTTTGATGGAAGACGATGCAAAACTGAAAGTGGAGCAACAGAGACGGCTTAACCCTATTATGAAAGAGGTAGTCAAGAAAGGAAATACTGAAATGGTTGGATGCGGGTATCATTTACCTGATTTCAGACAGTAAGTGGGTTAGTTCGGTACAATGTGTGCCGAAAATAGGAGGAATGACCGTGGTTCAGAATGATGACAATGAGCTTATTCTGATAAGGACAATGACTGGTTGGAGGGTGTGTATGGACTACAGGAAGTTGAATAAGGCAACCCGCAAAGATCATTTTCCTTTGACCTTTATTGATCAAATGTTGGACAGATTGGCAGGGCATGAGTACTACTGCTTATTGGATGGATACTCGGGTAATAATAAGATCATCATCGCTCTTGAGGATCAAGAGAAGACTACATTTACATGCCCATACGACACATTCACATTCAGGAGAATGTCGTTCGGTTTGTGTAATGCACCCGCTACCTTACAGCGGTGTATGATGGCAATCTTCTCAGATATGGTGGAGAAGAATGTGGAAGTCTTCACGGATGACTTCTCTGTCTATGGGGATAAATTTGATGCATGTTTGGAAATTTTGGTAATGGTCTTACAAATATGCACCGAAACGAATTTGGTCTTTAACTGGGAAAAATGCCACTTTATGGTGGAAGAAGGTATAATTTTGGGGCACAAGGTCTCGGCTCAAGGATTGGAGGTCGATAAAGCTAAGCTGGAAACAATTGAAAAACTGCCTCCACCGAGTTCAGTTAAGGGAATTAGAAGTTTTCTGGGACATGCTAGGTTCTACAGGAGATTCATAAAGGACTTCTCTAAAATTGCAAAACCTTTGTGCAGTCTTTTAGAGAAGGATTCATTTTTCAAGTTTGATGAGAAATGTAAATGGGCATTCAAGTTGCTGAAAAAGAAATTGACTACAGCTCCCGTGATCGTTGCACCGGACTGGAATGTTCTGTTTGAGCTAATGTGTGATGTAAGCGACTATGCAGTTGGGGCTGTTTTGGGTCAACGTCGAGAGAAAGTATTTCACGCAATATATTATGCAAGCAAGACACTCACAGAAACTCAAATGAACTACACAACTATGGAAAAGGAATTGCTTGTAGTGGTGTGTGCGTTCGATAAATTACGGGCCTATTTGATTGGAACAAAGGTGATAGTCTACACAGATCACTCGACTATTCGGTACTTAATTGCAAAAAAAAGATGCTAAGCCATACCTTATCAGATGGATTCTCCTTTTACAAGAGTTTGATTTAGAAATAAAGGATAGAAAGGGGATGGAGAACCAAGTTGCCGATCATTTGTCTAGGCTGGAAAATCAAGAAAAACAGAAAGATGACAAGTGTGTAATCAACGAGTCATTCCTGGATGAGCAATTGTTTGGGATAAATACAAAATTTCCATGGTACGCGGACTATGCGAATTATCTAGTGAGAAACGTTCTTCTACCTGATCTTACAAGACAACAAAAAAAGAAGTTTCTTCATGACGTCAAATGGTACATGTGGGACGAAACTTATTTATTCAAGTAATGCGCCGACAAGATGATTAGAAGGTGTGTTCCCTACAGTGAAGTGAAGAACATATTGCATGAGTGTCACTCATCTGCGTATGGCGGACATTATGGTAGTGAGGGGACAGGAGCAAAGGTGCTTCAATCCAGGTTTTATTGGCCTACGCTATTTAAGGATGCCCACTATGTGATAGATGTCAAAGGGTGGGCAACATTTCGAAAAGGAATGAGATGACATTACAAACAATTCTAGAAGTTGTGATTTTCGATGTATGGGGCATAGATTTCATGGGGCCATTCCCGTCATCACTTCACAATCAGTACATTTTGCTCGTAGTGGATTATGTCTCAAAGTGGGTTGAAGCCACAGCACTCCCAACTAACGATGCCAAAGTGGTTCTCAAATTCCTGCAGAAGAACAGTTTTACTAGATTTGGCACGCCAAGAGCTATTATAAGTGATGAAGGTAGTCACTTCTGCAACAAATCGTTCACAGCTCTATTGGCAAAGTATGAGGTCAACCACAAGGTGGCGATGGCTTATCATCTCCAAACCAGTGGGCAAGCTAAGGTTTCAAACAGGGAAGTAAAGAGAATCTTGGAAAAAGTTGTAAACCTAAATCAAAAAGATTGGTCGCTCAGGTTGGATGATGCACTATGGGCCTACCGAACTGCATTTAAAACACCGATTGGTATGTCACCATATCAACTACTATACGGGAAGGCTTGTCACTTACCTGTCGAGCTACATCACAAGGCTTATTAGGCGATTCAAAAACTCAATTTCGATCAAGCAGCTGTGGGAGAAAAGCGACTACTGCAATTAAACAAGCTCGACGAATTTTGACTTCAAGCCTACGAGAACTCCAAGTTATACAAGGAAAAGGTCAAAAGATGGCACGACCAAAAAATTATGCAAAGAACATTCGAGTCGAGGCAATCAGTCCTATTATTCAACTCATGGTTGAGATTGTTCCCAGGCAAACTTAAGTCAATATGGTCAGGAGCATTCACCATAAAAAGGGTGTTCTCACATGGCGCCGTTGAACTCTACAGCCGGAATCCATTAGAAACTTTCAAAGTCAACGGTCAATGATTAAAGCACTATTGGGGTGGCGAGTCCAACACCAATTTCATCGCCATCACATTATCTGACGTACCATGAACAGGAAGTAGTCAGGCTGGACGACTTAAAATCAAGCGCTAATTGGGAGGCAACCCAATCATACTTTTATTTTTCTTATTTTCACTCATAACTGTTAAATTTTAGTTTAGGCTAATTAGGACATAATAAGTTCATTAAATAGTTATTATAGTTATTTTTCCTATAAGTCTTGTTAATCTCTCAACCATGCTCAAATTGATCCATAATCTACTAATGTATATGTTTCATGGCTTGCAGGATGATAAAAGATTCATTAAGTGGAAAAGCATGAAGCAAAGAAGAGCAAAAGAGTCAGTCAGTTGCAGGTGAGCATGCCCTTTCAAGTGCTCTTATTGCCTATACACCCCAGGAAGTGGGGTCCTGAAACCCAATAGACTCGGCAGTTACACACGCCTTCTTCTTCTTCTTCCCAACTGCACACCACTTTCCCACTACTTATTCCTCCATTACAACTCCAACCCCCATCCATTACACCCACTTCACACCCACAATTTTCACTACTCTATTACTTCTCCCCACCACTCCAATCCATTACTCCATAACATCACCATCTATATATAGTCACACCCTCACAACCCAAATTCCTCACAAACTTTCATCAACATCTCACAAGTCTGCGAATTAGGGCTTCCATAGAGGTGAGTATAGAGCAAATTAGAGTGAGTCCTTTGTGTTCCAATTCCTCACCTCCAAGAACCACAATAAATCAAAGTTTAAAGTTTGGGGGAAGAAATTTCTATGCACACCAAGTGTTCGACAGTTTGTGTGAACCAAGTTTGGGGGAAAGATACTGTTATTAAGGCATCCGAGAGTCAATGGCTTCGCAACCCACATCAAAACGACAAAGGGGAGAAAGTTCACGGCCCGCACAACCGACACAGACCTTTGATCGCCGTAAATTTATAAGTGTCACCGCCGTCGATCGGTACGACTATATGATAACAAAAGCCCTTACACCGGAGCGGGGGTTGGCATCGAATCATGTCGATGGAGAAATGATGCAGAAAATTTATTAGAAGGGTTGGAACAAATTCACCGAAGAACCGGAACCTGCCGTTGTCAACATAGTCAAGGAATTTTATGCGAACGTCGAGGACAAAGCCCCCTTCCACGCTTATGTGCGGGGTCGATTAGTTCCGTTTAGTGTTGATGCCATTAACACCTATTATTAGCTGTGAGTGCCTCGAAAATGCCAATATGCTCACTTACGTGATTTTGATCCGGACTATGAGGCAATACTCAAAGAAATGACTAAGTCGAGCACAACATGGTTCAAAGGTCGGAAAGGTGGCACAGTTTTTCATAGCCAAGATCTCAGTCGGTATGGTAAAATTTGGTATGCCTTTTTATGTGCAAAATTGTATCCGTCCCAACACACATCGGACGTGACCAACGAGAAGGCATTACTGCTATACGCGATTGTGCAAGACTTCATCATTGATGTCGGGGCCATAATCTATTTTTCCATTCACCGATGCTTACGAGGAAACTTTTTAGGCAGCTTCCCACACCCATCACTTATATGTGGGTTGTGTCGTCAAGCAGGTGTTAGATTGTCTGACGATGAACCCACGCAGATGCCGCTACAGTTACTAAATTCCAGAATGATAGTGCGATATTCAGTTTAGGCCGGGGGCGATTCCCATCCTAGAGGTCTGGGTTTTATTTTTCCATCGACTTCGGAGGACAAAGTTGACGTTGCAGACACCTCGGAGGATGAGGATGAGACTATGGGAGATCAAGGAACAGAGCAGGTACCGCAATCCGTGTGACAACCCGAGAATTTAGAAAATTTTTAAAATTAGAATTTATTGATTTAAGGTTCAAAATTAGAACCTAGACAGAAAATAAGTGTATGCGTTTGATATTATGGGGAAGGAATTTTGAGGATTTCAAAATTCTGTAAAGGATTTTGGTGAATTATCCAGGATTAAGTGTATATGTGTTTATGTTCTGTGAGTATGGTCATTTATGTGTTCAAAATATGGTTAAGGGTCAAGGTTTGACCAGATAAACTATATCTGTGACAAACCCTAAGTATATATTAAGAACGTCAACGTTCAGTTAAAGAACCCTAGCAATGGATAAAACCCCTAGAAATCGGTTCTGAAACCCTAATTTTAGTTCCGGTATTCAAAAACCCTAATTTAGAAATTGAAAACCCTAGTTTGGGAATGCAAATGCTATGTATAAGGTTAAACTTCATTAATTATAATTTATTAGAAAAAACCCTAATGAATTACTTAAAACCCTAATTAATTATTAGAAAACCCTAATACCAGATCTGGAAACTTTAATTTCAGATTCCGAGAATTTGAAATCCTAATTTGGGAACTTAAAGGATAATTATAATGCTCAAGTGCTATTAATTATAATATTAATTAGGGTAAAGCTTAATTAATTAGCAAACCCTAATTTCAAATTTTTAAAATTATTCTGTCAGAAACCTTAATGTACAAATTGTGGATTTAATTGCTAAATTAGCAATTTTAATTAGGAAATAATAATCCTAATTAGTAATCTTGAAATTATGATTAGGAAATGTTATTATAATTATAGAATCCTAATTATAATTTAGAAATATTAAATTTCTATTTTTAAAACCTAAATTGAAAATTTTAGAAATTAAAATATAAAACCTGTGGGTTAAACCCTAAACCCTAAGGGTTAAAACCTAAACCCTAAGGGTTGTATCAATTGACCTTTATGCCATTAAAATTAAATGCTAAATGACCAAACTAGCCTTCTTGCATTATTTATTAAGTTACTTGTAAGTTATGTCCTAGTTTGGGTTGGTGACCAACCCTAAACCCTAGGCATGTGACTTATATCAGCAAATCAGCAGCTATATCATCTCCATTCAATGAATCAACTAGATTAAAAAGACAAAAGTAAGAAAAATCACTTAATTTATTTCTCAAGCCAACCAAGTCCCTTCACTCTCTAAGATTTCGGGTATGAGAGTGGGAATGAGAGAGAAGTTAAGACAATATCATCTCTTAGCTTTCCCATAGCAGATACAAGTTCAGATTCAAGGATCAAGGCTCAAAATGGTATAGAACCCTAATTTTTAAAAATTATATGGTCTCATGTTATTTGTTTTTGTTGATTATTTAGAAATATGTTATAAGGTGTCATATAGTGATCTGGGTGGTTAGATTATATATTTATAACATCTGGATGGACGAATTTAAAGATTTCTCAAATCTAGAAAATGGGAATAATGGTGTCTAACAGACAAATGTCAGGTCTCCTAGATCTGTCTTTGTTAATTTTTTGGTGTTTTAAAGGTTGGTACTTGTTGTATGTTATAAGGTCTTGGATCTGGAACTTGAATCAAGTACAGATCATTTGTAGATCGAAAGTTATAAGCAGTCAAAGGTCGTTGACCGATCACGAAGTCGGATTTCTGGGCAGCCCAGATTTGCCCAGAAAGCCTGACAGTCACTTTTGAAACTCTAGATCTTGCTGTGTTTGATTAGTTTGGACAAGTTGTAATTTTGATCTTGTAGACATGTATAAGTACTACATGATCATGTCTTTACATTTCTCATGTCATAAACAGATACGAATTTAAACACGGTCAAACATTGGTTGACCAACTGTCTAGGTTCCATTTCTGGAAAACCCAGAAAGTCAAGAACCGTTTCCTAACAGGTAGTTTGACTGGATGAAATCTTCATTATGTGTTGATGTCATGATGTTATTAGGTAATAGAAATGTACCCTGACATGTATTCTACAAAATTTGACCTTTAGAACATATTGAGAAATCACGTAACGCGAGTTATAGAGATCTAAAGTGGGCACCATGAACTGTTCTTCATTTCTGAAAAGCCCAAAAATGAAGAACAGTGTCTGACAAGGTTTTTGAGAGATTAAATCTCTCTGAGGCTTAATGATTTGGTCATGGAATCAGTCTCTAATTGTAGTAATACATTTATACTATGGTATGAACACTTAAGTAGCCCAGAAAATGTAAAGATCGTGAATCTAGCATCGGTCAAAGTGTGTACCTTGAACTCTGACATGATGTTCTGGGTTTCTTCAAGAACAGCCCAAGAACACCTATAGCGACAGTTTCGTCTCTATAGGGTCCTTTAGCGACATATAGTTTTAAAGATTAATTATTTTATTAAATAATTAGAGAAAATTAATTTTTAATTAATAAAAATACAAAATAAATTTTTAAATTTTTTTTTAAAGTCCAAAAATTAGTTTTTAATTATTTTGAGTATATTTCATAAATATTTAATATTTTTGGAATATAAATGGTATTTAATTTATTTAATTACAATATTAAATAAAGTACTTAAAAATGATTTTAATACTTGAAAAATTATGAAAAATTATTTTATGGTGTTAGAAAATATTTTAAGTTATTTTTAATAACTTTTGATATTTTATATGATGAATTTCATTAATAAATTATTATTAATGTTAATTAATTTATTTAATGAATATATTAAATAAATTATGGAAAATTAGAATTTATGCTTTAAAAATTATATAAAAATGATTTAATGGTTAGAAAAATATTTGAAGTTATAAAATATAACTTTTGATATTTTGACACTAAAATATTAATATTTTAATATTAGTAGCAATTATCGGATAAAGAATTTAACTATTTAAAAATCATATAAATATGATTTTAAGGTATTAAAATACTTTTAATATTATAAAAATATTATAATATTATGACATGTAATTCATTAATATTTACTATTAAATAA
This sequence comes from Panax quinquefolius, assembly GCA_020205615.1. Taxonomy (NCBI): domain Eukaryota; kingdom Viridiplantae; phylum Streptophyta; class Magnoliopsida; order Apiales; family Araliaceae; genus Panax; species Panax quinquefolius. The sequence continues at coordinate 61,063,479 of CM035159.1, forward strand.
ACATTAATGATAAAGAGAATAATGTGGTATCTATTTTAATAATAATTATTGAATAGTGTTTTTTTTTTAAATATTTAAAGGAAATAATAAAGTATTAAAAATACTATGAGATATTATAAATATATTATAATATTTTAGCATGTATTTCATTAATATTTAATATTAAATAAATATTAATGATATTAGAATATTGTGGTATTCAAATTAGATAAATACGATATTAATGATTGGAAAATCATTTTAAATGATAATAATTATTTGAAAATTATTATGAGACTTGGAAAATTATTTTGATTAATAATATGATTATCTAAGATAATTGTTAAGTGTTAAGGCAGAGTTTAATTGAACTTAGACTCGAGATTTGTCCGACTAGACCGTCAGGACGTTAGAATTTTTTCGAATTCAAGTCAAACTGAAATTGTTAGATTTAATACTAGGTCTTATGTGCTGTATAGACTGATAAGGTTATGTGTTAATGTGTTTAGGTTATTTTAATATTGTGATGATATTATTCTAATTTGTATATCGATATTATTTATATATTAGGTCTTCAGTCAAAGCTTATTAAAATGCGTAACGATAATCAACGAAATAGGCAAGTTTTTCTTAACTCTACTAAGAGTTGTTTTATTCAGATATGCTTATGGTTAATCATTGATGATTGCCATTGTAGAATTGTACTCTGTACATATTGCATGTATAAGTTAGGTATGAAAGGCTGATCACCTTCATTGTCGTTCAGTCCGAATATATTTGTTCATGTTTAATACTTGTTCAGTCAAAAGTTTGTTCGTGCTAGTTCTCAACTATATTGAAGAATTATAGCCAGCTTATTATTCAAACTCTTTCAATCATCATATATCCTTAAATAAATTTAAACTTGTTGGGCAATCCTTATGCTCACCCTTGCTATATCATGATAAACATTGCAGATTAAGGCGAATTTGTTGGATTCAAGGAAAGGTTAAAGACAGTTCCAGCTTAAAGTTAATATGTGCTAATAGAATTGTAATAGTATTATATGATAATAATGTTATGTGTTAGAAAAGTTATGAATTGTGTATAAGTTAAGGTTACTCGACCTTGGGGAATAGTGTTTAAAGTTTATTGTATAGACAATTTATGTTTATATCTTCCGCAATAGTTGTAGAATGATTGTACGAGATCTGTGGTGATTTGGGACCCGAATTTGGGCCTCTCACAGTCCGAGGCATTATCTAGTCCTCAGTTTCTTGCTTTTCAACGTCAAATAGATGAGCACAACAAGGCAGCATGTTGGGAGATACAGTGACTAGCATTGAGGCAAGACCACATATTTGACGCTATGAACACGTCTTTCGCTTCACTCAATATGACACTTTAGAGCTTCAATCCCGCTGCACAATTTCCATATCAGCAGCCCATGCCAATGCCAAGGTTTCCGCCCAGTGACTCCGAGGAAAAAGATCAACCACCACCACCCCAGACTTAGTCGATTGTAGGGAAGTCCTCGTACATTTTATTACAATTATCCATACAATGAGGGCATTGTAATTCTTAAGTTTGGGGGATTTAATTACATGTTTTAATGCATAATGTCATTAGTTAGGTTTGCATGTGTCATCACACTATAGTTTTGCATATCAATTTAAGATTTGTGATTTTGTATTCATGTAATTACATAGTTTCATGGTAACTTAGGTGCATACATAGTAACTTAGGTTATGCATTTTATTATGTTATGTTTGCATTTTGTCATGTTATGTTTGATTTTCAATATCTATAAAAAAAATTAGTTAAATATTGTGTTTGCATATGTCCAGCAGTGTTGAAGTTCATGTTATTTTGGGTCAATGATGAGATTGAGACTAAGTTAACAAATACAGCATTGATTATTAGAACTGTGATATAGTTTCTGTTATGAATCGAATCTTGTGCTTGTTTGAAATTGGTATAAAATGGGAAGCACGTAACAACATCTGTGTTGACTAGTTAGTTCAAATTGATACATAAAGATTTTCTAAGGGATAATGCTAGGGTGAATGAGAAAATGGCAAGGATAGGCAGTGAAAATGACGAATTAGACAAGAACTTAAGTTTGGGGGAAAAGGGTAGGGTATATAAGCTTTAAAAAAATATCTAGTTGAGTCTTGTGGTGGGTTGAGGAAAATATACTCCCCAGAAACACGAGCGTGAGATGGAGCGTAAAACGTACTCACCAACCATCTATCGAAAAAATAAATAAATAAATAAAAAGTATGAAGAAAAGACGAGAAATAAGAGCAAAGGGCCCCCGTTAATGAAAAAAAAGGGAAAGAAAAGAAAGCATGAATACCCTATTTGATCCCCTAATCTTGGTAAATGTGTGAATTCAGTTGGAATTTCTCTATTTTTGAGATTTTTAAGTTTGCACTGTAGGATTCCTTCTAAAAAATTGGTTAGGTATTGAATTTGAATCCGTATCAGTTATTATGGATGTTGAACACACACGCACACTATACCAGTGATAATGGTTTAAGATTTGACAACTAATAAGGAATTATTGATTGGTTTTGGTGATTAAGATTGTAGTATTTGCTTGTTTTCCCTGAGGCCAGTGAGATAATTTTGATTCTGTAACACTGTTGGATTTGAAAACATAAAGATTAGATACATTACATATCATTGCATTGTATAGCATGTAGTTTGTTTTGTGCTCGAGGACTAGCACGGTTTAAGTTTGGGAGATTTTGATAAGTGGATTTCATATCCATGAATTGACGTTCATTTCAAGCTTTTTTGTTGTTAATTCTTTGTGTTCATGTTTACTTTTCACTTGTTTTGTGTTATTTTATATGTAGGATGGGTGGTGTGTGAATGAATAAAAAAGGAGGCATATGGAGCATAAAGTTAGCAAGTATGAAGTCTCAAGAGCATCAGTTTGCAGAAGCCATGCCCGTCGGGGCGGGCTCATTTTGCCTATGTACCCCCACTAGGGCGGGGGGTCTTCAATATTGGTTTATAGTAAGCATATCACGGGAAATGAAATGATTATAGCATACACCCGTAAAAGTGGGGTCTCAAAGTCGAGTGTCTTGTTTTGTTTTGAACTCTGCTAGAAGTTTGATTTGAGGACTTGGGATAACATATGGACTCTAACGGACATGGGATTCGACCAAAGAACTTAGTGGTGGTATATCTATTGCTCAACTAAAAATGAATTAAAGAACACACAAGGCAAATTACAGAGATTAATCCCAGATTTTCATAACAAGCTTTGGAGGAAGACTTTGAAGAGATTTTTGTGTCGGGTGCAGATTAAGGCTACGTGAAGGGTGTTTTGCATTATTTTTCATCTCAGTCTTATATTTGTAATTGAAAGGATGTTATCTTTAAATTATTCCATTATTATTTCATTCATGATGAACTAATTTGCTTTTTAGGCTTATGATGGATCCTTAAGTGAAACGATGATTTATAATTTTGATTTCTAGTTCAATAAGCTATTTTCTAGTTTATCTATATTAATTTGAGCTTGAATTTATGAATTGCCTGATCAACAATTCTTTGTGGATTTGTATGGAATAGAGAGAGGATATACGAATCTAGACTTAGTTAATATAGCATGTGTTCTTGAATTTTGTGAATAGCAAAATCTTAATGAATGTTAAGGCAGAGATATGCTTGACTTCGCATGTAATCGGATAGGTAACTTAATCTTAAACCTTCTTTAATTTTAATTCACATAGAGATATAGTGAGTTAGTTGATTAAGGTGTTTAACTTGTTTCTATCTAATTTGTGGATTTAAGTTAATACGGTACTAGTGGATCGAGAGGTGGCTAGTACTACGGTCGTATTCTTGATTAATAAACTGGGATAGTGAGTTGAATTGGAATAAAGGTGTAAAAATCCTAGTGAAGCTTAGGCTGAAATCATAAGTCTAATTCTCCATTAATTGTTTAAAATTTCAGTTTTAATATTTGCGATTGTTTTGTGATAGTATATTTATTAATGATTTAGATTTTATAATTTTAATCATTTAATTGGATAGTTTAATAACATTAGGATTAATAGGAAATTGATAATTGTGAGATTAAATTTCTTACTAACTTGTCTCTGTGGGAACGATACTTTACTCATTATTATATTACTTGTTGACCACGTATATTTGCGTGTTGTGCGTAACTAGATTTTGCCCAACAGTATACCAGTCCCAAAACAAAGCCCCACTATCACTCATAACAAATCAAAAGCCATATTCAAGCATTGATCAAAGTAAGTTATAAACCTAAACCAAAAATATGATCCTTGATCCTCTGTTAAATGTTATTATTTTGTGTTAAAACATGTTGTTGGTAGTGTAAATAAGTGATCTGGGTTGATAGATGTTTGATCCATAACATATATAGGCTCGAATTTGAAGTTTTTCAAAATCTGGAAAAAAAATTATGTTGTCAGACAAAGAATGTCAGACCTCATATATCAGTGATCGTTAATGTTTTTTGTGTTTTGAAAGTTTAAAGTTGTAGTATGTCATGAGAACTTGAATCAGGGTTAGATCTGGCATAGATTGAAAGTTATTGATGCTCAAAGTCGGTTGATCGACCATGACCAAGCCTTTCTGGGTAACCCGGAACTTACCCAGATGGCTCTGACAGTGAGTTCATGTACACGGATCTTGTTTATGTTTGTTGATTTTGTTCTTGTTCTTGTATCCATGTTGTATTATGTTAGATGATCTGTACATTAAAGCTTTTAGATCGCCTAAACATCAAAAGGGTTGAACTCAGCGGCTGGTCAAAGCAGGCCAGATGATCACGGACTGAGTTTTTTGGGTAACCCAGAAAACTCAAGAACACGATATCTGACAAGGTTTGACCAGCATATATCTTATGATTGTTTTGTTGTTTTATTGGTTTTATGTATTGGATCTCTTCACTTACATATTGGCTACACACTGAAATCATTAAATCACAAAACTATTACTAGGATCACAAGTTGTGGAAGCCCAAAGTAGGGCAATCGAACTACTTTTCATTTCTAGGTAACCCAGAAAATGAAGAATAGCTCTGACAGCTATTTTGTAAGCCCAGATCTCCTTCGTTTTGTGTTGTATGATCATGATTGTTGTTGTATCATGTAGTGTTACATTAGTTCTACAAGCTGTGATCAATAGCTAGCCCAGAAACACATTACACAGTAAATGATTTATAGTCAAACATAGCCCCTCATTAACTGCTTATAAATGTTCTTCAGCTTAAGAACAACTAACACTATACTTTCTGTCGCTAAAGGCTTTAGCGACAGACTTTTTAATTTAATTTAATTTAATTTTCCAAAAATCATTTAAAAATAGAAATTAATTTCTAAAAATTACAAAAATTATTTTAAGTTATAAAAATTAACTTTTAATAATTTGGCATATTTTCCATAAATATTAGTATTTAATTAAATATTATTGATATTTAATTTATTTAATAAATGCATTAAATATATTAATTAAAAATTATTATATTAAAAATCATTTTAAATGATAATAAGGTATTTAAAATATTTGAAGTTATAAAATATAACTTTTAATATTTTAAAGTGAATTTCATTAATTATTTAACATTAATGATGTTAGAATTATTTAATAATTATATTAAATAAATTAGTTTAAAAATGATTTTAATATTATAAAATCATTTTAAATGAAAATAAAGTGTTTAAAAATATTTTAAGTTATAAAATATAACTTTTAATATTCAAAGGATAATTTCATTAATAATTTCATATTAATGATATTAGCTTCATTTATTAATTATATTAAATAAATAATTTAAAATGATTTTATTTATTTAAAAATCATTTAAAAGGTTATACATGAATTAAAAATATGTTAAGTTATAATTAATGACTTTTAATATTTTGATAAATAATTCATTAATATTTAAGTATTAATGGTAATAATTTAAAAATTATTTTATTTATTTTAAAAAATCATTTAAGGGTAATATTAATACTTTAAAATATTTTAAGTTAATATAAATAACTTTAATATTTTTGAAATGGTTTCATTAATATTTTAATATTAATGATAATAGAGTTATTTAATATTTAAATCATTTAATAATGATTCTGGTGTTTGAAAAATCATGATAAATTATAATAATTGTTTATAAATTATTATAAGCCGTTTTAAAAATAATTTGATTAGGGTGTTTATGTTATATTGAACTTCAAAGATAAAGTTTTAGACTCGATAATTACATTCGATAAAGCCACTCCAGACAATCAAATGTTTTAGAAATTGATCTGGACTTAGATAGGGTGACTTGATAAGTGTTTGTTTGTGATCCAATTACTGCTAAACATATCATGTGACAATGTGATTAGGTTATGTGTTGACTGTAAATAGCAGTACTATGTGTTATAGTATGTTATTCTAATCGAACAAATGATCTTATTAATGATAGGTTTTGATATAAAAGATAAAACTAAGTTGTGTAAGCAGCAGATCAGGCAAGTATCTTAACTTTGCATTTACTTTATGCAATGGACATGTGTAAGCTAATATCTGAACTATTCTTTTTCATTGTTCAAATATCTTAACCTTGTGTATACTTATGCATGATTCTGTATAAGTTAGTTATTAAATTATAATCTATTGTACAAGTTCTTTAATTCTGTTATTATAAATCAAGATATATATTCTATTCATTAATTTCTAAGCATAGTTATACATGAAAGTAGTATGCACACAAGCCAATCATGTTTGATGATAAAGCATATACTTTGTAACAATCTTATTCATTTATTAATAAAAAGTATTAATTTATTAAAGGCTTTTAATTATCTACATGATCTTTGTTTTATAATATGTGATAAACCCATAGTTTTAAGCAATGCTTTTAGAATAATAATGATGATCATTCTAATGAGATCTAAATTCTTAGAAAGCTTAAAACTAAAATAGTTCCCAATCATTGGATTACTAAATTGGGGATTAGTGAATCCGGATAGATTGGTACATACGTTGCTTGCTCATTGGATGAGGATGATTGATCTCATGATCATTTGTGTGGAGACACTAAAGCAAGTATGTAGGTGCTTATTAGAGAATAAGTTCACTGAACGTGGCTCGTTAAGGAATACCTAATGGAGTTTTATTTTCTTGTCAATAGAATTTCAGTAGTGATAGTAGTACAAGTAATCCTTGGACTTGAGATCATCATAGTATCTTGTGTATGATGAGTTATACTTTGACTTATTCCTTAAGACCCTTAGGGTATATCAAAGGTATGCTTGGGTATAATAAGTTATACATGGAGATAATGTATGATCAATAAAGAATCTACCACTTCTAATAAAAGAAGAGAAATGTCCTATGTGATTCGATAAATGACAACCCAAAGTAGTCCCTCGGGTTAAGGCGCGAATGAAATTAGAAAGGAGTTTCTAATTTGCATTATTTGTGTGTTGTGCATTTAAGAGTCGAAAATACATATAATTAAATAAAATAAGACTTGACAAGAATTCCATGCCTTATATTTAATTGGGACATGTATGGTGGAAGGATTGAATTGACGGTAACTATTTACTCAAAGGTTCTTTAATGATTAATGTTGAAATCTATATTATCCGGAAAGTCGTTGATCGCTAGGGAGGCTTATCCTATTGTAGAATAAATATTATTTAAATAAATTAATTGTTTAATTTATTTATTTAAATAAGATTAGAATTGTTCTAATTGATTTATTCAATAGGTTTAATATGGAGAACACGAAGGTCACACCATAAAAGGAAGAATAATTATTTAAGAAGTTAATGGCATAATCGTAATAATATGTTATGTATATTTAATTTAATCTATGGTGATAGAATAAATTAAATAGCTTAATATTTATTATTTAATATTTTAGAAATATTAAATATAAATTAATAAGAGGAGTCTTATTAATATTATTACAATTATTATTATTTTAATTTCTAAAAGAGTTTAGGAATTAATTTAATATAAGTATTTCATTTATTCCTAATTGGATTAGGAAGGAAAATTAGTTAAAGGAGTTTAATTAATTATCCCTAATAAGATTAGGGAGATTAATTAATTAAAAGAATTAATTAATTAAAACTCAATTCCTTAATTGTTAAGGTGGGTTGCCCACATCTATAAATAAGAGGAGTCTTATTATGGGTGGTATGGGTTGTTGATTTTTCAACATACGTAATAATTCCAATTTATTGGGAGAGTACATTTTTTCTATAGAGATAGAAAAACTAGGGTTTAGCTAACCACCCTTCTTCTTAAATTTTCTTCTTCTTTGGTGGATCACCTCTAGAGGCCAAACATTTGGGTGGCTAACGTTGATCAAAGGAAGGAACCAAACCCGGTGGATTCAAGATTGAACGCGAAAGGATTTGGAGGTGAACTTGTACACGAGGAAGCTCGATCTTCAAGGGTATGATTTATTCTTTATCTTTTCGCTTAATTAATAATTACGCATAAAGGGTGATCCGTATATGGTTTGTAAATTTTTTAAACTCGATTTTACCACGCTCGCTTAATTTTATGCAATTTGATTGCGTTATGAATATTACAAACCTAATAATGGTACAGTATCGAGCCAAACCTTTATGCAAATTATTAATTGTTTTAATTTATATATTGATATGTGTTTAGAACAATTTAATTGGGCATAATTTGTTTGTATAAAATTTAAAAAAAAAATGTCAATTTTCTGCTTTGTCCGTGGTGATGGTATCATAAGGAGTACAGCGAATTCAATGAAAATAAAAAATAAAAAAATAAACGAAATCAAGTAATATCAATTGTACGCTTTTTTTTAAACGAAATCATGATTATATATATATATATATATATATAATATTGTTTATGATTTTTTTAAACTAAATCATGATTATATATATATATATATATATATATATATATATATATATCTTATTATACGTTTTTTTAAAAAAAAAAAAAAAAAGGAAATATATATATATATATATATATATATATATATATATATTATGGTTATATATATATATATATATATATATATATATATATATTAATATATATATACATATATATATTCTTAATTATTATATAATTAAAATAAAAGTTTATTTTAATTTTAAAATAAAAGGTTTATTTTAATATTAAAATATAAAGTTTTATTTTAATTTTAAATAATTTTATAATTAAAATAAAAGGTTTATTTTAATCTTAAAATAAAAAGTTTATTTTAATATTAAAATAAAAGATTTATTTTAATTTTAAAATTAGAATTTCATGCTAACTAATTAGAGTTGGAATTGGATTCCATGCTAACTAATTGGAGTTGAAATTGGATTCTATTTTTCCTTAAATAAAGGAGTTTATTTAGATATGAAATAAGATTTCATATTATTCAAAATAAAGGAGTTTATTTGTGAATAGGAAAGAGAATCCTAATTTCCTTAAATAAAGGAGTTTATTTAGATATGAAATATGATTTTATATTATTCAAAATAAAGAAGTTTATTTGTGAATGAAGGAAATAATATCCGTGTTTCCTTTAATAATTTTTTTTACATGGAATTGGATTCATAATTAATTAAAATAAAAGAGTTTATTTTAATTAAAGATTTTTATATATATGGAATTGGATTCCATAATTAATTAAAATAAAGGAGTTTATTTTAATTAAAGATTTTGATTAAAATAAAATAGTTTATTTTATTCAAAATTAGATAAATTAAAATAAAATAGTTTTATTTTGATTTAAATTTGGATTAAAATAAAGGAGTTTATTTTGATTCAAAAATTAGATTTTATACTAACTAAATTTGCCCATTAAATGATATCAATATATATATTAAATGTTTTTTATTCATAAGATGAATGTTATTTATTGATGCATATGGTGATGTGTATGATAATAAATGGGATTGATTAAGGACTATTGACCAATGCGATTGGATTTTATTTTAGTTGGAAGCATGAATGTATGGGTTTTATTAAATGGGGTCTGCGTACCTCGTCTTTTCTAATTTTTCTTAATGAAAATTCTAACTCCCTCCTATGTACTTCCTTCGATCACGATCAAGGTTTCTATTTATTTTAAATAGTTTTGTAATAGGAATAGTTAGAATTATTTTGAAGAATGGAGATCAAGGGCAAGGAACGCTTGAAGACCCGTTTGTAATGGAGTCCTGGGTTTAAATGTAATAGTTATATTTAAATATTATTTCTCGCACCCCTAGGAGAGTTTGACCTTTTGGTTCACTTGGTGGCTCTAGTGAACCAAACTAGAATAAAAGTCCATAATCAATCCGGAAGAGTAGAATATAGTATTCTATATGTGCATGCTTATACTATATATATTATATATTATGCAAACATGTTTAGCATGTTCATTAATACGACGCGTATTTATATATATATATGCATGCGCGCTAAACAAGATGAGACAAATTAATAACAAACCCTCATAATTTTATATTAAGTCCTAAGCGTTCAAAGATATTTGGAATATCGAACGCCGCCTTTCTAGCATGATAAAATTAATAGAGTATTAAATATTTAATATGAGTTTGTTGTGTCACCACAAGGCAAGTATTAAGTATTTAAGATGTTAATTTATAACATTTGATGCTTATAAAGAAAATTGAACAATATTGTTTTGTTGTGTCACCACAAGGATGATATTTTTCTTTTTTGAATATATGGAGTGCTAGGTCGGACTTAACTTGGATAATTTTGATTCGGATGTGCCACCACTGATCAAAATAATCTAAGAGGCAAAAGAAAAGGAGTTCAGATAGTTGATGTAATTGACAAAAGTTGTCTACCTATTTATTTATATATAGTTTGTTGTGTCACCACAAGGCTATATACATTTGAAATGGGATCCTTATTCTCACTAGCAAATCTTTAATTAGATTTTGCCGAACTATATAAGTGAGGGTAATATAGTTTGAAGAAAATAGTGGGAGATACCAATTTAAAACAAGACCTAATTTATTTTGATAATTAATAAAAGAATGTATGTTAAAATGTTGTTAATTACAAATTCATTTACGTAATTTTACAATGTCTAAAATTACTATCATCGCGAAGCATATTAGATGCTAAATTAACCATACCAATTAAACGGATTGGTTAAGGAATTTGAGAATAGTTCATAGTCGAAAAGCTATCTTATGTCCTTAATACGCCTATCCTCGCAATGGTTGCGCATAATGCCTCGAGGAAGAGATTGCTACTTTTAGAAAGTGGCAAGATGATGATGCAATTGGCTCAATGCATCATGCAAGATCCACGAGTAACGAGCTTTCGCCACAAGCATGAAACTATGGATGCTCCTACTATATTCCTGCACATCAAGTAGTTGATGGTGAGGAAAGTAAGACTGATAGATATCAGATATCTAAGGAGCTCTTCCGATCTAGAATGGCCAATGGCACTATAGTATAGACAAAAAGGTTCTTAACATAATCAATTTGATTGATCAATTAAGACAACGAGTTTTGTCATGGATGGAGAGTTGAGCCAAGATTTGATCTTGCACTCACTCCCAGACTCCTTTCACAATTGTTGTGAATTTTTCATATAAACAAGCTAGATATCAGCCTCACTGATTTGCTTAACATATTGAAAAATGTTGAGAGTCACTTTCCAACCAAGAAAGATCAAGTCTTCTTCTTGGTAGGGGCCAAAGGATCTTCCTCAAAAGAAGAACGATTCAAAGAAGGTATAATAGAAAGGCGTAAACAAAGGATAATAAGAACAAAACTGATATGGATGGCAAAGGAGATTGCTTCCACCGCAATAAGCCCGACAATCGGAAAGAAAAGCTGCGAGAAACATCTTGCAGAGGCTAACCAAAGAAGCTTAGTGAAGTTTGATTTACATAATACGCTTTTTGTTCATGATTGAAATAATTTTTTCTTTAAGTCAAGGTTCTACTTGGGTATTGGATACCGATTTTGGTTATCATAAATATAGATTTATGAAGGGACCAAGCAGAAGTAGAAAGCTAAACAAATATAAGTAATCTTATGTGCGGAAAATGTAGCAAAGGTTGCCATATTAGCCATAGAAACTTGTAGTTTAGCAATGCCTACGGGCAAATCTATTAAGTCAATAAGTTGTTATTGTATTCCAGTTCTTGTTAAAAATATTATTTCCATTTTATTGTTGGACAATGAAATCTTTGGTATTATAATTAAGAACAATTGTTGTTCTATTTATAATAATAATGTTTTGTATAGAACTGGAATATTACTTAATAAATTTTGTATACTTGACTTACTTGAAAATAATTTTGCATATTGAACAAATTAGTATAAGAAAAGGAGATGATCATTCAAAGAGTTGAATGTATGTATTTGTTGAAATACAAGTGTGAATTATTTAAAAGGTTCAAAGAATTCAGAAGTGAAACAAATTGGCAAAGTATTAAGATTCTTTGATTAGATCAAGGAATAAATACTTGTGCAATAAGTTTCTAGATCATCTCAAATGGTTTTCTCATAATGGACACATCCCGACACGTTAATAATTGATTGATGTATCTCGAATGAAAAATCGTACCTTGTTGGACATGGTACGGTCCATAATGATTTTTCTTGACATTTCAAAGTATCCCTCAGGTCATATCCTAGAAATGGTCGACATCTACAAAATGGTAACCTCAAATCCAAACCCCAAGACTCCATAAAAGTTATGGATAGGGAGGATTCTAATCATAAGTATGTTAAGATAAGGGGTTGTCCAACTTATGTGAAAAGGTTTCAAGGATAAGTTTGGGACAAGATTTGACATGTACTGATTTGTGGGACATCCTAAAGTAAGTTTAGGGTATATGTTCTATAATTCTACTTAGCAAAAGGTGTTTGTTACGAAACATTTGCCTTCTAAGATAAATGTGTTTATTATTAAGGGGCTAGTGGGAGGATAATAGATCTTGAAAAGTTCAAGAACCACAAAACACTATAAGTCAAATAAGAGGAACACGTAGATAGAATTCTATTGTACCACAAACCGAATCAAAAATGCGGAATAGTGCATCAAGATACCTAGAAGATATGGATTCATCATGGATGATGATGATGAGGTACATGCATCATAGAAGATGATGATCCGAGTTACATTCGATGAGGTAAGACTTCAGTGTGTACAAAAGGGTCAAATGGGAGTGTCGTGAAATTTCTAGTATTATATGTTGATATACTACGGATGAGGAATTACATACCAATGCTACAATCAGTAAAGATAAAGTTGTCTAAACAATCCTCCATGAATGATTTGGAAGAGTATCTTAATTGGGGATATAAATCTATATAGATAGATTTAAGAGGATGCTCGACTTAACCCAAGGAACGTATATTCATTTGATGCTAAAGTCGTTTAGCATGGCAAACTCCATGAGATGTCTCATGTCGATGAGCTATGGAGTGTATCTCTCTTAATTGTCCCCACAGACTCCTGAAAAGAGAGGTCGCATGAGTGACAATCATGTATGCAATGAAATGTACGAGACCTGATGTTGATCAGTCTTATTATGGAGAAGTTCACTATGAGTCAGTGAAAAACATCTTAAAGTGCTTGACCGGCACTAAGGATGTGAACATACATGGTGGGTCTTAATTAAAACTAGAGGGCTTAACAGACTCAAGTTTTCGTACATGCACCAAGATGATGAAAAATCAACTTTAAGGTAAAGGGTTACCTGAATAAAGGTGCGATGAATTAGAAAGGTTCCAAACAAAGAAAGAGTTCTTTGGTTTAGTGATAAAGACAAAGTATATAGCTATAAATGAAGTCGCAAGTTGATTGTTTGGATTAAAAGTTCATTACTGTAATCTAGGAATAGTTCCCAAGTCTCATCTTGGATCTAAACATGTGTTGTGGCACTTTCATTTGATTAATAGAATCACCGAAGATGGGAAATCACTATAGAGATAGTGGACTCTCATAAACAACATTACATATCCATTAACTAAAGCTTATCCAACAGCAGGATAATCGTCACTTAGAGAAGAAGAGTATAAGATACAATGGCGATTGGCTTTAGTGCAAGTGGGAGATTGAAAGTAGTATGCACACAAGCCAATCATGTTTGATGATAAAGCATATACTTTGTAACAATCTTATTCATTTATTAATAAAAAGTATTAATTTATTAAAGGCTTTTAATTATCTACATGATGCTGTTTTATAATATGTGATAAACTCATAGTTTTAAGCAATGCTTTTAGAATAATGATGATGATCATTCTAATGAGATCTAAATTCTTAGAAAGCTTAAAACTAAAATAGTTCCCAATCATTGGATTACTAAATTGGGGATTAGTGAATCCGGATAGATTGGTACATACGTTGCTTGCTCATTGGATGAGGATGATTGATCTCATAATCATTTGTGTGGAGACACTAAAGCAAGTATGTAGGTGCTTATTAGAGAATAAGTTCACTGAACGTGGCTCGTTAAGGAATACCTAATGGAGTTTTATTTTCTTGTCAATAGGAATTCCTGTAGTGATAGTAGTACAAGTAATCCTTGGACTTGAGATCATCATAGTATCTTGTGTATGATGAGTTATACTTTGACTTATTCCTTAAGACCCTTAGGGTATATCAAAGGGTATGCTTGGGTATAATAAGTTGTACATGGAGATAATGTATGATCAATAAAGAATCTACCACTTAATAAAAGAAGAGAAATGTCCTATGTGATTCGATAAATGACAACCCAAAGAGTCCTTGGTTAAGGCGTAATGAAATTAGAAAGGAGTTTCTAATTTGCATTATTTGGTGTTGTGCATTTAAGAGTCGAAAATACATATAATTAAATAAAATAAGACTTGACAAAGAATTCCATGTCTTATATTTAATTGGGACATTGTATGGTGGAAGGATTGAATTGTCACGGTAACTATTTACTCAAAGGTTCTTTAATGATTAATGTTGAAATCTATATTATCCGGAAAGTCGCGTTGATCGCTAGGGAGGCTTATCCCATTATCAGAATAAATATTATTTAAATAAATTAATTGTTTAATTTATTTATTTAAATAAGATTAGAATTGTTCTAATTGATTTATTCACAATAGGTTTAATATGGAGAACCTAAAGGGTCACACCATAAAAGGAAGAATAATTATTTAAGAAGTTAATGGCATAATCGTAATAATATATTATGTATATTTAATTTAATCTATGGTGATAGAATAAATTAAATAGCTTAATATTTATTATTTAATATTTTAGAAATATTAAATATAAATTAATAAGAGGAGTCTTATTAATATTATTACAATTATTATTATTTTAATTTCTAAAAGAGTTTAGGAATTAATTTAATATAAGTACTCTCATTTATTCCTAATTGGATTAGGAAGGAAAATTAGTTAAAGGAGTTTAATTAATTATCCCTAATAAGATTAGGGAGATTAATTAATTAAAAGAATTAATTAATTAAAACCCAATTCCTTAATTGTTAAGGTGGGTTGCCCACATCTATAAATAAGAGGAGTCTTATTATGGGTGGTATGGGTTGTTGATTTTTCAACATACGTAATAATTCCAATTTGTTGGGAGAGTACATTTTTTCTATAGAGATAGAAAAACTAGGGTTTAGCCAACCACCCTTCTTCTTGAATTTTCTTCTTCCTTGGTGGATCACCTCTAGAGGCCAAACATTTGGGTGGCTAACGTTGATCAAAGGAAGGAACCAAACCCGGTGGATTCAAGATTGAACGCGAAAGGATTTGGAGGTGAACTTGTACCTGAGGAAGCTCGATCTTCAAGGGTATGATTTATTCTTTATCTTTTCGCTTAATTAATAATTATGCATAAAGGGTGATCCGGGTATATGGTTTGTAAATTTTTTTAAACTCTGATTTTACCACGCTTCCGCTAATTTTATGCAATTTGATTGCGTTATGAATATTACAAACCTAACAATACAAATGTCCTCACTTGGATAATCATTATATTTTATCACATGTTGATACATACTTATTGGTTTCCAGTATGTATACATTGACTTAAAAGCCGTCTAAGCTATTTGATTCATCTAGACAGAGATTTAAAAGTATTATTGAACAAGATAGAACTTTATTGTATCCAACCGAATTATTTTGGTTCAGATTCTAGACTAGTATGAATATCCCGAATCTGGAAAAATTTTATGCGCCTAAGGCGGATATGCTGGACGAAAATATCGTTCGAACATGTAGTATTGATCAATACAGAGCATAATGAGCTAATCACACTCGTGCGTGTAAGTTATGATGGTTTACAGATGAAGTTCTATTTAACCTTTTCGAAAATAGAAAACAATGTTCATAGTCTGTCGACTGATCCCCATTTATAGTCAGTACGTAGTTTCAAAATTTTGAAATCGAAATGATATGTTTGTTTATTGTTGCTTCAGCTTACTTCACAACTGTTGATTCGTTGTAGATGTGTTATTCACGAAAAATATATACTTTCTTCAGCTAACTGTTATTGATTGCTATTACTTGTTAGGCACATAAATGCTCATCCTTGCTTAATTTAAATGTTTTCAGCTAATTGTGAACAACCTGAAGGCTCTGCTAAGAACAAGGGAAAAGGAAAGGTTGTTGAATGAGTTCTATGCTATCCTATGTAATAACTAGAATTTATTAAGACAATGATATTTATTATTATCATGTATTGTAATGTATTAAAGGTTGTGTACTTGGGATTAGACTCTGACATATGTAAATTAAGTTTGATATTTATATTATTGTAATTATTATTAGTATTATTCCACTCATATAAATGGTATCATGAAGCACCGAGTTCGGGTTTCGAGTACCTGAATTTGGGGGCGTCACAATAAGTCCCAATACATCGTTAGCCCGTTCACTGTGTCCAGTGAAAGGAAAATGTGATAACCCGGGATTCCGAATAATCCAAATTTCACGAATAAATATTTTTTTTATTTAATATTGACATTGACTGTTAATATTGTACTTTGTATCTATGATACAATTATCGAGAAGTAGTCAATTTGTGTATTGACTAAGAAATTAGAATAGAGTTGTGCTTAACAGCTTTAGAAAACCCTAACCCTAATTTTTGGATAGGGATTCGGTAGAAAATGCAATTAAAATAATCGTATCGATGAATACGTGTTTGTACTATGTAGAAATGTTGACCGATGATTGATCAGATAAGGTTTAAAATTTATAAACCCTAATCTCAGGATTAGAAACCCTAATACACAGTTAAAAACTCTAATCAAAAGTCGGAAAACCCTAATTTCAAATCCAGGAATCCTAAACCCTAATCCTAATTAGCGAGCTTAATGTGTTTATTAAAAGTTGATGTGATTAGAAAACCCTAATTGTAATTTAGAAATTTTAAATTTTTCTAATTAAAACCCTAATTGGAAATTTTAGAAGCTAAAGTTTTAAAACCTAAGGGTTGGAACCTTAGGGTTAAACCCTAAGGGTTAAACCTTAAGGGTTTGTGTAATTGTCTAGTATGCCATTAAAATAAAAATACAAATGACAAAATTACCCTTTTTATATTTTTAATAAGCTAACTTGAGAATCTTGCTAAAATTGTAGTTGTTCACCAACTATTTTGACTAAATGTGACTTAACATATCAGCAAATCAACCTCTAATGGACGGCTAGCAGATCATTCAATGCATCCAAGTGATTATATAATAGATTGAGAAAGAGAAAGTCTAGTATTTGGCCTATTTTGTGTCTAAACTCTCACCAACTCATTTTCTCTCTCAACTTTCGAATTCTTAAGGTTCCTCATTCATATAATCAGCCCCTAGGTCACCTAATATCATATTGGAGATCTAAGATCAAAGATTTGAAACTAGAAGGTATAAACCTAATTTTATTTTTGATCCAAGTTGCTAAGAAAAAAATATGTGTTTATGTGTTTAGATCTTTGCTAGATGAAGTTTTATGATGATCTATGTTGATATAACATAGATCCAAAGCATCAAAGTGGGTAACAGTTGAGTTTTTCACAAACTATTCTTGAGTTTGAAACATGGTCTGACAAGAAATGTCAGTAGCCATAGATCTTGATATGTTTATGGTTTTTGATGTTTTAAAGTTGTTATAGGTAGCTTGTTATGTGTTCTTGGTTCTGCAACTGAAATCAGAGTTTTTTAATGGATAGATTGCAAGTTATACTCGGTCAAAGTCGATTGACCGACCATGATCGAGTATAATCTGGGTAACCCAGAATGTGATAAACAGAGTCTGACAAGAAGTTCTAAGCCATAGATTTGTCAAGTGTTTTGAGTTATGTTGAGGTGTTTGTATCTAGATTATAGCCGGTTATATGAACTTTATATTCATGCTTTTATAACACTAAAACAGTCAGCATATCGAACGTAATGAGTGGTCAAACTAGACTATTCGGTCATGATTGCATTTTCTGGAATTTCCAGAAACATGAAGAACACGCTTCGGCTGACCTTTCAATAGAGTCAGATCTTGAGAATGTATTGTTGTTATCTTCGACCGTTATAGTATATATGTTCTATGACATGAGACCTATATGTATGAACCAAGAAATAAGTAAACTAATGAACAGAACATGTATATAATCGAGCCTCAATGTAGTACCCTGAAGCTGTCTGGGTTTTCGGGTTACCCAGAAAGCCCAGGAGTTGTCTGACAGTCATTTTGAAGGGTCTGATCTTGCTATGTTGTTACGTTATGACTCTGTTAATGATTTATAGAAGTAGTATTACATGTGTACTACGATATTGAACCTTAAGTTAGCCCAGAAACAATTTTAAACCGAGAATTTAAGTTGGTCAAACAGGGCAGGTGAATAACGAAGCTGTCTGTAAGACCCCAGCTTTTATAAATAAAGATGAATTTTCTATAAATATTATTTTTGAATATTATGGAATAATTTGATATAATGTTATAGTTGTGGGTAATATTTATAAATTTTGCAAAGTATGCAAGTGGTTATATTATATTCGATTGGTGGGAATATTCGGTTTAGCGAGGAATATTCGTGACAACTACTCAATCATTGGTGGACCCCACAATGTAATTATTATCGGATCGAGAAAACGACAAAAATATTTTATTGAAATAACGGCAGAAGTTTTGCCGTTGACATCTTTAACTGAACTACCAGGTAGTAAAAGTACGAAGAATACATGTGGTTGCATAATAGTAGCACACAGATTGATTATTGATGCTTATGTGAGAGTCACTCGGTTTGATTCCATTATTGTCATGAATTATTATAGCGATAATGACTTTTTGTTTTATTCAGTATTATTAACGCAATAAAATAGAAACATCTTTTATATAAAATGTAATACTTTATTAAAGTTATTTTATAAATAAAATATATTATATTTTATTATGCATAGTGTTGCATAGTGTTTTGCATAGTGTTTGCATAGTAAAATGTTTTTATATAAATAGAATATATTATATTTTATTTAAAAGATTTTGCTTTAAATATGGACCGTAAGATTAAAGTAAATCAACTGGACCGTTCATGGATTAGTTACTATGCATTCCATTTTCCTATAAATAGAAGCTCATTCCTTCATTATTTTCTTTTAATTCATTGAAACTCTAGAGAGAAATTATAGAGAGAAGTTTATAGAGAGAAAGTTATAGAAAAAGAAGAAGATTATTCTGCTTACTTCACTACTTCTATATTCAGTTCTTTTTACGGTAGAAGGGTGTTATTCTTTCTTCTTGAAAGAGAACTCGTTATTCCATTCATTATTATTCATTTGAATAACTTTTGTAAAAGTGGCATACCCTATACATAACTGTGATACGGCAGATACCCTATACTTGGTGAAATCCTTATGTTATTCCATTGCTTATTATTCATTTGGAATAACTCAGATAATGATGGTTTACCCTATACTTGGTGACATTCTTCTATTATTCATTGGAACATCCGTCGTGTGTGTTTTACAGGACACGGTTTAAAATCTTTTATTATTATTCATTGGAACATCCACATGCGTGTGTGTTTTACAGGACTGGTTAAAATCTTTATCATTCTCGTTGGAATATCCTATTCGTGTGTTTTACACCGGATCCTGGTTCCATCTTTATTATTTCGTTGGAACATCCCGCTGCGGTGTGAATTTCACGACTGGTTCCGTTATTATTATTCATTGAATAACTCGCTCATGCTAAGTACCGCATGCATGGTGATTTCTTTTGTTATTCCATTCTTTATTATACCGGTTGGTTAAAACTTTGACTTCTATACTCCATGAAATTAGTAGAATATCCTTGATATTTGCGTTTCATCCAGATATTCTTCTGATCATTCTTGAATTTTACTCTACAAAGCAGTATTATGTTGACAATTTGGACGTTAATAATTCCCGGATAAAATAATTCTTGAACTTGTTTTATTGAATTCTTATATCATTGTCATCATCCTCATGTTTATATTTTTTTAAAGTCATCGTGGCTCGTAGAGCATGGATGGACTTGGTATGATTATGACGAGGATTATTGATTGTAATCATGACCGTAATGTTACAAATGATGTGGTAAAAATCCTCGATTGGTAGTAGTGCATTGATGGACGAGTTGTTGGCATGATCATGACCATTAATGAATACACAACTATTCTTGGCCCGTAGTAGCGTAGAATAATTGTGGTCGCGTGATACTAAAGAATATCCTTGGCAGAGTGCGGGGGTGATTCGATGATGTGGATTATTTATTAAAGTCGAGTCTCATTTATAATATGATGAAAAACCTTTTAAATCATAAAAGATAGTAGATTTTATTTTCTACTGACTCTTTTAATGGATTCAGATATTCACCGCAGCTTAAACCGGGTTGTCTATTGTATTTTATCGGTTTAACATTGTTGAAGACTATTAATAATTTATTCGCATTATCTTAGTCATAATATTTCTTACCGGGCTAGTTGAGCTCACCCTTTCTTTCACCGTTCTCTTCAGAAATGAGAATATAGCCGGAGAAGTCTGGGAAACGAGTGATGGTCCCGAAGATAAGATTAGTAGTCCTCACTATTCGTGAAATAGTGTGATAATAATTGTAATGAGGACTTTTTGTTTGAGTTTGTATAATATCTAGTAGTAGCGATATTTGTATTTAAACTCACGATTTATGTCGTATTGCATAACATGATTATGTTAATAAGTCAGATTTAAATTACATACTACGTAAGTGGCGTACCCAAGATGGGTGATGTATATACCTAATTTTGAGGCTACACCGTCGATGATCTTGAGCTCAAGAACACCAACAGCGACGCTTTGTGTCGCTAAAGACCTATAGCGACGGTTTCTATTAATTTTAATTTTTGAATTTTTAGAAATTATTTAAAAATAGAAATAAATTCTAAAAATTATTTAAAATGGTTTTAAAAATTATTTTAAATTGTGAAAAATAATTTTTGACTATTTGAGATATTTTTCATTAATATTTATAATTATTTGAATATTAATGATATTTAATTTATTTAATTAGTGTATTAAATAAATTAGAGAAAAATGATTTAATATTATGAAAAATCATTTTAAATATGAATAAAGTATTTAAAAAAATTAAGTTATAAAATGTAACTTTTAATATTTATAGAGAATTTTCATTAATAATTTAATATTAATGATATTGGATTTATTTAATTATTATATTAAATAAATTAGAGAAAAATGATTTTAATATTATAAAAATTATTTTAAATGAGAATAAAGTGTTATAGAATATTTTAAATTATAAAATATAATTTTCAATATTTTGGAGAATTCTCATTAATAAATTAATATTAATGATATTTAATTTATTTAATTATTATATTAAATAAATGAATTAAAAAAAGATTTTAATGATTAAAAATCATTTAAAAATGAGAAAATATTTTAAAAATATTTTAAGTTATCATTAATGACTTTTAATATTTGATAATAATTTCATTAATATTTAAATATTAATGGTGATAAATTAAAATGATTTTAATTACTTTAAAAATCATTTAAGTAGAATATTGTTGATTTAAAATATTTTTAAGTTATTAATAATAACTTTAATATTTTGATAAGTATGTCATTAATATTTTTAAATTATTAAATATTAATGATGATAAGATTATTTGATAATTAAATCATTTTAAAATGATTTCAATGTTTGAAAAATTATTATAAAATATAATAATTGTTTGATAAATTATTAAAAGCTTCCGAAAAATATTATAATTGATAATTGACTTATCTAAATTAATATTGATGCTTAGAAACCAAATTTAATTAACAATAACTGTGTTAATTGTTGGATAGGTGACCGTAACATCGAGAATGATAGAAGTCCAACCGCATCCAAAATAGTTAGACTTGTTAAGTGTTTATATAGGTTATAAACACTGATGTGACTATGTGGTAATGTGTCTAGGAGAAGTTTGACTGTAGAATACAGTGATGCGTGTTGTGAATTATTGTGCTAGTTGTGAGACCGATATTATTGGTTATAGGTCTTTCGAAAGCAGATAAGTTTATTGTGTAGCTATAATCAGCAGAAGAGGCAAGTTCCCTAACTCAACCTTGAGTTAATACTGTTTAATTATTATTGGTGGTTAATTATTGCTAATTAGACCACGTCCAGGGATTTATTGTTGATTATTCGCAGTTAGTGCATGTTTAATAATTCAAATTGAATTACTGATTCGTAAAATATACGTTCATAGAATAACTGTTGTTTGATATTCATATCCGTAGAAGCTACTATTGACAGTACAGATAATTCCTGTTTATTATCGAATTATGTTGAGAAATGTCTTAGCAAATTATTCTAGCTAGACGAATATTTAATAGAACTTAATAGGTTCGAGAAGAGAATTCAATTGTTATTAATAGATCGATGCCAGTTATTTCGGCTAGATCAAGAAGTAATTAGAAATTGAAATCACAGTATTTCGTTGTTAAGTCAAAATCTTAATTCTGAGACTGAGAAGAACAACCTTTTATATAAAGGGAATATTTTATCGGTCGTGTATTCAGCCTTTGCCCGCGATTAAGTATTATGCATAATATAGGGTATAATAAAGCTGATCACTTTATATACTTGTAGAGGGGTATGATTTAATCTTTATGATTATCTGATACACCTGGGTATATCAAAGTATAACTTTGATAGTTACTCGAGAAGAGAAGTTCAAGATCCAACGGATCGCTTTCAAAGATAAATCGAAAACATTCCATTTTGCTATTTCGGTAGAATTAATTCTTGATTATTCATTTGAATATCGTAGAAAACCTTGAAAGCGTTGTACTCTTTCATTATCGAATTATTGTTGCGTAGAATGTGAGAAGGCTTGATATTGATTTCTATACCTTTATCGTATGTCTTAACTTGCAGGGCAAACTTGTTGCTCACCCTTTCTAAATAAAATTTTTTAGCTAGGGATGAAGTTGCAGAAGGTGCTGCGAAGAAGAATAAAGGAAAAGGCATAGTTATAAATTAGTTATGATGAACAATATTATTATTATGTTGTATTGTATTGTAAACCATTTTTGTTTATATGAAGGGTAAGGTTGTAATATTAAGGTTAGAAAACGTGGGACTTATATGTTAACAATATATGTTAATGATTTATATATTCCTATTTATAATATGAATGGGTAGTTAGATGTTATATTTTTGTGGATCGTGAGCACCAAACTCGGGGGTCAGGTAACCCGGATTTGGGGGCATCATAGGTTGGTATCAAAGCTGTAGGTTATAAACCTTAAGTGGGGTGGGGAAAACCCCTAGGATTATAACCATGAGCGAGATAGAGAATACTCATTTAGAGTACTAAGTGAGGGATTGCTGAAGCGTATCGAAAGTGAGACATGCGTACACATAGTGTGAGAAGTTTGTACTGGAGAAGTATTAATCAAGTTGTTTAAACTGATTGTAGGATGTCGGGAGAAGATAAGATGAGTACGGAGATGCCAGTGGCGTCGTCATTCAAAGCATGCAAGAGTCGAGGTGCCGGTATGAAAGCGATTCAATGGAAGAAGTAGGAAAAGATGAACCCATGGTTAATCTCGGGAGTGATCATTATGATTATCCCGAGATGTATCTAAGCGGTGATGAGGAAGCGGAGTCTGAAGAAGTTAAGGTAGAGTTAAAGAATAAGACTAAAGTTGGAGAACAAGATCAGTTATCTGCAGAAGTCCAGGAACTCCAGAGTAAGGTATTTCTATTGGAGGAGTTGTGGAAAACAGAGCAGGCGTTACGCAAAATGACTGAAGAACGGAACGAGCTGAAGGCGCAGGTGGAAAGAATGAAGGCGGAAGGAGGTGGATCGTCTGATGGAACCAGCAAGAAGGACAAGAAGAAGAGAAAGAGGGACAACGACAGTGATAACCCTGAAAATTCAAACCCGAAGAAGAGGCAAGCTTGCAGCAAGTGTGGAAAGACTCACGCGGGAGAATGCATGATGTGGAAGAACGTCTGCTTCAATTGTAAGCAAAAAGGACATATTTTTTTGCATTGTCCTAAGCCAAATTTGAGGAAGTGTTTCTCATGTGGTAGAACGGGTCACGGATTCAACAAGTGTCCCAATAAGAAGAAGACTGGTGAAGGGAGTGGTCGGTAGACAACTTAAATATAAGGGATAATATCTTTTGGTAGAAGTTTATGATATAAAAAGTTGTAATATCGAGAATGATGTATAAATATATGTAAATATATATGTTTTTATGAATGAAATCTTTACTTTCTATATGAATATAAGATTAATATTAATTTGTGTGTTCTTAAAACTCATACTTATGGTAAGTTCATAACTCATGATTATATGAAATGTTCTGAACCCCTCAGCGAATGGATGCCAAAGGTCTGACTAGGATAAGTTCATACACTCATATAATTATGGCAAGTTACTGAACTCATAAGTGTGGTAAGTTTGATGAACTGGAATTAGATGTGTGAATATGGTAAATGGCAACTTTTTGTGTAAAGTTGGATAATTGCAACTTTTTGTAAAGTTGAGTATGTTAATCCTAAAATTATTTTAAAGGGATAGTAATATGTGTTAAGTACTATATGTACTATGTGCTATTTGAATAAATATGCGATTACATGAGAATTATGTGTTGAATTCTTATTGTGTTAAGAATTTGTATAGAGAAAGAGAATTAATATAAGATTTTTATTTAAATTAGATCATGCTGCCTAGACGACATAATCGAAACCAAAGAGAAGAGCAGTCAGTGAATAACGAAGGAGG
Organism: Panax quinquefolius; assembly: GCA_020205615.1. Taxonomy (NCBI): domain Eukaryota; kingdom Viridiplantae; phylum Streptophyta; class Magnoliopsida; order Apiales; family Araliaceae; genus Panax; species Panax quinquefolius. Next base: position 61,088,676 of record CM035159.1, read on the forward strand.
TCAAGCTGACCTGATGCAAAAATTTGCAAATATGATAGCCGAAGCTATGGAAAATAGAGCTCCAGCTGCAAGAGGAAGAGCGAGGAATCATCCAGCCAACAGATTGGCGAATTTCAAGGACTTTAAAGCGGTGGGACCGTCGAAATTCAAGGGGACCACAGATCCGATTGAAGTCCAAACTTGGGTGAAGGAGATGGAGAAAACATTCGTCATTATGCGAGTGGGAGAAGAGCAGAAGATAGCTTTTGCTATATACTTGATGAAGGGAGAAGCTAATTACTGATGGGAGACTAATCAGACGAGAGCTGGTACAACGGTGGTAGCGTGGACAAGATTCAAGGAGTTATTCTTTGAGAACTACTTCTCACCGAGTATGCAAGCTCGGATGGAAGTTAAGTTCTTAGAACTGAAGAAGGAAAATATGTCTGTTTATGAATATGCGGCTAAATTCAATGAATTAGCAAGATTTGCACCTCATCAGGTGGACACAGAAGCAAGAAAGGCGAGAAGATTCGAGAATGGACTGAAATCGGGGATATTCAACAAGGTGGCAGTGTTGCAGATCAACACGTTCGCGGCTTTATTGGAGAAGGCGTTAATTACTGAAGGAGGGAGCGAGGCTGCATCTCGATTTCATCAGCAAAAGAAGAAGAAGAAGACAATTGATGGAGGAAGCAGTGGTGGTAGTAACCTTAATAAGAGGAAATGGAGTGAGAATACCCAATCGGGTAGCAAGACTAAAGAAAATAGGAAAGGGAGGGAATCATGTGCGATTTATGGGAAGAACCATGCAGGTGTTTGTCTGAAGAAGAAAGGAGTCTGTTACAACTGTGGGCAAGAAGGACACATGTCACCCAATTGTCCCAGTCCGAAGAAAATTCAAGGTTGTTTTTCGTGCGGATCGACTGATCATATGGTACGTAACTGTCCGAAAAGAAATGCTGAGAAGGAAAGTGTCAACAAGGGACCCGGTGGTGGGACCTTGGCAATTCAAGGACCTGCACAGCCAGGAAGATCAACCGCCCGTACATTCAAAATGACGGCACAGGAGGCAGTGGATACTCAAGAGGTGGCAACAGGTAATGATTTCATTTAGAAATTAAATTACGCGAGAATTATGAGTCAGATATTTCTGTGAACTGTTTTCTTTTATAAATTCAAGTCACAGGTAAGAATTTGAAACACAAATTAATTTTGTGTTGATAAAAATGAATTGATGATACAACTTTAAAAGATTATAGAGAATAAGAAAGCGGTGATTCCGAGGATGGAATCCTTTTAAAAAGGGGTGAATGTGATAACCCGGGATTCCGAATAATCTAAATTTCATGAATAAATTTTTTTTATTTAATATTGACATTGGCTGTTAATATTGTACTGTGTATCTGTGATACGAGTATCGAGAAGTAGTCAATTTGTGTATTGACTGAGAAATTAGAGTAGGGTTATGCTTAACAGCTTTAGAAAACCCTAACCCTAATTTCTAGATAGGGATTCGATAGAAAATGCAATTAAAATAATCATATCGATGAATACGTGTTTATACTGTGTAGAAATGTTGACCGATGATTGATCAAATAAGGTTTAAAATTTATAAACCCTAATCTCAGGATTAGAAACCCTAACGCACAGTTAGAAACTTTAATCGAAAGCCGGAAAACCCTAATTTCATATCCAGGAATCCTAAACCCTAATTAGGAAACCCTAATCCTAATTAGCGAACTTAATGTGTTTATTAAACGTTGATGTGATTAGGAAACCCTAATTATAATTTAGAAATTTTAAATTTTTCTAATTAAAACCCTAATTAGAAATTTTAGAAGCTAAAGTTTTAAAACCTAAGGGTTGGAACCTTAGGGTTAAACCCTAAGGGTTTGTATAATTGTCTAGTATGCCATTAAAATAAAAATACAAATGACAAAATTACCCTTGTTCACCAACTATTTTGGCTAAATGTGACTTAACATATCAGCAAATCAACCTCTAATAGACAGCTAGCAGATCATTCAATGCATCCAAGTGATTATATAATAGATTGAGAAATAGAAAGTCTAGTATTTGGCTTATTTTGTGTCCAAGCTCTCACCAACTCATTTTCTCTCTCAACCTCCGAAATCTTAAGGTTCTTCAGTCATATAATCTGCCCCTAGGTCACCTAATATCATATTGGAGATCTAAGATCAAAGATTTGAAGCTAGAAGGTATATGTAGCGCCCCCAAATCCGGGTCCTAATCATCGCGGATCTGGTGCACTATTTCTATACTATTACGAAAGATATAAACATAAATTGTTTATACATTAAACATTATACACTATCCCCAAGGTCGATTAACCATAACTTATACACAATTCATATCCTATCTAACATTTAATGTTATTATAATAAATTACTTTTGCAAATCTAGCTGCACACATAGTCCCAAGCTGAGCTTGGCTTTATCTTTTCCTTATATTGACGATTCGCTTTTAATCTGCAATGTTTTATCATGATCTGAAGCAAGGGTGAGTACTTAAAGTTGCCCAAAGAAGTTTAAATACAATTTAAGGATATATCATGATTGAAAGAGTCGTAATAATAAGTGGCTATAATTCATCAATATAATTGAGAACTAGCATGAACAAACTTTTGATCGAACAAGTATTGAAACATGAACAAATATGTCTGGACCAACTGGTAATGAAGGTGATCAGCCTTTCATACCTGACTTATACATACAATATGTACAGAGTACAATTCTACATGGCAATCAGCAATGATTAACCATAAGCATATCTGGACAAAATAACTCTTAGTAGAGTTTAGGAAAACTTGCCTGTACCGTTGATTACCGTTACGAAATATAACTTAGCTTTATCCGAAGACCTAATATAATACCGATCTCCAAATATTAGAATAATATCTTCACAATATAAAATAACCTAAACACATTACCACATAATCCTATCAGTCTATACAACACATAAGACCTAGTATCAAGTCAAACTATTTAAGTCTGAGTTGAACCCGACAAAATTCTAACATCCCGACGGTCTAGTCGGACAATTATCGAGTTTAAGTTCAATTAAACTCTGGCTAAACACTTAACAATATCTTAGACAATTTTCTAAGCAGTCAAAATAATTTTCATAGACTTGTAAAAATTTTCAAGTAATTATTACTATTTATCATGATTTTGCAATCATTAATAACGTATTTATATAATTTAAATACCACATAATTCCTTAATCATTAATATTAATTTAATATTGAATATCAATGAAAATCATAACATAATATTATAATATATTTATAATATCACAAAGTATTTTTAATACCTTAAAACCATATTTATATGATTTTTAAACACTTAAATCCATTATCCGATAACTGATATTAATATTAAAATATTAATATTTTCATGTCAAAATATCAAAAGTTATATTTTACAACTTCAAATATTTTTATAACACTTAAATTATTTTCATATAATTTTTAAAGCATTAATTCTATTTTTCCATAATTTATCTAATATATTCATTAGATAAATTAATAACCATTAATAATAATTTATTAATGAAATTCATCACAAAATATCAAAAGTCATTTAAAATAATTTCAAATATTTTCTTATGCCATAATATAATTATTCATGATTTTTTCAAGTATTAAAATCATTTCTAAGTAATTTATTTAAATATAATTAAATAAATTAAATACCATTTATATTCCAAAAATATTAAATATTTATGAAATATACTCAAAATAATTAAAAATTAATTTTTAGGCTTTAAAATAATTTTTAGAAATTTATTATGTATTTTTAATAATTAAAAACTATTTTTATCTATTTAATAAATAAAATAATTAATTTCCATAAATAAACTGTCACTAAAGGTCCCTATAGCGACAGAACCGTCGCTATAGGTGTTCTTGAGCATGTTCTTGATCTTCTTGTCAGTGGACAAGGTGATAGGTTTGACCAACTTCAATCCAAAGATCTGGAGGTATCTGGGTTTGATTAAGTGTTCAGATTATAGTATTGATGCAATACTACAACCTTAAACAAACAACATGGCCATATAATATCTAATCAGAGAGATCTGGGCTCTCAAAGATCTTGTCAGGCCTCATCTGGGTTTTCTGGGTAACCCAGAAACCCAGACGTTTGTGAGGTACCACTTTGTGGTTCAATTTTCTTAGTGACCTGATCAACAAATCAGTGTTATTAAGGTTCACATGTATAGTACACGTGACAAGGAACATTTACATGTCATGATCTCAGTTAAACAACAACATGTTTTAAGAAATCAAGGCTGGTCAAAGTCTGACAAAAACACGGATTATGAACAACTGGTTTTCCAGATTGTTTTTTAATGAATTTGACGGTCGGCGGTTGTTCAACCTACCATAGCTTCAAGTCTCAATTATGGATTTAGGTATTTTAAAAGCATGAATCGATAGCCAATATGTCAGTCTACAGGTCTATTACAACAACATGTCTTAAACATCAACGATCAAGAAAATCAAGCCTCAAATAGCTTGTCGGACCATTCCGGAAAATCCAGGTTTTCCAGATTCTAAGTTTTCAGTGCTTGGTCAACTGGTCTTTGACCGATCATATCTTGTAATCTAAACATGATATGGGGTTGATTCAAGTCTCAGATTAAAGTCCTAACATCAAAGAAAATGATATATAACATAAAAGTACACCAAACATCAAACACATTAATATCTAAGGCCTCGACATACGAATGTCGGGCCACATTTTCCAAGATATTCAGATTTCTAAAACTCAAATTTCGAGCACTTTTGATGTTATGGGTCCGGGATTTAACAAACCTGCATCACTAATTAACATCTTATAACACACTTCTAAACAACAAATCATAACATTAACATCAAATCTAAGGATTTCTAGAATTAGGGTTTATACCTGCTTGAAATGCTAAATTTTGAATCTGATCCTTGATGTTTGATCCTCGCAAGCTAACGCATGATCTTGGCTTAGCTTATTACTCACTCTCACTCTACAATTTCGGATGGGAGAGAGAGAGAGAAGAGTTGGCTAGGTTGAGAAATAAAGTGTGTAACTTTTCTTTACTGAATGCCTTTAATCCATGTTGCAATGTATTTAACCTAGCAAGTTGGCTGATATTTGATGATTAAAGTAACTTTCTAGATCACATTGCTAGCCTAAGGTTGTTCACCAACCACAAGTAGGGTTAGATCTACACTCCACCTCATTATAATATTAGAAAGGATAATTTGGTCTTTTGACTCATCAAGTGAATGGCAACTTGGTAACTTCTCACAATCACTAGGTTTTAACCCTTAGGGTTTAACCCTAAGATTACACAAATTTATGATCTAGTATTTACTAATTAAGATTAGGGTTCCCTAATTATAGTAAAGTTTACTAATCACATTCAAGCTTGCTAATCTGGGTTAAGGTTTCCTAGTTAACATTAAACTCTATAAATTAATAATTAGGTTTTCTCTAATTGTACATTAGGGTTTCCAACATTAGAAATTAGGGTTTTCTAATTAATCAATTAGGGTTATCCTTAATTATACATACATTTAATAACATAGAAACTCTATATTTATCTTCTAGCTTCCCAATTAGGGTTTTATTAATCTGAATTAGGGTTACGGATTCCCAAAACTAAAATTAGGGTTTCCATAGCTGGTAATAGGGTTTCTTATCAGTCGTTAGGATTTTCTAACTGAACGTCGAGGTTCTAAAATATTATTAGGGTTTGTGACTGATATAATTTATCCGGTCAACCCTTGACCCTTAACCACATAATCGCATACATATACGACCAAATACACACGTATATTCTTAACATCGTAAACCTTCACCAAAAGTTTTTAAATTCACAAAATTCATTCCTTAAATGTCAAATACATACACTTATTTTCTCTGCTTCAGGTCTATTATTTAACCTCTATTCAATCTTTTAAGATTTTATAAAATTGTCTAAATTCTCTGTTATCACATTCAATTTTCTTCTAAGAATTTCGTCCCCAAATTCAACTTACACCTCATACCTTGCATACACAGCATCAAATGCTACCCAATACATCACTCACAAGAGTAAAAAATTTTAAATTGTGCTGAGGAGTCATATAGACTATTTGTCTATCATTTCGTAAAGGTTTTATTGAAATTCATTCGCAAACCATCATAACTTACGGACATAAAGGGTGATTAGTTCGATACGCCTAGATTGGCCAATCACTGGCTCTGGAACCATTTGTTCCTCTTATCCGCTTTTTAAAGCGCACTAAATTTTTACCTCGCCTTTTTTTGGATTCCGCACCAAAACAATTTGGTTCGAGAAATTTCTTTCAATGAATACTTAGATTTTTCATAACATTAGTCTAGCTGAATTGATTAGCATAGACTCATATCAATATTTCAATTCAATCGAATTATTTACGTGTAGCCAAACCCCGCTGGCAAATTAAAATTTTGAAAATATTTTTGAGAATGACATCATAATGTCGCATCAGACATCAAATCCATTTGAGGATGTCGCCATCGATTATTTTGTCATAACACATCATACAAAGATAGTGGAACAATGATTTTAGATCGAATTCACACTATGTATTCCCTCAGATTTATAACTCTATCAACTTTTTATCATCTCTCGCACTCAAAGTTATATGGTATATGAGTGATAAATAAAATATATTTTGATATTTCAAATCATTTGCGTCTAGCCGAAATAAGTAGCATAGACTATACTTTAAACCGTTTCAAAAATGATTATGAGTATATATATATATATATATATATATATATATATTTAAAAGCACATAGTGCATATTTAGCTTGATGTCAAAATTTCGAAGTCTAGCATAGCTATGAGTTTTGGAAAACTTATATCTCCACTAATAATCATTTGCTTAACAATCTATCTATTCTTATAATCCTCAACTCTCCATTCACACAAAACTATTCCCAGTTCATCAAACTTACCACACTTATAAGTTCAGGAACTTTCCACAATCATATGAGTTTAAGAACTTGTCCTAGTCAGACTTTTGGCGTCCATTCGCTGAGGGGTTCATAAACATTTCATATAACCATGAGTCATGAACGTAACATAAGTATGAGTTTTAAGAACTCGTACTTAACCTTATATTCTCTACTTATAACCTATCTATCTCATATATACATGAGAAAGGAATCACCCTCTTAACACGTATATATAGCAAATAAATACGACTCAAACATTTCAATGATTATCCCGTAAACTAAGTGGTTTTTACACCAAGTACAATTCAACTCCCATAATGAAGAATCATACAACTTAACCGGCATGAGTCCTCAATTGAAATCCCCACCTAATCTTAACTCCTTTCTCAATATTTAATTTCATTTAATCCATATTCATAATCCACGAATTTGTATTAATTCATAGTACAACATACACACACAACAATCATGTCAGAACTCTCTCCAATCATTAGATCGATTCTTTATCTTATCGATCATCACGGGTGATCTTATCGATATATTATGATTAATTTCTATATCTTGATCGCTTTTGTTTTACGATCTCCTATCACCGCATTACTTTTAGTCTTTTAGACTCTATCTATTCACCACTAATGTTCACCTTTATTATCAGAGTTAGGGAACTCCGTATCTTTATAACTCGTCGAGATTCATCTTTGAATCTTACCGACACACTAACTCTATGTGAGTTAGATCTTATCCTAATCACTGCGGTTATTAGTCTAAGGTAACTCTACCCTAGGTTTATAACCAACAGCTTTGATACCAAATGTAGCGCCCCCAAATCCGGGTCCTAATCACCGCGGATTTGATGCACTATTTCTATACTATTGCGAAAGATATAAACATAAATTGTTTATACATTAAACATTATACACTATCCCCAAGGTCGAGTAACCATAACTTATACACAATTCATATCCTATCTAACATTCAATGTTATTATAATAAATTACTTTTACAAATCTAGTCAAGACATATAGTCCCAAGTGAGAAGCTGGCTTTATCTTTTCCTCAGAGACGACGTATTCATTTTTAATCGCAATGTTTTATCATGATATAGCAAGGGTGAGCATGAAAGTTGCCCAAGCAAGTTTAAATATAATTTAAGGATATATCATGATTGAAAGAGTTCGAATAATAAGTCGGCTATAATTCATCAATATAATTGAGAACTAGCATGAACAAACTTTTGATCGAACAAGTATTGAACATGAACAAATATGTCGGACCTAATGGTAATGAAGGTGATCACTTTTTCATACCGACTTATACATACAATATGTACAGAGTATAATTCTATATGGCAATCAAAGAATGATTAACTATAAGCATATCCGAATGAAATAACTCTTAGTAGAGAGTTAAAAAAACTCACTTGCATCTGATTGACACAGCATTTAAATATAACTTAGCTTTATATCAAGACCTATATATAATACCGATCTCCAAATATTAGAATAATATCTTCACAAGATAAAATAACCTAAACACATTACCACATAATCCTATCACCATACAACACATAAGACCTAGTATCAAGTCAAACTATTTAAGTCCGAGTTGAGTTCGATAAAATTCTAACATCCCGATTGGCCTAATGGACAATTATCGAGTTTAAGTTCAATTAAACTCGCTAAACACTTAACAATATCTTTAGATAATTTTTCTAAGCAATAAAATAATTTTCATAGACTTGTAATAATTTCAGATAATTATTATATTTATCATGATTTTTCAATCATTAATATCGTATTTATATAATTTAAATACCACATAATTCCTTAATCATTAATATTAATTTAATATTAAATATCAATGAAAATCATAACATAATATTATAATATATTTATAATATCACAAAGTATTTTTAATACCTTAAAACCATATTTATATGATTTTTAAACACTTAAATCCATTATCCGATAACCGATATTAATATTAAAATATTAATATTTTCATGATCAAAATATCAAAAGTTATATTTTACAACTTCAAATATTTTTATAACACTTAAATTATTTTCATATAATTTTTAAAGCATTAATTTATTTTTCCATAATTTATCTAATATATTCATTAAATAAATTAATAACCATTAATAATAATTTATTAATGAAATTCATCAAAAATATCAAAAGTCATTTAAAATAACTTAAAATATTTTCTTATGCCATAATATAATTTTTCATGATTTTTCAAGTATTAAAATCATTTCTAAGTAATTTATTTAAATATAATTAAATAAATTAAATACCATTTATATTCCAAAAATATTAAATATTTATGAAATATACTCAAAATAATTAAAACTAATTTTAGTGCTTTTAAAATAATTTTTAGAAATTTATTATGTATTTTTAATAATTAAAAACTATTTTATCTATTTAATAAATAAAATAATTAATTTTCATAAATAAACTGTCATTAAAAAGGTCCCTATATAATTACAGTAACCGTCGCTATAGGTGTTCTTGAGCATGTTCTCGATCTTCATGTGTGCCGACAAGGTGATAGGTTTGACCAACTTCAATCCAAAGATCCGAGGTATCGGGTTTGATTATGTTCAGATTATAGTATCGATGCAATACTACAACCTTAAACAAACAACATGGCCATATAATATCTAATCGTAGAGATCGGGCTCTCAAAGATCTTGTCGAAGTCAGTTTCATCCGGTTTTTCGGGTAACCTGAAACCCCAGACGCTCATGAGGTACCACTTTGTGGGTTCAATTTTCTTAGTGACCGATCAACAAATCGGTGTTATTAAGGTTCATGATATAGTACACGTGACAAGGAACATTTACATGTCATGATCTCGCTTAAACAACAACATGTTTTAAGAAATCAAGGTCGGTCAAAGTCCGATAAAAACACGGATTATGAACAATCTGGTTTTCCAGATTGCTTTTTTTCTATTGACGGTCAACTATTGTTCGATTCTACCATAGCTTCAAGTCTATTATGGATTTAGGTATTTTAAAAGCATGAATCGATAGCCAATATGTCAGTCTACAGGTCTATTACAACAACATGTCCTAAACATCAACGATCAAGAAAATCGTAAGCCTCAAAAAGCTTGTCGAGACCATTCTCAGAAAATCGGGTTTTCCAGATTCTAAGTTTTGTGCTTGGTCAACGGTCTTTGACCGATCATATCTTGTAATCTAAACATGCTATGGGGTTGATTCAAGTCTCAGATTAAAGTCCTAACATCAAAGAATGATATATATAACATAAAGTACACCAAACATCAAACACACAAAGATCTAAGGCCTCTCGATATACGAATGTCAAGCCACATTTTCCAGATTTTCCAGATTTCTAAAAACTCAAATTTCGAGCACTTTGATGTTATGGATCTGGGATTTAACAACCCAGATCACTAATTAACATCTTATAACACACTTCTAAACAACAAATCATAACATTAACATCAAATCTAAGGATTTCTAGAATTAGGGTTTATACCTCATTAATGCTAAATTTTGATCTCGATCCTCGATGTTTGATCCGCAAGCTAACACATGATCTTGGCTTAGCTTATTACTCACTCTCACTCTACAATTTTGGATGGGAGAGAGAGAGAGAAGAGTCAGCTAGGTTGAGAAATAAAGTGTGTGAACTTTTCTTTACTTGAATGCCTTTAATCCATGTTGCAATGTATTTAACCTAGCAAGTCAATCGATATTTGATGATTAAAGTAACTTTCTAGATCACATGGCTAGCCTAAGGTTGTTCACCAACCACAAGTAGGGTTAGATCTACACTCCACCTCATTATAATATTAGAAAGGGTAGTTTGGTCTTTTGACTCATAAAGTGAATGGCAACTTGGTAACTTCTCATAATCACTAGGTTTTAACCCTTAGGGTTAGGTTTAACCCTAAGATTACACAAATTTATGATCTAGTATTTACTAATTAAGATTAGGGTTCCCTAATTATAGTAAAGTTTACTAATCACATTCAAGCTTGCTAATCTAGGTTAAGGTTTCTAATTAACATTAAACTCTATAAATTAATAATTAGGTTTTTCTAATTGTACATTGTGGTTTCCAACATTAGAAATTAGGGTTTTCTAATTAATCAATTAGGGTTATCCTTAATTATACATACAATTAATAACATAAAACTCTATACTTATCTTCAAGCTTCCCAATTAGGGTTTTATTAATCAATTAGGGTTACTGATTCCCAAAACTAAAATTAGGGTTTCATAATCGGGTAATAGGGTTTCTTATCACCGTTAGGATTTTCTAACCGAACGCCGAGGTTCTAAAATATTATTAGGTTTGTGATCGATATAATTTATCCGGTCAACCTCGACCCTTAACCACATACTGCATATACATATAACCAAATACATGTATATTCTTAACATCGTAAACCTTCACCAAAAGTTTTTAAATTCACAAAATTCATTCCCTTAAATGTCAAATACATACACTTATTTTCTGTCTAGGTCTATTATTTAACCTCTATTCAATCTTTTAAGATTTTATAAAATTGTCTAAATTCTCGGGTTGTCACATTCACCCCTTCTTCTAAGAATTTCGTCCCCGAAATTCAACTTACACCTCATACCTTGCATACACAGCATCACATGCTACCCAATACATCACTCACAAGAGTAAAAAAATTTTAAATTGTGCTGAGGAGTCATATAGACTATTTGTCTATCATTTCGTAAAGGTTTTATGGAAATTCATTCGCAAACCATCATAACTTACGGACATAAAGGGTGATTAGCCTGATACGCCTCAGATCGCCAATCTAATCATTGGTCGGAACCATTTGTTCCTCTTATCCGCCTTAGGCGCACTAAATTTTTTACCTCAGTCTTTTTGGATTCCGTACCAAAACAATTTGGTTCGAGAAATTTCTTTCAATGAATACTTAGATTTTTCATAACATTAGTCTAGCTGAATTGATTAGCATAGACTCATATCAATATTTCAATTCAATCGAATTATTTACGTGTAGCCAAACCCTGTTGGCAAATTAAAATTTTTGAAAATATTTTTGAGAATGACATCATGATGCCGCATCAGATTAATAAATCCATTTGAGGATGCCATCATCGTATGACTTTGTCATAACACATCATACAATAGTGGAACAATGATTTTAGATCGAATTCACACTATGTATTCCTCAGATTTATAACTCTATCAACTTTTATCATCTCTCGCACAAAGTTATACGGTACATGAGTGATAAATAAAATATATTTTGATATTTCAAATCATTTCAAGGCTCTAAATTAAAATAAGTAGTATAGATTATACTTTAAACCGTTTCAAAATGATTATTTAGTCTATATATATATATATATATATATATATATATATATATATATATATATATTATTTAAAAGCACATAGTGCATATTTAGCTTGATGTCAAAATTTCAAGTCTAGCATAGCTATGAGTTTTGGAAAACTTATATCTCCACTAATAATCATTTGCTTAACAATCTATCTATTCTTATAATCCTCAACTCTCCATTCACACAAAACTATTCCCAGTTCATCAAACTTACCACACTTATAAGTTCAGGAACTTTCCACAATCATATGAGTTTAAGAACTTGTCCTAGTCAGACTTTTGGCGTCCATTCGCTGAGGGGTTCATAAACATTTCATATAACCATGAGTCATGAACGTAACATAAGTATGAGTTTTAAGAACTCGTACTTAACCTTATATTCTCTACTTATAACCTATCTATCTGTTATACACATGAGAAAGGAATCACCCTCTTAACATGCATATAGCAAATAGCGCGACTCAAACATTTCAATGATTATCAGGGCCAGAAACTAAGTGGTTTTTACACCAAGTACAATTCAACTCCCATACGAAGAATCATACAACTTAGCTGCTGGCATGAGTCCTCAATTGAAATCCCCACCTAATCTTAACTCCTTTCTCAATACGAATTTCATTTAATCCATATTCATAATCCTTTTCTGAATTTGTATTAATTCATAGTACAACATACACACAACAATCATGCTGTAACTCTCTCCAATCATTAGATTGATTCTTTACCTTATCAGATCACGGGGTGATCTTATCGTATATATTATGATTAATTTCTATATCTTGATCGTTTTGTTTTACGATCTCCTATCATTGTACTTTTAGTCTTTTAGACTCTATCTATTCACCACTAATGTTCACCTTTATTATCAGAGTTAGGGAACTCCGTATCTTTATAACTCGTCGAGATTCATCTTTGAATCTTACCGACACACTAACTCTATGTGAGTTAGATCTTATCCTAATCACTGCGGTTATTAGTCTAAGGTAACTCTACCCTAGGTTTATAACCAACAGCTTTGATACCAAATGTAGCGCCCCCAAATCCGGGTCCTAATCACCGCGGATTTGATGCACTATTTCTATACTATTGCGAAAGATATAAACATAAATTGTTTATACATTAAACATTATACACTATCCCCAAGGTCGAGTAACCATAACTTATACACAATTTATATCATATCTAACATTCAATTTTATTATAATAAATTACTTTTACAAATCTAGTCAAGACACATAGTCCCAAGTCGAGCTTGCTTTTATCTTTCCTCAGATCCGACGATTCGCCTTTAATCGCAATTTTATCATGATATAGCAAGGGTGAGCACGAAAGTTGCCTAGCAAGTTTAAATATAATTTAAGGATATATCATGATTGAAAGAGTCAGAATAATAAGCTGGCTATAATTCATCAATATAATTGAGAACTAGCATGAACAAACTTTGACCTAACAAGTATTAAACATGAACAAATATATCCGGACCAAATGGTAATGAAGGTGATCAACCTTTCATACCGATTTATACATACAATATATACAGAGTATAATTCTATACGGCAATCAAAGAATGATTAACTATAAGCATATCTCGATGAAATAACTCTTAGTAGAGTTAAGTAAAACTCACTGCACTCTATTGATTATCAAGCATTTAAATATAACTTAGCTTTATCCAAGACCTAATATATAATACCGATCTCCAAATATTAGAATAATATCTTCACAATATAAAATAACCTAAACACATTACCACATAATCCTATCACCATACAACACATAAGACCTAGTATCAAGTCAAACTATTTAAGTCCGAGTTGAAACTTATATAAAATTTAACATCCCGACTGATTAGTTGGACAATTATCGAGTTTAAGTTCAATTAAACTCGCTAAACACTTAACAATATCTTAGATAATTTTCTAAGCAACAAAATAATTTTCATAGACTTCAAATAATTTTCAAATAATTATTACTATTTATCATGATTTTGCAATCATTAATATCATATTTACATAATTTAAATACCACATTTAATCATTAATATTAATTTAATATTGAATATCAATGAAAATCATAACATAATATTATAATATATTTATAATATCACAAAGTATTTTTAATACCTTAAAATCATATTTATATGATTTTAAACACTTAAATCCATTATCCGATAATCTGATATTAATATTAAAATATTAATATTTTCATGTCAAAATATCAAAAGTTATATTTTACAACTTCAAATATTTTTATAACACTTAAATTATTTTCATATAATTTTTAAAGCATTAATTCTATTTTTCCATAATTTATCTAATATATTCATTAAATAAATTAATAACCATTAATAATAATTTATTAATGAAATTCATCACAAAATATCAAAAGTCATTTAAAATAACTTCAAATATTTTCTTATACCATAATATAATTTTTCATGATTTTTCAAGTATTAAAATCATTTCTAAGTAATTTATTTAAATATAATTAAATAAATTAAATACCATTTATATTCCAAAAATATTAAATATTTATGAAATATACTCAAAATAATTAAAACTAATTTTAGTGCTTTAAAATAATTTTAGAAATTTATTATGTATTTTAATAATTAAAAACTATTTTATCTATTTAATAAATAAAATAATTAATTTTCATAAATAAACTGTGTTACTAAAGGTCCCTATATAGCAGTAACCATCGCTATAGGTGTTCTTGAGCATGTTCTCGATCTTCATGTCATTGGGACAAGGTGATAGGTTTGACTAACTTCAATCCAAAGATCCGGAGGTATCTCTGGTTTGATTAAGTGTTCAAAGATTATAGTATTGATGCAATACTACAACCTTAAACAAACAACATGGCCATATAATATCTAATCGTAGAGATCCTGGGCTCTCAAAGATCTTGTCAGCCTCATCTGGGTTTTTTCGGTAAACCGTAAAACCAGACGCGTTGTGAGGTACCACTTTTTGGGTTCAATTTTCTTAGTGACCTGATCAACAAATCAGTGTTATTAAGGTTCACATGTATAGTACACGTGACAAGGAACATTTACATGTCATGATCTCAGTTAAACAACAACATGTTTTAAGAAATCAAGGCTGGTCAAAGTCTGACAAAAACACGGATTATGAACAATCTGGGTTTTCCAGATTGTCTTTTCGGCTGACGGTCAACGGTTGTTTGACCGGCCATAGCTTCAAGTCTGTTATGGATTTAGGTATTTTAAAAGCATGAATCGATAGCCAATATGTCAGTCTACAGGTCTATTACAACAACATGTCTTAAACATCAACGATCAGTAAAATCAGAAGCCTCAAATAGCTTGTCAGACCATTCCTGGAAAATCTGGGTTTTCCAGATTCTAAGTTTTGTGCTTGGTCAACGGTCTTTGACCGATCATATCTTGTAATCTAAACATGCTATGGGGTTGATTCAAGTCTCAGATTAAAGTCCTAACATCAAAGAACAGATATATAACATAAAGTACACCAAACATCAAACACACACATCTAAGGCCTCTGACATATGAATGTCAGGCCACATTTTTCCAGATATTCAGATTTCTAAAAACTCAAATTTCGAGCACTTTGATGTTATGGGTCTGGGATTTAACAACCCAGATCACTAATTAACATCTTATAACACACTTCTAAACAACAAATCATAACATTAACATCAAATCTAAGGATTTCTAGAATTAGGGTTTATACCTCATGAATGCTAAATTTTTGAATCTGATCCTTGATGTTTGATCCTGGCAAGCTAACGCATGATCTTGGCTTAGCTTATTACTCACTCTCACTCTACAATTTCGGATGGGAGAGAGAGAGAGAAGAGTTGGCTAGGTTGAGAAATAAAGTGTGTAACTTTTCTTTACTTGAATGCCTTTAATCCATGTTGCAATGTATTTAACCTAGCAAGTTGGCTGATATTTGATGATTAAAGTAACTTTCTAGATCACATTGCTAGCCTAAGGTTGTTCACCAACCACAAGTAGGGTTAGATCTACACTCCACCTCATTATAATATTAGAAAGGATAATTTGGTCTTTTGACTCATCAAGTGAATGGCAACTTGGTAACTTCTCACAATCACTAGGTTTTAACCCTTAGGGTTTAACCCTAAGATTACACAAATTTATGATCTAGTATTTACTAATTAAGATTAGGGTTCCCTAATTATAGTAAAGTTTACTAATCACATTCAAGCTTGCTAATCTGGGTTAAGGTTTCCTAGTTAACATTAAACTCTATAAATTAATAATTAGGTTTTCTCTAATTGTACATTAGGGTTTCCAACATTAGAAATTAGGGCTTTCTAATTAATCAATTAGGGTTATCCTTAATTATACATACATTTAATAACATAGAAACTCTATACTTATCTTCTAGCTTCCCAATTAGGGTTTTATTAATCTGAATTAGGGTTACGGATTCCCAAAACTAAAATTAGGGTTTCCATAGCTGGTAATAGGGTTTCTTATCAGTCGTTAGGATTTTCTAACTGAACGTCGAGGTTCTAAAATATTATTAGGGTTTGTGACTGATATAATTTATCCGGTCAACCCTTGACCCTTAACCACATATTGTACACACATATGACCAAATACACAGATATTCTTAACACTGTAAACCTTCACCAAAAGTTTTTAAATTCAAAAAATTCATTCTCATAAATGTCAAATACATACACTTATTTTCTATCTAGGTCTATTATTTAACCTCTATTCAATCTTTTAAGATTTTATAAAATTGTCTAAATTCTTGGGTTGTCACAGTATAAACCTAATTTTATTTTTGATCCAAGATGCTAAGAAAAAAAATATGTGTTTATGTGTTTAGATCTTTGCTAGATGATGTTTTATGATGATCTATGTTGATATAACATAGATCCATAGCATCAAAGTGGGTAGAAGTTGAGTTTTTCACAAACTGTTCTTGAGTTTCAAACATGGTCTGACAAGAAATGTCAGTAGCCTTAGATCTTGATATGTTTATGGTTTTTGATGTTTTAAAGTTGTTATAGGTAGCTTGTTATATGTTCTTGATTCTGCAAGTGAAATCAGAGTCTTTTAATGGATAGATTGCAAGTTATACTCGGTCAAAGTCGGTTGACCGACCATGGCCGAGTACAATCTAGGTAACTCATAATGTGATAAACAAAGTATGACAAGAAGTTCTAAGCCGTAGATATGTCAAGTGTTTTTAGTTATGTTGAGGTGTTTGTATCTAGATTATAGCCGGTTATATGAACTTTATATTCATGCTTTTATAACACTAAAACATTTAGCATATCGAACGTAGTGAGTGGTCAAACTAGACCATTCGGTCATGATTGCATTTTCTGGAATTTTCAGAAACATGAAGAACACAGTTTCTGACAGCCTTTGACCGAGTTGTATCTTGAGAATGTATTGTTGTTATACTGATCTGTTATAGTATATATGTTCTATGACATGAGAACTATATGTATGAACCAAGAAATAAGCAAACTAATGAACATAACATGTATATAATCGAGCCTCAATGTAGTACCCTGAAGCTTCCTGGGTTTCTGGGTTACCCAGAAAGCCCAGGAGCTAATTTGACAGTCATTTTGAAGGGTCTGATCTTGCTATGTTGTTACGTTATGACTCTGTTAATGATTGATAGAAGTAGTATTACATGTGTACTACGATATTGAACCTTAAGCCCAGAAACGATTTTAAATCGAGAATTTAAGCTGGTCAAACAGGGCAGGTGGATAATGAAGTTGTTAGTGTTCTTGAGCTCAAGAACACCAACAGCGACGCTTTGTGTCGCTAAAGACCTATAGCGACGGTTTCTATTAATTTTAATTTTTGAATTTCCAGAAATTATTTAAATATAGAAATAAATTCTAAAAATTATTAAAAATAGTTTTAAAATTATTTTAAATTATGAAAAATAATTTTGGACTATTTGAGATATTTTTTATTAATATTTATAATTATTTGAATAAAAATGATATTTAATTTATTTAATTAGTGTATTAAATAAATTAGAGAAAAATAATTTAATATTATGAAAATCATTTTAAATATGAATAAAGTATTTAAAAATATTTTGAGTGATAAAATGTAACTTTTAATATTTATAGAGAATTTTCATTAATAATTTAATATTAATGATATTGGATTTATTTAATTATTATATTAAATAAATTAGAGAAAATGATTTTAATATTATAAAAATTATTTTAAATGAGAATAAAGTGTTATAGAATATTTTAAATTATAAAATATAATTTTCAATATTTTTGGAGAATTCTCATTAATAAATTAATATTAATGATATTTGATTTATTTAATTATTATATTAAATAAATGAATTAAAAAATTTTAATGATTAAAAATCATTTAAAAATGAGAAAAATATTTTAAAAATATTTTAAGTTATCATTAATGACTTTTAATATTTGGATAATAATTTCATTAATATTTAAATATTAATGGTGATAAATTAAAAATGATTTTAATTACTTTAAAAATCATTTAAGTAGAATATTGTTGATTTAAAATATTTTTAAGTTATTAATAATAACTTTAATATTTTGACAAGTATGTCATTAATATTTTAAATTATTAAATATTAATGATGATAAGATTATTTGATAATTAAATCATTTTAAAATGATTCCAATGTTTGAAAAATTATTATAAAATATAATAATTGTTTGATAAATTATTAAAAGCTTCCGAAAAATATTATAATTGATAATTGACTTATCTAAATTAATATTGAAGCTTAGAAACCGAATTTAATTGACAATAACTGTGTTAATTGTCTGATAGGGTGACCAGAACACCGAGAATAGAATGAATGAAGTCCAACTGAATCAAATAGTTAGACTTGTTAAGTGTTTATATAGGTTATAAACACTGATGTGACTATGTGGTAATGTGTCTAGGAGAAGTTTGACTGTAGAATACAGTGATGTGTGTTGTGAATTATTGTGCTAATTGTGGGACCGATATTATTGGTTATAGGTCTTTCGAAAGCAGATAAGTTTATTGTGTAGCTGTAATCAGTGGAAGAGGCAAGTTCCCTAACTCAACCTTGAGTTAATATTGTTTAATTATTATTGGTGGTTAATTATTGCTAATTAGACCACGTCCAGGGATTTGTTGTTGATTATTCGCAGTTAGTGCATGTTTAATAATTCAAATTGAATTACTAATTCGTGAAATATACGTTCGTAGAATAACTGTTGTTGGATATTCATATCCGTAGAAGCTAGTATTGACAGTACAGATAATTCATGTTTATTGTCGAATTATGTTGAGAAATATCTTACCCAATTATTCTAGCTAGATGAATATTTAATAGAACTTGATAGGTTCGAGAAGAGAATTCAATTGTTATTGATAGATCGGTGCCAATTATTTCGGCTAGATCGAGAAGTAATTAGAAATTGAAATCACAGTATTTCGTTGTTAAATCAAAATCTTGATTCTGAGACTGAGAAGAACAACCTTTTATATAAAGGGAATATTTTATCTACGTGTATTCACCTTTTTATGTGATTAAGTATTATGCATAATATAAGGTATAATAAAGCTGATCACTTTATATACTTGTAGAGGGGTATGATTTAATCTTTATGATTATCTGATACACCTGGGTATATCAAAGTATAACTTTGATAGTTACTCGAGAAGAGAAGTTCAAGATCCAACAGATCACTCAGCATAAATCTGGAAAATATTCCATTTTGCTATTTCGTAGAATTAATTCTTGATTATTCATTTGAATATCGTAGAAAACCTTGAAAGCGTTGTACTCTTTCATTATCGAATTATGTTGCGTAGAATGTGAGAAGGCTTGATATTGATTTCTATACCTTTATCATATGTCTTAACTTACGGGGCAAACTTGTTGCTCACCCTTGCTAAATAAAACTTTCCAGCTAGGGACGAAGTTGCAGAAAGAGCTGCGAAGAAGAACAAAGGAAAGGGCGTAGTTATAAATTAGTTATGATGAATAATATTATTATTATGCTGTATTGTATTGTAAACCCTTTTTGTTTATCTGAAGGGTAAGGTTGTAATATTAAGGCTAGAAAACCTAGGACTTATATGTTAACAATATATGTTAATGAGTTATGTATTCCTATTTATAATATGAATGGGTAGTTAGATGTTATATTTTTGTGGATTGTGAGCACCAAACTCGGGGGTCAGGTAACCCGAATTTGGGGGCATCACAGGCTTTAGTCATCTTGCCTAATTAACAAGACTTACATTTCTCATATGATTCAAAATCAAATGAATCCAAAAACCCATCTTTATGGAGTTTGGATATGCGTTTCTCATTTATATGGTCTAAACGACAGTGCCAGAGATATGTCAGATTTGAATCATTTGATTTAAATAGTTTTATATTTATGTTATAGATAGGCATTTCTAAATCAAGAATATAAAGACCGTTAAACAATTGTGCAACACCATAGCATATTTCATTTAAGTAAGACGAACAACAGTTGTTTTTTATTATAAATGAAAAACCTTTCTTGTCCAAACAAGAAACAGAAATAATATTTTTGCTTATAGCAGGCACATAATGTAAGACCCCAAATTTTATGAATAAAGATTTAATTTCTCAAAATATTTTTTTAATATTAAGGTGTGAATTTGATATAATGTTATACTTGTGGGTAGTATTTATAAATTTTGCAAAGTATGCAAGTTGTCATAAAATATTCGATTGGTCGGAGAATATTCATTTTATCAGAAAATATTCGTACGACGGCACAATCATTGGTAGACCCCATAACGGAATTATTGTCGGAGTTAGAAAACGACAGAAATATCTTTTTATAAAAATAACAGCGAAATTTTTACCGTTAAACTGTTGAAATACCCGGTGGTAAAAGTACAGTAATACGTGTGGTTGCATAGTAGCACACGGTATTGATTAATAATGCTTACGTGAGAAGTCAATCAGTTATACTCAATTATTCCTATAGTAATTGCTGCATAATATCTCTCATATTATTGATTCAATTATTGTCATATTATCATCTGCATAATATTTTATATTATTAAATCAATAATTGAGACGACAAAGTTATTAAAAATTATTATTTGCATTATTGAAGATGTCTAGAAAGTTTTGTCGAGGAAAGGGGTTTGGTCACCTAATTGCGCCAATAGGGAGAAATCCTTATCGGAAAACCCCCTCTTTCCTGATAATGATCTAGTTGTTAAATATTGTGAGTTATAATATTAATGATGAATAAGTTCGTGTTGATTAAATTAAGATGAAATGATTGATAAAAATTATTTCCATTGTGTTGGGATTATTAGTGTTAGTAAAAATCGATATTTATTTCAATAATAATTGATTTCTAGATGTTAAATTTATCAAACGAGCAATTAATCGGATAAATTAGCAATTAATTGCTATTGGTTCACATGAAAATTACTGTTGGTTCACATGTATGGAACTATTGATTCACATGCATGTACAATTAGGGGAGGTGGTGCAAGAATTCGAGCCCATAATTGTGCAATTATCGAAACTATATTTTCCTATAAATAGAATCTCATTCTTCTTTCATTATCACCAATTCACTAAGACTCACGAGAGAAATTATAGAGAGAGAAGCTATGGAGAGAAAGAAGAAGAGTATTCTGCTACTTCACTATTGCAGTATTCAGCCTTCTATTAAGGTAAGGGGTATTATTTATTTCATATTCGTTTACAATATTATTTTTTGTATTCGTAAGGAATTTTATTTTCGTTCAATATTCGTAAGAAATAATATTTTCTTCTATACTCTATAGTATGTAAATAATATTATTTCGTTTTATATTCCTAATTCTACACTCATTTTGTCAAAGTATTGCTTCTATACTCTGTGAAATTAGTAGAAATTCTTGAAATTTGTGCTTCATCTAGTATCATTTCACAAGGATATTTTTTTGAACATTCTTGTTAAATTGTAAGCTTTTTATGCCGGAGTACTATTCACGAGTACTATTCATTTATACGACACTATTCATATATATGATACTATTCATATAGTACTATTCATGGGCACTAAAAAGTACTATTCACAAAGTATTATTCACAAAATACTATTCACAAAGTACTATTCATGAAGTATTATTCTCGAAGTACTATTCATGGGGTACTATTCACTCGAGTACTATTCGTCCGAAGTACTATTCATGACAAAAATTAATTTTTTTTCGGTCCAAATCATTTTTGATACAATATTATTCTTGAATTTTACTCCAAAAAGTAATATCATGTTGACAATTTGGATATTATTGAATTCTGGATAAATTAAATTATAAATCTATAAAATTTATCCTTGCTTTCATTTAATTGTATTCTTATATCATTGTCATCATCCTCGTGCTTATATTGTGATGAAAGTCATCTTTGGCCGTAGTTCATAGATGGACTATTGATTGGTATGATTATGACTAGGGATTATTCGGTATAATCGTGACCCGTAATGTTACAAATGATATGGTAAAAGTCCTCATTGGCCCGTAGCGCATTGATGGACAGATGTTGGTATGATCATAACCATGTGTTCTCTTCGGCCAAGGGTGCAAAGATGAATTTTTGTTTGGCATGATTATGACCATTGGTGAAAACACGAATATCCTTGGCCAGTAGTGCATGGATAATTCGTGGTTGTGATACTAATGAATATCCTTGGCCCGTAGTGCATGGATAATTCAGTGATGTGGATTATTTATTGAGCTGAGTCTCAGCGATAAAATTGATGATAAACTTTTAAATCATAGAAGATAGTATATATCATGTTCTACTTGACTCTTCTAATGGATTGCTTATTCCGCTGCAGTTGTTGATCTAAAACTTGTTGTCTATTGTATTTTATCAGTTGTTATACTATTAAAGGTTAACGATAATTTATTCTGCATTATCTTAGTCATAATATTTCTTATTGGGCTAGTTGAGCTCATCCTTTTCTTTCATTGTTCTCTTCAGGAAATGAGAATATAGCTGGGATGAGTTGGGGAATGGAGTGATGGTCCAGGATAAGTGGCTATAGTAGTCCTCACTATTCTATGAAATAGTGTGATAATAATTGTAATGAGGACTCCATTGAGTGTGGATATTGTCTAGAAGACAATATTCATGTTAAAATTCTCTGCTATGTTTTGTCATATTTTAAACGACAGTTGTATAATTAAGTTGTAGTTGTATTTTGTACCATATATTTGGCGACTCGGAATGGGTGATGTATACCTATTTTGGGGGTGTCACACATAATAACAATCCTATAATTCTAATACTAGCTCAGTGGCCAAAGATAAATGATAAGTTCCTACGGCTAGTGCAGCAACTTTTGCTCCATTCCCAACTCGTAGGTCAACATCTCCTTTCGCCAAAGTTCTACTCCTTCGAAGTTCCTGCACATTAACACAAATGTGAGAACCACATCCAGTATCTAATACCCATGATGTAGAAGTAGATAAGTTGACTTCTATAACATATATACCTGAATCAGAAGTCACACTTCCTTTCTTTTTCTTTACTTCTTCCAAATAAGCATGACAATTCCTCTTCCAGTGTTCAGGTTTTCCACAGAAGTGACAATTGTTAGGTTTGAAATATTCAAGAATGCAATCAAATTGCATAAAAAATGCGGAAGCGTGTAAAAATCAGAGTTTAAAAATTTACAAACCATATACCCGGATCACCCTTTATGCATAATTATTAATTAAACGAAAAGATAAAGAATAAATCATACCCTTGAAGATCGAGCTTCCTCAGGTACAAGTTCACCTCCAAATCCTTTCGCGTTCAATCTTGAATCCACCGGGTTTGGTTCCTTCTTTTGATCAACGTTAGCCACACAAATGTTTGGCCTCTAGAGGTGATCCACCAAGGAAGAAGAAAATTCAAGAAGAAGGGGTAGTTGGCTAAACCCTAGTTTTTCTATCTCTATAGAAAAGGTGTACTCCCAACAACTTGGAATTATTACGTAGTTGTTAAAGTCAACTACCCATATCACCCATAATAAGACTCCTCTTATTTATAGATGTGGGCAACCCACCTTAACAATTAAGGAATTGGGTTTTATTTAATTAATTAAATTCTTTTAATTAATTAAGCTCCTTAATCTTATTAGGGATAATTAATTAAACTCCTTTAACTAATTTTCCTCCTAATCTAATTAGGAATAAATGAGAGTACTTATATTAAATTAATTCCTAAACTCTTTTAGAAATTAAAATAATAATAATTGTAATAATATTAATAAGACTCCTCTTATTAATTTATATTTAATATTTCTAAAATATTAAATAATAAATATTAAGCTATTTAATTTATTCTATCACCATAGATTAAATTAAATATACTTAACTATATTATTACGATTATGCCATTAACTTCTTAAATAATTATTCTTCCTTTTATGGTGTGACCCTTTAGGTTCTCCATATTAAATAGGTTGTGAATAAATCAATTAGAACAATTCTAATCTTATTTAAATAAATAAATTAAACAATTAATTTATTTAAATAATATTTATTCTACAATAGAGATAAGCCTCCTAGCGATCAACGACTTTCCGGATAATATAGATTTCAACATTAATCATAAAAGAACCTTTGAGTAAATAGTTATTGTACAATTCAATCCTTCCACCATACAATGTCCCAATTAAATATAAGACATGGAATTCTTTGTCAAGTCTTATTTTATTTAATTATATGTATTTCGATCCTTAAATGCACAACTCAAATAATGCAAATTAGAAACTCCTTTCTAATTTCATTACGCCTTGCCAAGAGACTCTTTGGGTTGTCATTTATCGAATCACATAGGACATTTTCTTCTTTTATTAGAAGTGGTAGATTCTTTATTGATCATACATTACCTCCATGTACAACTTATTATACCCAAGCATACCCTTTGATATACCCTAAGGGTCTTAAGGAATAAGTCAAAGTATAACTCATCATACACAAGATACTATGATGATCTCAAGTCCAAGGATCACTTAGACTACTATCACTACTGTGAATTCCTATTGATGCACAAATAAAACTCCATTAGGTATTCCTTAGCGAGCCACGTTCGATTGAACTTATTCTCTAATAAGCACCTACATACTTGCTTTAGTGTCTCCACACAAATGATCATGAGATCAATCATCCTCATCCAATGAGCAAGCAACGTATGTACCAATCTATCCGGATTCACTAATCCCCAATTTAGTAATCCAATGATTGGGAACTATTTTAGTTTTAAGCTTTCTAAGAATTTAGATCTCATTAGAATGATCATCATCATTATTCTAAAAGCATTGCTTAAAACTATGGGTTTATCACATATTATAAAACAAAGATCATGTAGATAATTAAAAGCCTTTAATAAATAAATACTTTTTATTAATAAATGAATAAGATTGTTACAAAGTATATGCTTTATCATCAAACATGATTGGCTTGTGTGCATACTACTTTCAATCTCCCACTTGCACTAAAGCCAATCGTCATGGTATCTTATACTCTTTTCTCTCTAAGTGGCGATTATCCCTTTGTTGGATAAGCTTTAGTTAATGGATATGTAATGTTGTTCTTGAGAGTCCACTATCTCTATAGTGATTTCCCATCTTTCAATGATTCTAATAATCAAATGAAAGTGCCACAACACATGTTTAGATCCAAGATGAGATTTAGGAACTATTCCTAGTTCTGCAATGAACTTTTAATCCAAACAATCAACTTGCAGCTTCATTTATAGCTATATACTTTGTCTTTATCACTAAACCAACAACTCTTTGCTGTTTGGAACCTTTCCAATTCACTGCACCACTGTTCAAGGTAGCCCTTTACCTTAAAGTTGATTTTTCTGTCGTCTTGGTCTGTCTGAAAAACTTGAGTCATTAAGCCCTCTAGTTTTAATTCGGACCCACCATGTATGATCACATCCTTAGTCTTTGGTTAAGAACTTTAAGATGTTTTCACCGACTCACGTTGAACTTCTCGAGAATATGGTGATCAACATCGGTCTCGTATATTTCATTGCATACATGATTGTCACTCATGCGACCTCTCTTTTCGAGAGTCTGTGGGGACTATAAAAGAGATACACTCCATAGCTCATCAACATGAGACATCTCTTGGAGTTTGCCATGCTAAACGACTTTAGCATCAAATGAATATCGTTCCTTGGGTTAAGTTGAGCATCCTTTTAAATCTATCTATATAGATTTGCATCCCCAATAATAATACTTTTCCCAAATCATTCATGGAGGATTGTTTAGACAACTTTATCTTCTTGATTGTAGCATTGGTATGTAATTCCTCATCCGTAGTATATCAACATATAATACTAGAAATTTCACGATGCTCCCCTTGACCCTTTTGTACATACTAGAACTCTTACTCATCATCGTATTTAACTCTAGATCATCATCTTCTATGATGATCGTATGCCTCATCATCATCATCCATGATGAATCCATACCTCCTAGGTATCTTCGGTACTATTCATTTACGATTTATTTGTGGTACAACAGGTCATCTATAGGTTCCTCTTATTTGACTTATAGTGTTTTGTGGTTCTTGAACTCTTCAAGATCTATTATCCTCCCACTAGCCCCTTCAATGATAAACACCTTTATCTTAGAAGGCAGCATGTTTCGTAACAAACACCTTTTGCTAAGTAGAATTATAGAACATTTACCCTAAACTTACTTTAGGATGTCCCACAAATCTGTATATGTCAAATTTTGTCCCAAGCTTATCCTTTGAAACCTTTTCACATAAGTTGGAACCCCTTATCTTAACAAACTTAAGATTAGGAATCCTTCCTGTTCATAACTTTTATGGAGTCTTGGGGCCGGATTTAGAGATTACCTTTTCGTAGATATGCAGCCATTTCTAGGACATGATCCTAGAAGGATACTGGAATGTCGGTAAAATAATTATGGACCGTACCATGTCCAACAAGGTACGATTTTTCCTTTCAGATACATCAATCAATTATTACATATCAGGAGGCGTCCATTATGAGAAAACCATTTGAGATGATCTAGAAACTTATTGCACAAGTATTTATTCCTTGATCTAATCAAAGAATCTTAATACTTTGCCAATTTGTTTCACTTCTGAATTCTTTGAACCTTTCAAATAATTCACACTTGTATTTCAACAAATACATACATTCAACTCTTTGAATGATCATCTCCTTTTCTTATACTAGTTTGTTCAATTTGCAAAATATATTTTTCACGTAAGTCAAGTATACAAAATTTATTAAGTAATATTCGATTTATATACAAAATATTATTATTATAAATAGAACAACAATTGTTCTTAATTATAATACCAAAAATTTTTATCATTCAACAATAAAATAGAAATAATATTTTTAACAAGAACCGGAATACAATAACAACTTATTGACTTAATAGATTTGCTCGTAGGCATTGCTAAACTATAAGTTTCTATGGCTAATGCGACAACCTTTGCTTCATTTTCCACACATAGGATTACTTATCTTTGTTTAGCTTTCTACTTCATTTGGTCCTTCATAAATCTATATTTATGATAACCAAAGTCGGTATCCAATACCCAAGTAGAACCTTGACTTAAAGAAAAATTTATTTTAAATTATGAACAAAATTGTATTTGTAACCGAAACTTCACTAAGCTTCTTTGGTTAGCCTCTGCAAGATGCTTCTCGCAGTTTCTTTCCAGTGTCCAGGCTTATAGCAGTGGAAGCAAACTCCTTTGCTATCCATATCAGTTTTATTCTTATTATCCTTTGTTTTTGCCTTTCTATTTACCTTCTTTGAATCGTTCTTCTTTTCAGAAGGTCCTTTGGCCCCTACCAGTAAGACATGGTCTTTCTTGGTTGGAAAGTGACTCTCAACATTTTTCAACATGTTAAGCAAATCATTGAAAGGCGATATCTAGCTTGTTCATATGAAAAATTCACAACAATTATGAAAGGAGTTAGGGAGTGAGTGCAAGATCAAATCTTGGCTCAACTCTCCATCCATGACAAAACTCGTTGTCCTAATTGATCAATCAAATTGATAATATTAAGGACTTTTATCATCATTGTAGTGTCATCCGGTCATTCTAGATCGGAAGAGCTCCTTAGATATCTCGATATCTATCGGTCCTACTTTCCTCACCATCAACTACTTGATGTGCGGGGAATATAGTAAAGCATCCATAGTTTCATCTCGACGCTGAAGCTCGTTACTTTCGTGGATGCGAGCATGATGCATTGAGCCAATCTGTGCATCATCTTGCCACTTTCTAAAAGTAGCAATGTCTTCCTCGAGGCATTATTCGCAACCATTTGCGAGGATAGGCGTATTAAGGACATAAGATTGCTTTTCGACTATGAGAACTATTCTCAAATTCCTTAACCAATCCATTTAATTGATACGATTAAATAGCATCTAATATGCTTCATGATGATAGTAATTTTAGACATTGTAAAATTCGTAAATGAATTTGTAATTAACAACATTTTAACATACATTCTTTTATTAATTACCAAAATAATTTAGGTCTTGTTTTAAATTGGTATCTCCCACTATTTTCTTCAAACTATATTACCCTCACTTATATAGTTCGGCAAAATCTAATTAAAGTTTTGCTAGTGAGAATAAGGATCCCATTTCAAATGTATATAGCCTTGTGGTGACACAACAAACTATATATAAATAAATAGGTAGACAACTTTTGTCAATTACATCAACTATGCAACTCCTATATATTTTGCCTCTTAGATTATTTTGATCAGTGGTGACACATCAGAATCAAAATTATCCAAGTTAAGTCCAACCTAGCACTCCATATATTCAAAAAAGAAAAATATCATCCTTGTGGTGACACAACAAAACAATATTGTTCAATTTTCTTTATAAGCATCAAATGTGATAAATTAACATCTTAAATACTTAATACTTGCCTTGTGGTGACACAACAAACTCATATTAAATATTTAATACTCTATTAATTTTATCATGCTAGAAGGCGACGTTCGATATTCCAAATATCTTTGAACGCTTAGGACTTAATATAAAAAATTGAGGGGTTTGTTATTAATTTGTCTCATCTTGTTTAGCGCGCATGCACATATATATATAAAATACGCGTCATATTAATTAACATGCGAAGCATGTTTGCATAATATATAATATATATATATATAGTATAAGCATGCACATATAGAATACTATATTCTACCCGGATTGATTATGGACTTTTATTCTAGTTTGGTTCACTAGAGCCATCAAGTGAACCAAAAGGTCAAACCCTAGGGGTGCAAGAAATAATATTTAAATATAACTATTACATTTAAACTTAGGGCTCCATTACAAGCGGGTCTTCAAGCTCCTTGCTCCTTGATCTCCAATTTTTCAAAATAATTCTAATTATTCCTATTACAAAACTATTTTAAAATAAATAGAAACCTTGATCGTGATCGAGGGAAGTACATAGGAGGGGAATAGAATTTACATTAAGAAAAATTAGAGAAGGCGAGGTACTGTGAACCCCATTTAATAAAACCCATACATTCATGCATCCAACTAAAATAAAATCCAATCACATTGGTGATAGTCCATAATCAATCCCATTTATTATCATACACATCATCATATGCATCAATAAATAACATTCATCCTATGAATAATAAACATTTAATATATATATTGATATCATTTAATGGGCAAATTTATTTAGTATAAAATCTATTTTGAATCAAAATAAACTCCTTTATTTTAATCCAATTTTAAATCAAAATAAAACTATTTTATTTTAATTTATCTAATTTTTGAATAAAATAAACTATTTTATTTTAATCAAAATTTTAATCAAAATAAACTCCTTTATTTTAATTAATTATGGAATCCAATTCCATGTAAAAAAATTCTTTAATTAAAATAAACTCTTTTATTTTAATTAATTATGGAATCCAATTCCATATAAAAAAAATTATTAAAGGAAACACGGATATTCTTTCCTATTCACAAATAAACTCTTTTATTTTGAATAATATGAAATCTTATTTCATATTTAAATAAACTCCTTTATTTAAGGAAGCATGGATTCTCTTTCCTATTCACAAATAAACTCTTTTATTTTGAATAATATAAAATCTTATTTCATATTTAAATAAACTCCTTTATTTAAGGAAAGATTGATTCTTTTTCCTATTCACAAATAAACTCTTTTATTTTGAATAATATGAAATCTTATTTCATATTTAAATAAACTCCTTTATTTAAGGAAGCATGGATTTTCTTTCCTATTCACAAATAAACTCTTTTATTTTGAATAATATGAAATCCTATTTCATATCTAAATAAACTCCTTTATTTAAGGAAAGATGGATTTACTTCCTTATTCATAAATAAACTCCTTTATTTTAGGAAAAATGAAATCCAATTTCAACTCCAATTAGTTATCATGGAATCCAATTTCAACTCTAATTAGTTAGCATGAAATTCTAATTTTAAAATTAAAATAAACCTTTTTATTTTAAGATTAAAATAAACATTTTATTTTAAAATTAAATTAAACCTTTTATTTTAAAATTAAAATAAACTTTTTATTTTAAGATTAAAATAAATATTTTATTTTAATTATTTAAAATTATTATATATATATCATACGCCCCTCCCTTGAAGCTTGATTCCTTAATCATGCTACGAAATCACCTCTCAGAATCGTGTTCCTTGATTGCTTACGGAAACAAAAGCAGTTTTTTTTTTTTTTTTTTTTTTTATGTTTTAGTGCATGCATGAACTTTAAAAAAAATTAATAATATGACTAGTTGCTTTGATTTACGTGCAAGCCTTGAAAAATTTGTTCTTTTAGGTTTTTTGAAGCCCCGACTTTCCTAGAAATGTCATGCGGAATATTTTCATGACTTTGATTTAGGTAAAAAAAAAAATACTACACGGAATTTAAAAAAAACGCGAACAGTTTCGCCAATTTTTTTTATTTTTTTTTTAAATTTTATACAATAAAATTATGCCCAATTAAATTGTTCTAAACACATATCAATATATAAATTAAATTTGAACAATTAATAATT
Organism: Panax quinquefolius; assembly: GCA_020205615.1. NCBI lineage: Eukaryota > Viridiplantae > Streptophyta > Magnoliopsida > Apiales > Araliaceae > Panax > Panax quinquefolius. The sequence goes on from CM035159.1 coordinate 61,120,109, forward strand.
AAGCATATAAAGGTTTGGCTCTCGATACCACTTTGTTAGGTTTGAAATATTCAAGAACGCAATCAAATTGCATAAAAAATGCTAAGCGTGTAAAATCGAGAGTTTAAAATTTACAAACTATATACCCCGGATCACCCTTTACGATAATTATTAATTAAGCGAAAAGATAAAGAATAAATCATACCTTGAAGATCGAGCTTTCCTCGGTACAAGTTCACCTCCAAATCCTTTCGTTCAATCTTGAATCCACGGGTTTAGTTCCTTCCTTTGATCAACGTTAGCCACCCAAATGTTTGGCCTCTAGAGGTGATCCACCAAGGAAGAAGAAAATTCAAGAAGAAGGGGTGGTTGGCTAAACCCTAGTTTTTCTATCTCTATAGAAAAGATGTACTCCCAACAACTTAGAATTATTACGTAGTTGTTAAAGTCAACTACCCATATCACCCATAATAAGACTCCTCTTATTTATAGATGTGGGCAACCCACCTTAACAATTAAGGAATTGGGTTTTATTTAATTAATTAAATTCTTTTAATTAATTAAGCTCCTTAATCTTATTAGGGATAATTAATTAAACTCCTTTAACTAATTTTCCTCCTAATCCAATTAGGAATAAATGAGAGTACTTATATTAAATTAATTCCTAAACTCTTTTAGAAATTAAAATAATAATAATTGTAATAATATTAATAAGACTCCTCTTATTAATTTATATTTAATATTTCTAAAATATTAAATAATAAATATTAAGCTATTTAATTTATTCTATCACCATAGATTAAATTAAATATACTTAATATATTATTATGATTATGCCATTAACTTCTTAAATAATTATTCTTCCTTTTTGGTGTGACCCTTTAGGTTCTCCATATTAAACCTAGGTTGTGAATAAATCAATTAGAACAATTCTAATCTTATTTAAATAAATAAATTAAACAATTAATTTATTTAATAATATTTATTCTACAATAGGGATAAGCCTCCCCTAGCGATCAACGACTTTCCGGATAATATAGATTTCAACATTAATCATAAAAGAACCTTTGAGTAAATAGTTACCGTACAATTCAATCCTTCCACCATCTACAATGTCCCAATTAAATATAAGACATGGAATTATTGTCAAGTCTTATTTTATTTAATTATATGTATTTCGATCCTTAAATGCACAACTCAAATAATGCAAATTAGAAACTCCTTTCTAATTTCATTCTACCGCCACCCGAGGACTCTTTGGGTTGTCATTTATCGAATCACATAGGACATTTCTTCTTTTATTAGAAGTGGTAGATTCTTTATTGATCATACATTATCTCCATGTACAACTTATTATACCCAAGCATACCCTTTGATATACCCTAAGGGTCTTAAGGAATAAGTCAAAGTATAACTCATCATACACAAGATACTATGATGATCTCAAGTCCAAGGATCACTAGTACTACTATCACTACAGAATTCCTATTGATGGACAAATAAAACTCCATTAGGTATTCCTTAGCGAGCCACGTTCGATGAACTTATTCTCTAATAAGCACCTACATACTTGCTTTAGTGTCTCCACACAAATGATCATGAGATCAATCATCCTCATCCAATGAGCAAGCAACGTATGTACCAATCTATCCGGATTCACTAATCCCCAATTTAGTAATCCAATGATTGGGAACTATTTTAGTTTTAAGCTTTCTAAGAATTTAGATCTCATTAGAATGATCATCATCATTATTCTAAAAGCATTGCTTAAAACTATGGGTTTATCACATATTATAAAACAGCATCATGTAGATAATTAAAAGCCTTTAATAAATTAATACTTTTTATTAATAAATGAATAAGATTGTTACAAAGTATATGCTTTATCATCAAACATGATTGGCTTGTGTGCATACTACTTTCAACAATCACCTTCTTCAGCCACCCCACCTTTAGGTTTTAAAGCCTGTTTGGTTTTGGAATTGGGTTTGGCACCAGATTTAGATCATATCTTCTTTTTACCTTTCCAATTTCCCTTAGCATTCCCCTTTTGCACCATCATTATGAGAGCGGGTCCTGCCTTTTTCATGTTGTTCTTGGTAGTTCTTAACATGCTCAAAAACTCAGTAAGTGGTTTCTCAATTTCATTCATGAGATAATTCATAACAAATTGAGAGTAGCTGCTGTTCAAAGATTGCAAAACAAGATCAGTTTGGGCTTTCGGAGTAATCGAAAAACCCAACCTATCAAGGTACTCAATATACCCAATCATTTTCAACACATGTGGACCAACTGGATCACGTTTACCCATTATGCAGTGATACAACGCTTTGCTTGTATCATACCTCTCTTATTGAGCATGCCCTTCGAACAATTTCTTGAGATGCTCGATCATCTCATAAGCATCCATCAACTCATGTTGCTTCTGAAGCTCAGTGTTCATAGTTGCTAGCATGAGACAACTCATGTCCAGAGCATCATCTTGATGCTTCTTGTAAGCATTATGCTCTGTACGTGGTGTAGTGTTACCTGGTGCTGCAGGAATGGGCCCATCAAGGACATATAGCTTGCGCTTTTGTTTGAGGACAATCCTTAAGTTCCTATGCCAGTCTAGAAAATTAATTCCACTAAGCTTTTCCTTTTCAAGGACTGATCGTAGTGAAAGACTATTAGTGTTATTGTTTGCCATTGATATCTAAAATTTATAAGTTCAAAAATAATGAGTTAAATTACAGAGTATTTGATATTACGTAATTAATAATAGTAAATTCAAAATATACATCCCACTATTTTATTCAAATTAATAGCCCTCACCATTAATTTGGAAAGCATTTTCTTGGTTCTTGTAGGACACTTCTGTGTAGAATGTGGGCTGAAATGTTGTTGAGATGGCGTGAATGTGGGATCGAGGTGGCAAAATGACGATTTTGCCCCTCACCGGGGTTATCTCTGGTTCTGCGCTGATTTAGTAGTCGTTGCTCAGGGTTATCTCTGAGATTGGGCTGTTGTGAGTACTGAAGGTCCTCAGGGTTGTCTCTGAGGTGTGCCTGACCTCCCGGGGTTATCTTCGGGGTTGGGACTGAGTGCCTCAGGGTTATCTCCAAGGTTGAAGCTGACTTTTGGGGGTTGAAACGAGCTTTTTCGGGGTTATCTCCGGAACTACAACTGCATTCCTCGGGGTTGTCTCCGAGGTTGGAACTGAAACTCTCGGGGTTATCTCCGGGACTGAAACTGAGTATCTTGGGGTTGTCTCCGAGATGGAAAACTGAGTATTTCGGGTTTGTCTCCAGGATTGAGCTGATTTGACTTCCACGATTATCTCTGGAAGACGATTCTGCGCTCCTGTAAGGTTAGTAACAGCAATGCAAAAATTTCGAGTGTCTACATGTACCATGCTTATGTACACTAATAAGTGTTCAATGACTATTGCACTTATGTCCTTTATTGTCATTGCATCTTAATAATTATTATTATTATTATGATTTTATATAATTTATGATAAGATTACATTATCATCATTTTAAATTATTAGTTATGTAAATTATAATAGTTCTATATTTTAAAATTAACTAAACCACACTTTTGTCTTTTCAAATTTTCACTTAGTGACACAATCATCCCTAAGATTTATTTTTAGTCCTTTAAATGGTTGATTTGGGTTCCTTAGACCAAATTTTACCCAATTCTCTCCAAATTGAGGCATATGTTTGGCATGTGCAATTTTAGTAGGTGCAAAAATGTAAAAAAAAAAATTTAAAATTAATTTAAAATTCAAAAATTAACTCCAAATTTGAAAATTACTTATTAGTTTTAAAAAACTTGAAATTTCAAAAAACAAATTCTGAAAAATGAGTGAAATATCATAAAATATAGTCCCTCCGTCCCAGGATAAAAAAAATTTTACAATTTCAGGTAGTCCCAAGTTAAATGTCTGCATACCTTAAATGATCTATTTTTTATAATAATTTGCCTATAATACCCTTATTATTAATTGTTATTTTTCTATTCTCTATGAATATTTATAGAGTATTACTAGTATTATGCAGAAAACTATGCAATTAAATGAGAATTTAAATATGGACAATTTTGTCATTTTATCATCTTTCTTAATATGTCCAAAAAGTCAACCAGAAATTTTATCTTGGGACGGAGGGAGTATATTAAAAATAGCTATTTTTGAATATATTAATTTTTCTAAATAAATATATTTTCATACCTTTTTCAAAAAAATATTATTTTCCAAATATATTAATTCTTTTAGATTTATATTTTTGTGAGATCTTTACTCATTTTGCAAAAAGATCAATTATTTTATGAAATTTCAATTACTTTTTTTTGTGAAAAAAGGGGCCTACAACGCTTATATAAGTTACCTATAACTTTTTACTTAACGACATCATTTTGGGGGGAAACACCACGTGACTTTTGATCCCCCCCCCCTCCCCTCCCCTCCCCTCCCCTCCCCTCGTGGCTATCAATCCCTCTGTTAAATTGGTAATCGAAGATGAAAGAAGCAGATTTCGTGATGGAGGTTCTTGATAATTTCTCCATCTCTTTCTTCTTTTCTCCTCTACTTTTTCTAGTTTTGTAGACCTGATTGCCTGATGGTGTCAATCACGAGTCAGGGTCAGAAGTTAATTTTAGGGTTTATGCTTTAGTTTTTAAGGTATACGATTCAAATTTAGTTTATAGGGTTCAATTTTAGATTTAATTTTTGGGTTTAGTTAGTGTTGCGACATAGATCGGCCTGGCCTAATCTGGTCTTCCCTGGGCAAGGCTTTAGTCGTTGACCAAGTCAAGTCAAGCCTTGAAGGCCTTGACTTTGGGCCTTCAAGCAATGCCAAGACAGATCAGGCTTATCCTACAAAATTATGATCTGATGGGACTTGTAGGCCAGGCCAAGCCCAAGCTGAAGCTGGTCCGGTCCGATCCTGTACACTTTTTTTAAAATTATGCATGCGGCTTGGGGTCTGGGGCCTGAGGCAGTGAGACCTGGCCGTCTGACGCCTTAATAGTGATGTAGGATGTTGGTGTACTGTAGGTATAGGTCCTTTCTTTCAAATTTTAAAAGTACTTGATACAAAACTACAGATTCATTGGAAAATAATAATACTCCTGGTTCCATCTGGCCAATGACATGTTCCACTGATGTGCACCAGTATGGTCCATCTCTCCATCAAAAAGGAAATAACTCACAAAAACTATTAGTGTATTTAATATGTACCTATTATTGTATTTAATTAATAATATATGTAATTATGTCTATAAATATTAAATAATAATAAATCTTTAATTAACTAACTTATTAATATTAAATAAACTAACTAGTATGTTAATATTTAATTTTAATTAACTAACTTATGATTATTAAATAAACTAAGTGTTATATTAATATTAAAATTAAATCAACTAACTTATTAAATTATTAATATTAAATAAACTAACTAATATATTAATTAAATGTACTTACAAGATATCAAGAATAAATAATTACAACTTTAAACTTAATTGATGTATTAATTAAAAGTAATGTATTACAATTTACAACTTAGAAGTTACGATTTACAAATTATAATAATGAATAACAGACTAAGTAATAATTTATTAAATCAATAATTTGATTAATAATTATAAGTTTATAACTTTAAAGTATAATTTAAACAATAATCAAGAATGAGTCGATTACAAATATTTTCCTTCAAAATTTTTAAAAATGTCTTCAAATCTTCAAAAAATATTTGTCTTTGAATCTTTATAAAATATATCTTCAAATCTTCAAAAAATTATATCTTCAATCTTCATGGATGTGCACTTTCGGCAGTTCCTGCTCCGACTTCAATATCTTTCGAGCTATCTTTATCGTCGATTACGTCTTGTACTCTTCTTTGTACGACAAGATAATCTCTATAGCAAATGCATATCTCTAATGAATCCGTACTAAATCTACTTCTTTTTTCATCCAGTACCCTGCCAGATAAAAAAAAATAAGATTTTGAAGCTTTGGTACTAGCTTGGATAGTTAGTAAATCACGGGCTACGGCGGCCAAAGTAGGAAATTGTCGGTTATATTTTTTCCAAAATGCAAGTATATCAAAATTTTTAAATTCTTGGTTGGTCATAAAACTTCTAAAATCAGTACTACAATATAAACCAAGTTCGTTTAAACTACTTTTGTGTGATGAAGTTTTTGGTTTTTTTAATAATGATTTTAATAATGATCCAATCTTAAAAGATGAAGGGGGAGGGGCTGGTGGACATGTAGATGTAAAATATACAGACTTATATTGTCTATAAAATTCAGTAAATGTATTATTAAAATTTAATTTAATGTAATCAATATTTTCAGTACCTATATTTTTTACTATATCTTCTAAAACACTTTTCACACCTTCTAATTTTATTATTGTGTTTAATGCCGCTGCATAAGTAATAATAGTAGGCATGTCTTCAAAATATTTTTTTAATTTTTCTTCCATACTAAAAATAAGATTAGTCCAAATTGGATCATATTTATATTGTTGAAACATATTTATTATTTCCAAATATGCAAACAGAACACGATGAATTGTAGGATAATAAACACCACTTAATATTTTTGTGTGCTTTTTAAAATTTTTGAGAATATTTAAAAGTTGACATAATAAATCTCAATCTTGATTTATTATTTCATGATCAGATTGGGTGTTATAAAACTCCATAAGTATATTTTACATTTATAAACATCTTTAAATAAATCATATGTACTATTCCATCAAGTGTTATTATCAAATTTTACTCTTTAATTTAAATTTTTCACATCTTGCATGACAAAAAATTCTAAAATCTTGTATTCTTCTATTTGAACCATATATAAAACCAATCATAACACTTAATTTTATTTATTGTCGTTTGCAAGTAATTGAATTTGGATTATACAATCAAATTTATTATATGACATACACATCTAACATGAAAAAAATATACCATTTACTACAAGCTTTAAATCAATTTTAACATATTAGTAGAACTAGTATTATTTGTTGCAGTATCTAAACTAATACTCATTATTTTATCTTTAATTTTGAAAGTATGGATTATGGACATAATTTGAGCATATATTTGATTGACCAGTACGTGGTAATTCAAAATATTCAAATCCTATAATTCTTTTTTGCATAAACATTTTGAAATTTATCCAATGAGTTGTAATACAAATATAACTAATTTCAGGTTGATAATTAGCAGACCAACTATCACTAGTTAAACAAATTTTACCGTTAAAATTATCAAAATATTCAATTAATTCATTTTTATCTTTGTTATATAATTTAATTGCATCATGTTTAGTAGTCATTCTACTTACTTATTTATATTTCGGTTGCAATGCGCCTTGAATGTAGTCAGTGCAACGCGCATCATCAAAAAAATTGAATGAAAGCTCCTTCTCAATCACTAACTTAGCTTGCCGCTTCTTTTGTAATATTTGATCGTAACTCCAATTGTGACCATAACGATCAATTTGTGATTGAGAGCTTTCATCAGTTATTTTATGCTTTTTCAAACATGACTCATGGTGGTGGAGTAATGTGTTATTTCCTTTAACTCCAAATAAATTGTTACATATTATGTATTGGACTTTTTTTAATACCTTCTGCAATCCACACTTCGATGAAATGATCCCAAACAGCCGTTGTATGTTTGTTTTGCTTACCAGTAGAACGTGGAAATATTGTACTCGAACCCGGAGCTGCACTTTCGGACATAATGATATTTGGATCGTTTTGGATAAATTACGGCATTTGTGGTCCTTGTGGAGTGTTAGAAGAATCCATTATATAATAATAATAATAATAATAATAATAATAATAATAATAATAATAATAATAATAATACAAATTGAGAATTATAATAATAACAATTGAAGCATTGTAAGTATTAGAGAATATCAGAATACTAAATAGAGAGATGTGAAAATTATGAATAAAGTGAATACTGATAGAGTTGTGGAAAAAAATGAATGCAAAATATTCAATACATATATTTGAGAATTGTGAATTTTTTCAGTTTAACAAATGATTTTTATAGAAATAAAATATAACCGTTTATTTGTGCTGTTAATTTATTTTTTTACTCAGCTAGTCAACTTTATGCTTTATCAAATGGACGGGACAACTCAATTTTGAACATTACTTATTAGAATTTGCTTAATAGAATTTGATAATCAACTATATTGGATTGGACAGTTCATTCAACTTTCTAAAATAGTTTGTTGAGATACAGTATATGGGCTTTTATTTTAAAATAGTTTGTTGAGATACACTGTATGAGTTTTTCTAAAGATGTTGGAATAGTATTGCAATTTAATACAAAGGATTATTCCAACATCTTTTGAAAATTCATGCAGTGTATCTCAGCAAACTATTTTAAAATAAACAGTCCTTCTACGCCAACCGGGTCTAGTGATCGGTATTGCGATCGAACGATTTTTTTCCTCTCGAAAAATGTATATTATTTATTAGAACTCAAATTTTTACAGAATTCAGTGATTTGAATGCATGTAAAAAATATGATTGTACAGTCATCCTAATTATACTTAAATCACTGGATTCTGTAAAATTTTAATTTCAATTTCAACAAATACTATACATTTGTTAGGAGCAAAAAAAAAAATTATCGATCGCAAGACCGGTCCCCAAAATCTGATCGCCCAAGACTTATGGCTATAAATGGATAGATGACCCGTGACCATTAGAGGTTTTTACTACAGTAGGAATAGTGGGTTTTTAAGAGCAAACATGTTTGGATTAAATACAATAAGCAAGCTTCATTTCCCATTTTTTAATTCTTTATTTCTATCGAGTTTGCTCAATGGATGACACTGTTGGGAGTATAACACATCGAAAAATTAAATTGGTGATAGGTAATGAACTAATGATGGACATGGACTGATGGAAGCAGCATATTAGGCCTGCAAAGGCTAACCAGTAGCCACTAGGCTGTTAACAGTCTGCCTGCCAATTGTCATCTTGTCATTGTAGCCGTTGGGGTTAGCCAGACCCAGCAGCAGCCGGCTTAAGGGCTTGGGCCTTGGGACCTGCCGGCATGGGAAGGACTAAATCAGAAAGTGGGGACTGGGCTGGGTGAGGCTGGCAGCTCTCTGGAGACTTGGAGTGCTAGACCAGACCTATAGTAAATGAGTCAGGTCAGGCCTCAGACCGATCAAGGCTTCAGGCCAGACCATGTCAAAAATCAAGTCAGTTTGGGCTTTTTAGAAAGCCATGTCAGACAGAATATTTGTCAAAAATTCATGATCTGTTTTTAGCTTTGCAAACCGAACCTGACCAGGCCAGGCCGGACCAAGGCCAAGCCACAAGCCATTTGTGCATCACTGGTTTTAGTGTTCAATTTTAAGGTTTAGAGTTCAATTTTAGGTTTAATTTTTTGGGTTTAGGGCAACTTTAGGATTTATGGTGTTAATTCTAGTGTATTTAGAGTTTAGGATTTAAAACACTGGGTTTTCAGTTACTAGTTTTAATTCGAAGATTGGGATATTATTGTTAGAGATTGAATTTTCAATTATCAACAATTTAGTTGCAACCTCGCTTTTTTGTCTCTTGGAAATAATAATTAGTTTTCGATATAGTTAATATTGTTAGCAATAGTTGTATTTTAATGAATGAATGAATTAATGTTGTTCATTTGATATTGCCAACAATACCTCAGTTTGAAAAGAAAATATAACTTTCACTTAATCTCAAAATCTTAGGCGTTTTAAGTGTAATTTTCTAAACTACAATGTGAGAAATAGGTAAAACCTCGAGTAATCATATGAAATTTACCCTTTTTTATTTGTTACATTCCAAAGAAATCGTGTAAATTTGGTACAAAAAACAAAAGCAACACAAATCAACCTCTTCGAGCATCTAATTGATAAAAAATAAACTTTAAAGACAAGTGTGGCACCACATGCAACTTTGAAGGACAGAACAGACATGCCATTTAGCCTTAATTTTTTAGATTAAATATTAAAATTATTATTTTATACATTAAATTAACGGCGGGAAAACACATTATTATTTAATAAAGATGTTTACTTATAACTGTTTATTAATAAACAAAAAAAAGTTTTAAGTAATAAAAAAAATGAAATGTAATACAAATTTAACAATTATTCGTAACACAAACTTAGGAATTGAATACTTAATAACCAATCATTTAATTAAAATCAACATGGAGTTGTTTTCTAAAATTTAAAAACATGTAAAAACATACAATTGTACTCTAACAATTCACAAACTACTCCCGAACTAGATGAATCGAACTTATTAACTAGAATTGTTCGTGAAAGTAGATGAACAGAACTGTACCAAAACTAGATAAATCGAACCTAACACAAATTTTTCGCGAAGATGGCTGCAAACATATTCAACGATCACTAGAAAACTTGAAACATTGTGCAAACTCGACTTGACTAGTAAATCGAACTGAACTGAATCACAAACTGTTCCATTCGTTTGTACTGTGTACAGCTACTTAAAACTTTTCGTTATTCCTTAAAGCAACAAGAAAAGAAATTTAACTCCTATATCCACTTTCTCTCCCTAATTCACAAACATTAGTAAGGTTAGCAAGGAAGGTTATTATCAGTTTATCACTCTTCCACCATTTCTCTTTCCTAGGGAATGAAACTTTCCATTCAAACTGAAAAACACAGTAGTAATTTGCTGTTTCAAACTTCACAAAGAAATATTTAGCTCAAACAATGAGATAGAAGCTCCCAAAAACCGACTTTTCGATTGTCCATTTTCAGCTCTCCAATCCCAGCTGCTCAACATAGAGGAGTACTTCACACTTGCCAAGAGTACTTACCAATAAATTTCAACCACCACCATGGCAAATACCAAAATTCTACTAGAGAATCAAAAGCACAAAACCAAAAAAAAAATTATCAACTCATTTTATCCATATCACCTAAAAGGCATAACCTGTCATTCTCTGAAGCATCATTCCAAAACAATTCAAACTGCAACAGAAACATAAACAGCCACATTCAAGATTTTTATGTTTAAAAACTGCAAAGATCATACATAACAAAGTACCGTCAAAACAGTATCTTAGCCATCATTTTACTCTCACACATTAAGCATTCAAAGTTCCTCATGTCTAATCATACAATCCAACCAATCATTCAAGAAATCTCTATCTAAAACTACAAATACCATTCAAAAAATATATCAATCACATTCAGTACCAAAAAGAAAACTAAAGGCAAAAAAAAAAAACTACTTGATCCCAATTTGTAGCCATTGGTTGCCCTTACAACCGAAAATATTCAAAACACCAAAAAATAACATCTCCAGCTTGGTCTCATTGTGGAGAATTTCTTGTTCTCCTAAACTGTACTTTATTCTTCATCTCAAAATCTTATATTCAAAAATCAACAAATTCAGAAAAGATAAAAGTAAAAATAAACCAGTACCCATTTCAGAAATCCATTTAACCTCCACCTATCACATCCTAACTAAGTCAATTAACAAAACAAATCCTTATCAGAAAGTGTTCCAAAACCAATTGCAATCGAACAGATTAAACAAACCAGCATCAATTAAATCTCCAACTAAGAAAATAAACAAATACTCTTGCACAAAGCATGCCCCTAAATGCTAAGAAAATCCCCAGTTTTTATCCAATATAATTGAAAGACACGTAATTAATACATTTTAATATTCCTATATTTATTATTTTATATGCTTATTTTATTTAACTAATACATTTTATTTTGTTTTGTAAGAAATAACATTTATTTTTCTTGGGGAGCAAATAAAGGATTTATATTCAACTTTTTAATATGAAAAAGGACTCTTGGAGGATTACAGATGGAAACTGTCCGAGGTCAATGAACCTAAATTAGGGCACAGATGTATTCTCTCTATAAATAGGCCTCTTGTTTTAGAGAGAAGGACCACTTGTTATTTTCTTTTTCTTAGTTTTTCACTAGTATAGAAGGGAGTAAGATATTTAGAATTTGTCTTTTCTCTTATTCCAATCATGTGTGAAACTATTGTCACGGAGTATTTGTATCTTTCTTTTATTGATATAATAAAAATTCTCTTTTAATTATTGTTCTTATTTCATGCAAATAGTAGTACTAATATTATTTGTTTTAGTTTTTAATTTCATGGCTAGCTAAATTTCCAATACCTAGGATGATGATGATATTAGGTATTTCATAATGACATTCTCTTTCCGTTCCGAAATTAATGTCTGATTGTTTTCGCCTTCATTTTTTCATCCACATAAATTGCATATGATTTTTATATTGATTGCGAGGTTTTGAAAAGTTATAGTTAATCTGTGAATTTTTCATAACTTATGCTTGCTCATATTAATTATATGAATCATTATTTTTAAAGGGAAGGGAAAATAATTTGGGAATTGATTTAGGAAATAAGAAATTATTTATTATGTTAATATTTGGTAGATTCTAATTTCTAGGTATCTCTCTCATTAATAATTTTCGTTATTAATTAATATTTTGCATAATTTAGTTAATAAATCTTCTCCACCATTTTTGTTTCTAATTTGCCTAAAACATTAGTTAAGGATATATTAAAGAATTGATATAGTCTCTGTGGTTCGACCTGCACTTGCCAAATCTACAATAGACGATGTGCACTTGCAGTACATATTTTTAACACATCAAGTTTTTGGCGTCATTGTCGGGGACTAGAATTAATTTTTATTTATTCCTTAATTTTTATTTATTCGAATTAATTTTAACCCTAATTTTATTTTATTTTTATTTTTTTTTCAGAATTATTGAAGCGGATCGAAGGAGCGAACAGATAAAGATTTTGTTGTTGCGCTTTCTTCGGTACTACGTATCTCCATATTTTTTATAAAAAAAAATAGTTGTTAAAAGTTTTTTTTATTAATATTTTTTATTTGCCGCATTCATGCATTCACTCACGTAGAGCACATCTTATTAGGTTTTTATTTTATTTTATTTTTTTGCCAAATATAAACTGTGGTGATTGCTGGAGGATTGAGGTATGTCAAAATTTCTCCTTTTGTAATTCGCATAGTTTTAGGACATTTTATTTGTTTATAGTTTTTTTTTATTTGTGCATTTTCATCTTTGATCTAACATTAAGGGCACAAACTGTAACAAAGATAAGGTGAGAATTTCATCACCCTTCCTTGGCCCACAAACAACCCAATTTGCATTTTGCATAACCATGACCTAATAAAATCAAGTAGACGTTGGCCCCTAGGACTCTTGAGCTCAATTAGGACAAGAAACTCCAAGAGGAGGCTGAATTTTAAATTAATCAAAACTACTAGTGTCTAGGCAAGTGGTTCAAAAAGTAAACGCCTAAAGATTGTGTGGTTATTCAATTAGTCACCGTATCTACGAAGAGACTCCCACATTTCTTACACTTACCTGGCTAGTGGTGTGATTAATTTCGAATTTGGTGAACCTTGCACTGTAATTTGGGACAGTTAGGAACTATCTAGATTTTATTCAGTTTGACCTATAAATATTTTTTGTTATATTTTTTATTACCATTTGTTTTTTTGGTGCTTATCTACTTATTTACCAAGCAATGTATGCAAAAAGTGTGGATTGGGGACAAAACACCCCGATTGGTGAGAAATTGATTTTTCGGATTTCACTTTAAAATATCCCACTTTAAGAAAAATGGGCGTCGTTCTTAGGAGACTAGAATTAATTTTATTTATTCCTTAATTTTATTTATTCAATTAATTTTAACTCTAATTTTATTTTATTTTTAATTATTTTCGTAATTATTAAGCGGATCAAGGAGCGAAAAGATAAAGATTTTGTTGTTGCGCTTTCTTGATTTACGTATCTCCATATTTTTTATAAAAAAATAGTTGTTAAAGTTTTTTTTATTAATATTTTTTATTTACCGCATTCATGCATTCACTCACATAGAGCACATCTTGTTAGGTTTTTATTTTATTTTATTTTTTTGCCAAATATAAACTGTGGTGATTGCTGGAGGATTGAAGTATGTCAAAATTTCTCCTTTTGTAATTCGCATAGTTTTAGGACATTTTATTTGTTTATAGTTTTTTTTTATTTGTGCATTTTCATCTTTGATCTAACATTAAGGGCACAACATGTAACAAAGATAAGGTGGGAATTTCATCACCCTTCCTTAGCCCACAAACAACCCAATTTGCATTTTGCATAACCATGACCTAATAAAATCAAGTAGACGTTGGCCCCTAGGACTCTTGAGCTCAATTAGGACAAGAAACTCCAAGAGGAGGCTGAATTTTAAATTAATCAAAACTACTAGTGTCTAGGCAAGTGGTTCAAAAAGTAAACGCCTAAAGATTGTGTGGTTATTCAATTAGTCACCGTATCTACGAAGAGACTCCCACATTTCTTACACTTACCTGGCTAGTGGTATGATTAATTTTAATTTGGTGAACCTTGCGATTGTAATTTGGGGATGATTAGAACTATATAGATTTTATTCAGTTGACTATAAATATTTTTTGTTATTTTTTATTACCATTTGTTTTTTGGTGCTTATACGCTTATTTACCAAGCGAGTGTATGCAAAAAAGTGTGGATTGGGGGACGAAACACCCCGATTGGTGAGAAATTGATTTTTTGATTTCACTTTAAAATATCCCACTTTAAGAAAAATGGGCGTCGTTCTTGGGGACTAGAATTAATTTTTATTTATTCCTTAATTTTTATTTATTCGAATTAATTTTAACTCTAATTTTATTTTATTTTTAATTATTTTTCAGAATTATTGAAGCGGATCGAAGGAGCGAAAAGATAAAGATTTTGTTGTTGCGCTTTCTTCGGTACTACGTATCTCCATATTTTTTATAAAAAAAATAGTTGTTAAAGTTTTTTTTATTAATATTTTTTATTTGCCATATTCATGCATTCACTCACGTAGAACACATCTTGTTAGGTTTTTATTTTATTTTATTTTTTTGCCAAATATAAACTGTGATGATTGCTGGAGGATTGAAGTATGTCAAAGTTTCTCCTTTTGTAATTCGCATAGTTTTAGGACATTTTATTTGTTTATAGTTTCTTTTTATTTGTGCATTTTCATCTTTGATCTAACATTAAGGGCACAACATGTAACAAAGATAAGGTGGGAATTTCATCACCCTTCCTTGGCCCACAAACAACCCAATTTGCATTTTGCATAACCATGACCTAATAAAATCAAGTAGACGTTGGCCCCTAGGACTCTTGAGCTCAATTAGGACAAGAAACTCCAAGAGGAGGCTGAATTTTAAATTAATCAAAACTACTAGTGTCTAGGCAAGTGGTTCAAAAAGTAAACGCCTAAAGATTGTGTGGTTATTCAATTAGTCACCGTATCTACGAAGAGACTCCCACATTTCTTACACTTACCTGGCTAGTGGTATGATTAATTTCGAATTTGGTGAACCTTGCAGTGTAATTTGGGACAGTTAGGAACTATATAGATTTTATTCAGGTTGACCTATAAATATTTTTTGTTATTTTTTTTATTACCATTTGTTTTTTTGGTGCTTATCTACTTATTTACCAAGCAATGTATGCAAAAAGTGTGGATTGGGGACGAAACACCCCGATTGGTGAGAAATTGATTTTTCGGATTTCACTTTAAAATATCCCACTTTAAGAAAAATGGAGGCGTCATTGCCGGGGACTAGAATTAATTTTTATTTATTCCTTAATTTTTATTTATTCGAATTAATTTTAACTCTAATTTTATTTTATTTTTAATTATTTTTCAGAATTATTGAAGCGGATCGAAGGAGCGAAAAGATAAAGATTTTGTTGTTGCGCTTTCTTCGGTACTACGTATCTCCATATTTTTTATAAAAAAAATAGTTGTTAAAGTTTTTTTTATTAATATTTTTTATTTGCCGCATTCATGCATTCACTCACGTAGAGCACATCTTGTTAGGTTTTTATTTTATTTTATTTTTTTGCCAAATATAAACTGTGATGATTGCTGGAGGATTGAAGTATGTCAAAATTTCTCCTTTTGTAATTCGCATAGTTTTAGGACATTTTATTTGTTTATAGTTTCTTTTTATTTGTGCATTTTCATCTTTGATCTAACATTAAGGGCACAACATGTAACAAAGATAAGGTGGGAATTTCATCACCCTTGGCCCACAAACAACCCAATTTGCATTTTGCATAACCATGACCTAATAAAATCAAGTAGACGTTGGCCCCTAGGACTCTTGAGCTCAATTAGGACAAGAAACTCCAAGAGGAGGCTGAATTTTAAATTAATCAAAACTACTAGTGTCTAGGCAAGTGGTTCAAAAAGTAAACGCCTAAAGATTGTGTGGTTATTCAATTAGTCACCGTATCTACGAAGAGACTCCCACATTTCTTACACTTACCTGGCTAGTGGTATGATTAATTTCGAATTTGATGAACCTTGCAGTGTAATTTGGGACAGTTAGGAACTATATAGATTTTATTCAGGTTGACCTATAAATATTTTTTGTTATTTTTTTTATTACCATTTGTTTTTTTGGTGCTTATCTGCTTATTTACCAAGCAGTGTATGCAAAAAGTGTGGATTGGGGACGAAACATCCCGATTGGTGAGAAATTGATTTTTCGGATTTCACTTTAAAATATCCCACTTTAAGAAAAATGGAGGGCGCACAAACTGTTTCTTTAAGGGATCGATGTTATCCTTCCCGCTCTGCCCAACCTTCATGCATAAGTGTACCACAGATAACTGATAATAATTTTGAACTTAAACTGCATTTCATAAATATGTTACCAAGGTTCACTGGTATAGAAGATCCATACTTATTCATTCAAGAATTTGAGGAAGCTTGTGCTTTAATGAAAATTCAACAATTATCTGATGACTCAATTAAGCCAAGATTTATCACATTTTCTTTAAAAGATAATGCTAAAAAATGGTTATATAGCCTACCAAATAATTTCATATCAACTTGGGAGGGATTTTTTGTTACATTTCTAAAAAATATTTTCCAAATCATAAAACTGCTAAAATTAGTACTGCAATCCATCAATTTTGCCAACGTGTAAAAGAGTCATTTTGGAAATATTTTGATAAATTTAAAAATTTGTTATCCCAGTGCGCACACCATGGAATTGAGAAATGGAGATTGTGTTAAATTGCCTACGAAGATTTAGACTATCCCACTAAAACAATGTTAGAGTCAATGTGTCAAGGTAATTTTCTGAATAATGATGAGGAAAAGGCTTGGAAGTTTTTAGAAGACTTAGCAGAAAAAACTATGCAATGGGAAACCACCCGAGAGACCGATAAACCTAGTTCATCTAGGGGTGTTCATACAATTGAAAATTCAATTGCTACCAAAGCTAAGTTGGTTGGTGTACTTAAAAGACTTGAAACTTAAGAAACTAGGGGGAAATCACACGTGAACCAAGTCTCAACACCAGCACCTTTGTGTCTAAGGTGTAATTCACCAAGCCATGTAATTGAGGAATGTTCTAGAGTCATGACCCAACCTGAAGTATATGAACAAGTCAATGTAATGTTTCAAGAACTAGGGAATGACCCATTTGCACCCACTTATAATCCAGGTTGGAAAAATCATCCTAATTTTGCATGGAACCAAGGAACCTACCCAAATAATCCTTCAAATCATGTCAAGCAGTCTCTAAATCAATCTTTTCAACCTTACCAAAAGCCAAATCCTGGTTCGTACCAAAATTCAACCTCAACAACCCAATATCCACCAGGTTTTTCTAATGAAAGTGAGAAGAGACTTAACGCTTTAGAGAAGAGCATAGAAACTTTAATGAAATCTCATAATAATTTCAATAATTTCATGCAAAACACTAACCAAGCTGTTGGGAGATTGCATAAATTTGATGTTGAAAGTTAAAAGTCATGATTATATGTAAAGTCCTTCAAGGGAACACATGTACAAGGACTTAGTGATAGATTAAATTTGTTAAGTTGATCTGGACTTTAATGTTTATCATTCTGTAAATGAATGTATAGAAGAAAAGATCAAAGCTGTTAGGTTGATCTATATCTTGAGATGCAATAGATAGGCTTCAACTGAATCGTAGTCTATCAAGATGATCAAGGGATTGCAAAAGACAAGGCAGAATCGTAAAGCATCGAGGATCGTAGTGTATCTGCTTTGTAGGGCTTCTCCGAAGTCGTAGAGTAGTCCTACGCTTGCCGAGCCAAATCAGAGGTCGTAGAGTGCTCTCGGAAGCGTAGAGTATTCAAGTCAAGCAAGTGAAGATCATAGTGTACCAGTACTTAAGAGAAATCGTAGTGTTCACATCTATCAGCACCAGATCAAGTACCAAGGTGGCAAGACACCACGATCAAAACCGTAGAGCTTCATTTTTCTGTGTCAGAAGCATCGAGCCTCGTCCATTTGTTTAAAGATAAATCACAACAAATATGGAATGAGCTATAGACGTTGAAGACCTCGAGAGTCCCAATGACACAACAGTCATCCTTAGTATATAACAAAGAAACGTATTGAAGAAGCTAAGGAAAGTACTCTGGCTCAGCAGAAAACACCTTTTCAGGTGTTAGGTGAAAGCGGCGGTCAGCATGATCGGTGGGCGATCGCTAATCGAAGTTGTGCAGAAAGTCTCCATCAAAGCTCAGAAATGTCAAATGCATTTAATGCTCCAACGGATGTCTACAACAGATACATTTCAAAGGCATCATATATACAAAACATCAGCAGATGAAAAGAATCAAGCAAGTACTGAACAAAAACGCTGAAGAACACTCAACGCTCAACTCTACGATCTGAAAAAGAAAGCCTGCTCAGCTACTCAGTTCTTTCGAACTCAAGCTTAACAACAACTGAGTAGCACCATTCAAGAACTCAACTACCATCAAGTGAAGGAAGAAGTTCCAAGTCAGAAGGACTTGAAGAGTTCTAAGTGAACTGAGAAGCACCAAGTCTGTTGGACTTGAAGAGTTCAATAGTGAACTAAGAAGTTCCAAGACTGCTGGTCTTGAAGGAATCCGTGAGATTCAAAAGTTATAAAGATATCCTTAGTGGATTTTCTACTCAAAGAGTAGAAGAGTGGACTAGGAGCTTTGAATGATGCTCTGAACCACTTAAAATCTATGTGTCCCCTATATTCTTGTCATAACTGCTATAACTGCTTTACTCCTATTAAGTCATTATATCTTGAAGGGAAAACAAACAAATCTTAATTCCGCTGTGTTTAAATCATTATCAAAACTAATAAGCATTTTGTTTAAAAGAAGTTTAAAAATATCTATTCAACCCCCCTTCTAGATAACTATTGTGCCTCTGGGAACTAACACAAGCCTTATCTCGTCTAGAGATCTAAATGAGTCAATTGGCCACTATAGTTAGTGAAAGAGAGAAGGGTAAGCTTCCTAGTCAACCCGAGACCAATCCAAAATTTCCAGTCCCTAATCAAAAACCTTATCATGCTAATTCACTTGAAAACAACCAAGTCAATCATGTGAATTTTATAATTTCTTTAAGGTCTGAAAATTATTTTAATTATCATGTTGGCATTGATAATGAAGAGAAAATTTTAAATGTTGAATCTAGCAATCCATCTTCAAAGTTAGCCCAGCCTGAAAAGCCCACAAACTCTGAGTCAGTAGGTCCATCTACTAAGCTTGTGTCAAAAAATTCTCAAACCACATCTTCTAAATCAAATGAATAAGTCTTTAAACCAAAAGCCCCATTCCCTCAAAGACTTATTTCAAACAAGCAGTCATCCCAGTTGGACAAAATTCTAGAAGTGTTCAAACAAGTGAAAATTAATATTCCCCTTCTAGATGCCATTCAACAAGTTCCCTCATATGCTAAATGTCTAAAAGATTTGTGCACACAAAAAGAACCACTCATGTTCCTAAAAAAGCTTTTCTAACAGCTCATGTTAGTTCTATCTTGTCATGCCAAGTCCCTGTGAAATATAAGGACCCCAGTTGTCCTACTATTTCATGCATCATAGGTGACACCTTAATTGAAAAAGCTTTACTTGATTTAGGAGCTAGTGTGAACATTTTACCATTTTTTTGTACCAAACATTGGGCTTAGGGGAGCTGAACTAGCTGATCATTCTATTAAAGTGTCAAAGGGAATAGTTGAGGATGTACTCATTAAGATTGACAATTTTGTATTCCCTGTTGACTTTGTTGTTCTTGAAACCCAGCATGTTGTCAATCCCAATGGTCAAATTCCTATCATTTTAGGTAGACCATTTCTAGCAACATCTAATGCGCTAATTAATTGTAGAAATGGACTAATGAAATTGACATTTGGAAACATGACAATTGACTTGAATGTGTTTAATGTGGGAGAGCAACCTAGTGATTTGTTTGACCAATCCGTTGAAGTGAACATGATTTAGAAAATGTCGGGAAATGAACTTACGGGGAAGATGAAATTATTAACTTTTGTCTAAATCATTTTGGTCAAAATTGGGATGAAACTGAATACTTGTATGAGGTCAATGAGATGTTGGACTCCACAGCCCAAAAATCTTACTCTAGATTGGAACCCATAGTTGAATCAAGTTTGACACATTTTGAGCATTTTTTCAAGAGAATCAAATTGACCTTAAATCCTCTTATGATCATTACAAGTCTACCTTGGGTCCATCCGAAGCGCCTTCCAGAAACACTAAATGTTATTTAACAAATGAACCAAAGGTTGTGGACAATGATAATCTTCTATGTTTAGATAATGAGATCATATCTCCCATTTCAGATAATGCATGTGTTAATCTAGTGGTGCCTAAACATCTTGGTATAAAAGTTATTCAAAATGATGAAAATGTTTTAGTGCCCCTCGATAACAAATATGGATGGCAAGTTTGGATAGATTTTATGAAGTTAGAATTTTTCAAAAGGAACTATCATTTTTCGTCATCATTCCCTGACTCAATTTTAAAAGAATCAGTCGGGTATGCTCACAATTGTTCTTCTGTTGTAAATTCTAACTATTTTCAATTACCCAGACCTCCTGAAAATCATATGAAATCCACTTTAGGTTGTCTGTTTGTATCACTGATCATTTACAGTCGCATAATTTTTAGGATGCATAAAATTTGTAGATATGTACATTTGTTTTCTTTCTCACCACATTTTCTTGCAAAACAAATGTCCCGCATACAAGGTACAATTTTTCACATCTTTGTTCTCTTTTCTTCATTTGCATACATTGAGGACAATGCATGATTTAGATATGGGGGAGTTTCTATTATTGTATTAGATTTTTTTCTTTTTAGGAAGAAATTTTAAAAAACACAAAAAAATTAAAAAAAATTAAAAATTAAAAATTTTGTTTGACTTTTTATGGATTGAATTATTTCTAATAAGTGTTTGTGGAGCAAAACTCATAAGTAAGATTGAAAGATTTAGAACTCCTAAATTTTTGATAAGATACGATATCTTAGTTCAAAACACCATCTTGATTAAAATTGATTTCACGAGCATTTTTGCATTTCACGTTTGCACTAATTCTTAGTTGTGGGGTATAAACTATGATTTGAGTAATTTCAAGAAAAAAAAGAAAAAAATTGAAAGAAAAAAAAAGTTGAAAAAAGAAATAAATAACTGCTTCAACGTCCATTAAACGAAATAACTGGGTATCCAAGCCTCGGGAAGTATCGATATTCACGCTGAAAAGTGTGATGGATAAAAGCAGCTTGACTAGTCTAATTTTGTGGCTTTTGTTACTCGAGTTAGTAAGCCCTTAGGGGTGTCTCTACACCTAGTGCCTTAAAGTCAATTGGTTTGGGAGTTATTGGTCCAACGCTCGCTTCATGAGTAACTCTGAAAAGCTTAAGAAAACGAGGCATTGCACTAGTCAAGTATCAAAATTGAAAAAAATGAAAAAAAGAAAAAAAAAAGAAAAATGAGCTTGCTTAATTTTCATAGTAAAAATCCCTACTAAGAGTTACATCATATGCACATGCATGCATTATATGGAATTACTTTTTTGAAGGATTGAGTATTTTTGATAAAGTGAAAGTGTGATTTTGAATTTAATCTTGCTTATGTATAATGTCCATGAATATTTAGAAGTTTTCTTTTAATTTCATAACTTGTTGAACTCAAAAATATTTATGAATTTTGTGGGTATATTCACTGCAAACCCTCACGAGACACAACTCGTCCACTTGGGGTAACCTTGGGGTTTAAAGGCATGTTGCACATACTAAGTGCAATCGTGTTTCCTACGAAAATAGGGTAGTGTAATTTTTGTTTTTATTTCTACTTATTTTACTTGAGGACGAGCAAAAACTAGGTATGGGGATATTTGATACACGTAATTAATACATATTAATATTCTCATATTTATTATTTTATATGCTTATTTTATTTAACTATTACATTTTATTTTGTTTTGTAGGAAATAACATTTATGGGGAGCAAATAAAGGATTTAAATCTAACTTTTTAATATGAAAAAAGACTCTTGGAGGATTACTACATAGAGATGGAAGTCAAGAAGGAAAGAAGAAAAAAAAGGGAATAAAACTGTCTGAGTTCAATGAACCTATAAATAGGCCTCTTGTTTTAGAGAGGACCACTTGTTATTTTCTTTTTCTTAGTTTTTCATTGATGTAGAAGGGAGTAAGATATTGAGAGTTTGTCTTTTCTCTTATTCCAATAATGTGTGGAACTATTGTCAGGGAGTATTTGTATGTTTCTTTTATTGATATAATAGAAATTCTCTTTTAATTATTGTTCTTATTTCATGCAAATAGTAGTACTAATATTATTTATTTTTGTTTTTAATTATCAATGTTCTAAAGGCGCTAGGCGGAAGTCGGGCGGCCGGGGAGCCTAGCGCCTAGGAGGCCTAGGCGGAATTTTTTATTTTAAGCCAATTTTAATATTTTATCTTACATTTATCCAAACAAAACAATAATATAAAACAAAACAATCTATAATAAAGATAATAAAGGTCTTTGCTTAAAATTCAAACACATATCTATATTGCTAATGTCAAAGTTCAAACACAAACATGCAATTTTTCAAAGTTCAAACATATTTTTAACGTATTAGTTTTATTCATAAACAAGGTTGCTATTAAATAATAAAATTTAAAATTTCAAGAATTTAAGTCAATATTAAAACTTAAGAAACTAAACATAAATTTAAGAATTATATTGAATTAAACTAAATATTACAAATGTATCATCATTTATATAATTTGAAGTTGGTACAAGTTCAAAAAATTACAACTATAATAAAATTTTCCATTTTGACTTGATGTTGTTCATTTCTTGTTGTGATTTGATATGCTACACTCTGTATTATGAATATGGTAAATCATTAGAAAAATAAATATATCCAGATTTGGTTTGGGTAGTTATTAGAATAAAAAAAAACCACAAAGCCTAGACCCCACCTAGGCATCGCCTAATTTCTTGGAGGAATTTTTTTGACGCTTTGGGCCCAAGTGAGGCGCTAGGGGGGGCCTAGCGCCTAGGCGAGGCGCTAAGGGGGAGCCTAGGGCCTAAGCGGGGTGCCAAGAGGGGGCCTAGCGCCTAGGCGGACCTAGGCGAGGATTTTTAGAACACTGTTAATTACATGGCTAGCTAAATTTCTAATACCTAGGATGATGAAATTAGGTATTTCATAATAATATTCTGTTTCCGTTCCGAAATTAATGTCTAATTGTTTTCGCCTTCATATTTTTCTTCGCATAAATTGCATATGTTTTTTATATTGATTGCGAGGTTTTGATAAGTTATAGTTAATCTACGAATTTTTCATAACTTATGCTTGCCCATATTAATTATATGAATCGTTATTTTTAAAGGAATGAAAAATAATTTGGAAATTGATTTAGGAAATAAAAAATTATTTATTATGTTAATATTTGGTGGATTCTAATTCCTAGGTATCTCTTCCCATTAATAATTTCCGTTATTAATTAATAGTTTGCATAATTTAGTTAATAAATCTTCTCCACCATTTTTGTTTCTAATTTGCCTAAAACATTAATTAAGAATATATTAAAGAATTGATCTAGTCTATGTGGTGCGACCTGCACTTTCCAAATCTACAATAGATATTGTGCACTTGCCGTACATATTTTTAACACATCAATAATATATCCAACAAAACCAAAACAAATCCTCTAAACCACAAATTTACCTCCACTGATCACTTTTTGCCTTCACCTCCACACTAAGTATAAGGCACTTCTTCCCACATCAAAAACTAACAAAATCCCCAACTACTGATCTCCACCCAGTATCACAACCAAGTCATAAGCAGTCCACATTCAACAAACCAATATCTAAAACCAGTAAATATCATTGCAGAAGCATACCCAGACAATAACCTCAACTTATCAACCAAATTTTAAAAAATAACCTTGACAGTACCCTCTCTCTTAATCCTAAGACCGAATCATTATACAAAAAGCATAAAAAACTATTACACAAACATGTTCATCACATTCATAAATTAAACACTTGGAAAATGCAGAAACTTACACTATTCAAATCCCAAATTTTGTCAATTACTAACCCTCACCAAGAATAAAAGTTCAACAACACATCCAACATATTAAAAAAAAAAATCCCAAAAGCCAAAGTTACCTCCACCCATCACTCCGCTCTCGCCTCTGCCTTAGCTTCACCAGAACAACAACTACCAGCCCCATGATGATGATGGTGATGATGCCCATGATGCTGGGCATGATGTTGAAGCTTCTGCTGATGATAATTCCTCCCTTTCAACATCTTCCTCATGTCATACGCATCCTCCCCATCCGCATAATACTTCGCCTCCACATCATGAATCTGGTACCCCAATGTCTCCGTATACAAATTAAACGCCGCCCGATTACTCTTCCTCACGTGCAGCGACACGTAATCGGCCCCAAAAACCTGTTCCATGGCGTTCTGTGCCGCCGTCATGAGCTTGGTGGCGAGCCCCAATTTCCGGTGGGTCCGGAGAACAGCGAGAGAGGTGATGTGGCCGTGACATTCGGAACTCTCCTCTTCCATTTTGGCCAAGACATAGCCGACGATTTTTCCGCCGTAGTCCTCGGCTACGTAGAGGAGTTGGGGCCAGGAGAGGATGTGGTAGAAGTAATATTTCATTTGGTAATTCTCCGGGAGGCAGAAGAGATTGCAGGCTTGCATTGCTAGGAGGTCATCAATGGTGGCTTTGCGTATGCAAACCATCGTTTCCAATTGGGGTTTCTAGGGTTTAATGAGAGAGGGGAGGAGACTGGAGACTGGAGACCGGAGACTGGAGACCGAATGAATTGTGTTTCTTAATTTTGATGGAGTTGTTTCGGGTTGAAAAGTTTGATCATTTGTGGATGTATATGTCAACTTTTTGGGCTTGGAAATGAATATAAGTTTTGGGCTTTGACTTGAACTAGATTTATTTATATTTGAATGAAAATACAACAATTTAAATTATAAGGCTTTTTTGGATTGCTTGTAAGAATAAATTTAAAAAAATTAACCTTTAAATTTAAATTATCAGTTTATCTTTTTTATTAAAATTTCATGTGTTTGAAATAAATACTTGCGCTTTCTATCTTGTCTCTCTTTTTTTGTTGTACTAAACTCGTAAATATTATATTAAGTTTATTACTTTAAGATATTGTATATAGAGAGAGCGAACATTAGTTTTTATTTTGTAGGTTGAACCTAAGAGAGTAAGAGTAATGTTACATGGACAGTAATACTGGACCGGAAAACTGGACAGTTTTTTTTTTTTTTTTTCCTTGAGTTATACAGACTGTATAACCCTGTTTTTGTATGTGTATTCAAATTACACCCAAAATACTCTATTTTGTAAAAATTTATGTTGGAATAAATACTATACATTTTTTGGAGTCACAAGCAAAAGAAAAAAAAAAACCACCTGTCCAGTTTTTCGGTCCAATAAAACTGTCCGACAAGACTTATTCAAGAGAGTAATTGTACATTTTAAAAAGGAGAAGAGAGATAAGAAATGAAAAAGAAAGAAAACAGTTTATTTGTCAGTTTTTGTCATTATGATTTTTTAAGGGGAGAAAAAAAAGAAAAAAGAAATGCATAAAAAACACTTGACAAGTTTTCTAGCAAAAGCTTGCTTTGAAAAAGCACAAATTTAGACTACATTTGATACAAGAAAAAGGGTTTTAGATTATTTTTTTATGTTTACCAAGAAAAATGAGTCAACTGTACGTTATTTTTCAATTTACAAAAAATTCCTATCATTTTTTCATTTTTTTTCCCAAAAAAAAATGACTTGTAAAGTTGTAAGTAGTTATCTTAGAATGTCTAATTTATTATCTATAATTATTTATATAAAAAATTATTATAAACAGTTTCAATAAACGTATCAATTTTTAATTAGGATTTCGTAAATTATCTTTAAAAAGTCAAAATACATTTCTAATTTTGTAAATAAAAGAAGTACTCGGGGTGATGAAAGTAGTCAAAATATATCTAATCATTAATATTACAATTCTTGTTACCAAAATACATCACTTATTTCCTAAATTTCCATACTCTGATGTATTTGTCATCATGTGTGGTGACAACCTTCTGGAATCCAACAGCCAAGCACTTGATGGAAGGTGAAATTTATCTACGCACACTCAGAAGGGGGTTGAATAAGCGTGAGAGTAATTTATGACCAATTTTTAAATTTTAAATTAAATTATTAATTTCAGGCTACTATAATAGTTGAAATCAGCTTACTGAATTAATATAGCCTATTTAAAAAATATCTTGCTGAATTTATAACTTAAATAAAATACTTGGTATTAAAGAATTATCTTAATATAATGCAAGTATTCAAATTTTAATTATTAAGATAATTAAAATGGCTTATGTGATTTTAAAGTAAAACAAATAATAAAATTAACACCAAGATTTTTATGTGGTTCAAATTTATTACCTCTATAATAATAAATTTAATCTACGTCCAATACCAACTAGTATTGGAGACTCACTTTATTTATTTCTTTATAAATAATCACAGATTACAAAATAGATTCTTACAAAAATTAATTAACAATTAATTTCTCTTGAGCTTCTCTTGCTCCTTGTGAACCTATGCACTCTTCAAGCACCTTTGCTTCCTTGAACCTGTTTGTAAGTCTTTTTCTCTAATCCACTAGGATTAACACCTTTAGACTACATTTAGTCTAAATAGAAAAATTTAATACAAATATAGAGGTCTATGGTCAATGCAAGAATAATCAATTTAACAATTAAAGGCTCAACTATATGCAATGATCAATTAGCACAAAAATAATAAATAATTAAATCTTACCAAATACCGGCTCAAATTATATCAGATATTTAATTGCTTAGCTACTCAAAAGTTGCACTGATTAAATCAATTTGTTCGAAAAATAACAATAATAAGTGCAAGAGATAATTTCGTGAGTTGTGTATTTTCCATACATGAGAATACTGTTTTTATAGCCAACCATATATTACCGTTAATTTATCAAAACTAACGTTTTTATGAGTCCACAAAATCTGACTTGATTACAACATCTCCCAACGGTAAAGCTTGAATTAGTCCACATCTTTAACATATATCCTGATTTAGACAACATAATCTCGTTAGTGGAATAAATCAAAAGACCTTTAAGAGATAATAACTTTGACCTTTTCTCCTCACTCAAAAGTGGCGTGTAAAAGAGAAGCACAACAGTCAATTATCTTTTCAAGACTCAAGATCTTTAAGAGTCCAAGATAATCATAATTGCTTTTCCTTGAAACTCTCACATACATCTTATCTCAATAAATGGTTAGCTAGCATGTATATATAAAGCATTCATATCATAACCGGATATCAATTTATGCATGAAAAATAATCACTCCTTGAAAACCGCACATGCAATAAAGTCTAGCTGCCATTTTTAAATATCCACGTGTAGCATTATTTCAAATACACACATCACATTCCAAAAGTGTATGGCAATCATGCACATATTATGACAAGATATTTAATATATGTATTACTCCTCAAAAATCTTTTTCATAAAATTTTTAAAAATATTTTTTATTTAAGACATATAATAAAAATGCAAATAATATGTCCTATAGCCTTTAAAAGAAAAATCAATTATTATGCAATTGATTTTACATTTGTCTCCTAGAAAGAGAAAATTCTCCTCCAATTGAAAAATCCACCAATGTTCTTTTATCAACAAATACCGGAAACACCATAAAACAATTTAGTACTTGAACATTTCATCATCAAAACATAAGGATGGAATATGACAAAGTCAACATTCTCCCCCTTTTTGATGATGACATCTTTTCATCAAGAAATGCGTCCTTTGCATTCTTTGGCTCAACCTGTGACAAAAATGCAAAGAATGCACAATGATTTTGTAAACCTCTTCGTGTGGTTACACCTTTGTTGATATCTCCAATGATATTCTCCGGAGGATGATTCTTGACATATCTAGTTGTTTTTGGCATTTGGATATCATGTAAAACTTCCTCTTGATCATGAGATTCATCTTCAGCTTCTTGCAAATTTTCAGGTTCACGTTCCTGCTGGTTATCAATTTCAGTTTCCTGAGATTGTTCATTAGGGCTCCTGTTTTGTTCTTTTCGGTTTGCTAAAATTCTGACTGTCTCTAAATTTCCTGTATCATCTTCACTTTCTTTTGGAAGATCATTGTTAGTCTCATTGAAAGTGATATGAACAGATTCTTCTACACATGACTTTCTAATATTGAAAATACGATAAGCTTTACTATTTTGAGAATAACCAATGAAAATTTCTTCATTTGACTTAGCATTTAATTTTCCCAAATTATCACTTGTATTTAAGATGAAACATTTAGAACCAAATACTTTGAAATAACTTATGTTTGGAATTTTATTATTTAGAAGCTCATAAGGTGTTTTCAAAATAATAGGACGAATGAGTACTCTATTTAAAACATAACATGATGTACTTACTACTTCGGCCCAAAATTTATTTGGAAGCTTACTTTCTTGTAGTAGAGTTCTTGCCGTCTCTTATAGAGTTCTATTCTTCCTTTCCACCACCTCATTTTGTTGAGGAGTCCTTGGGGCTGAAAATTCATGACTAATACCTCTTTGATCACAAAAAGTTATGAAATCTTTTTGAAATTCAGTACCATGATCACTTCTAATTCTAATGAGTTTGTAGCTATACTTAGTTTCAAGATTCCTTATTAATTTTTCAAGCTCTTTAAATGCTTCATCCTTAGTTCTCAAAAATAATA
Source organism: Panax quinquefolius (assembly GCA_020205615.1). Lineage (NCBI taxonomy): Eukaryota > Viridiplantae > Streptophyta > Magnoliopsida > Apiales > Araliaceae > Panax > Panax quinquefolius. The sequence continues at coordinate 61,149,306 of CM035159.1, forward strand.
CCCATGTGTATCTTGAAAAATCATCAACAATTACAAATGCATAAAATTTACCATTAAAACTAGAATGTCTTTCATTTTTAGCTCATTAGTCAATTTTTGGATTTCATTATTCAAGAAATTTACCTTATTGAAAAGTATTTTGTTATAATTATCTAAATAATCAATCTTAGCAATCAAAATCTTTTCTTCTTTACAAGTGGATTCCTTTTCAATTTCTTTCTTTTCATCTATTAATGAATCTACTTCACTCATTAAAGTATTAACTAAACTTTTTAAGCATGCATTCTTTTCTTTTAATTTCTTATTTTCTTGTTCTAATGAGTTCAATTCATTAAAAGATACCTGATTAGATTCACCTTCAATTCCCATGAAGCATACTTGTGCTATCTCATCTTTAGCATCGATCTCCACTTCAGATTCTTCATCACTCCAAGTCACAAGGGCTTTGTTCTTCTTGTTGTCTTTATAGTTTGTCTTCCCTTTGTTCTTCAATTGAAAATAATCTTTCTTGAAGTGACCAGGACGTCCACATTCGAAGCATGTCTCTTTAGTTTGCTTTCCTTTGGACTTATTTGAATTGAAAGTATTTCTTCTTTTATTCTTCCTTTGTAGTAGCCCCTTGAGTCTTCTTGACATCATTGCTATTTCTTCATCCGAGTCATCATCAAGCTCCTCTTCATTATTTGCATTAAGAGCTAAGACCTTTCTTCGAGGAGTTTCCTCCTCATCATCATATCTATTTAACTGATGTTCATATTCTTCTAATTCACTAAACAAAGTTAAAGTATCCATGGAAGAAATAGTTGCAGAATCTTGAAGAGTAGTGATTTTAGAAGTAAACCTTTTGGGCATAGCCCGAAGCAACTTACGGTTGATCTCACTTTGAGGAATAGTCTTGTCCAGTAATTTCAAGGAGTTTATAAGGACTAGAAATCTTGCTTGAGCTAGCTTAATGGTTTCATTTTTTTTGAGCTTGAACATTTCATAATCGTGCATAAGCATGCTTAGCTTGACTTCTCATACTTTGGAAGTACCTTTATGACTTACCACTAGAGTATCCCAAATTTCCTTAGCTGTGTTGCATGAGGAAACTTTGTCTATCTTGGATTATACCATGCTGCTGAGAAGCGTGTTCATTGCCTTTGAATCATATGAGACCATGCAGATTTCAGTTGAATCCATTTCTAGCAGAATCTTTGGTGTCCCATCATCTCTTCGTGGAATAACTGGTCCGTTCTCCACAACCCACCATTCCCAAGGATCTCTTTTAAGATAGATCCTCATTTCGAACTTCCGAAGTTGTAATTTTTCGTTCCAAACAAAGAAAGGAGGTCTATTGGTTGATTGTCCTTCTTGATTGTTGTTCCTTAATCGTGCCGTATCGAGAATCTTTCCTACAAGTCACCTTTAAGACTAAGATAAGTAGAGCCAAGCTCGATACCAAATGAAATTTATCTAGCACACTTAGAATGGGGGTTGAATAAGTGTGGGGAGCAATCTATGCACCAATTTTAAATTTTAAACAAAACTATTAATTTTAGCTACTATAATGGTTGAAATCACCATTGAATTAATATAGCCTATTTAGAAAATATCCTCATTGAATTTATAACTTAAATAAAATACTTGGTTTTAAAGAATTATCTTAATGTAATGTAAGTATTCAAATTTTAATTATTAAGATAATTAAAAATAAAGCATGTGATTTTAAAGTACAACAAATAATAAAATCAACACTAAGATTTTTTACGTGGTTCAAATTTATTACCTCTATAATAATAGTTTAGTCCACGTCCAATACCAACTAGTATTGAGACTCACTTTATTTATTTCTTTATAAATAATCACAGATTACAAAGCAGATTCTTACAAAAATTAATTAACAATTAATTTCTCTTGAGCTTTCTTTTCGCCTCTTGCACCTATGCACTCTTCAAGCACATTTGCTTCCTTGAAACTGTTTGTAAGCCTTTTCTCTAATCCACTAGGATTAACACCTTTAGACTACACTTAGTCTAAATAGAAAAATTCAATACAAATATAGAGGTCTATGGTCAATGCAAGAATAATCAATTTAACAATTAAAGGCTCAACTATATGCAATGATCAATTAGCACAAAAATAATAAACAATTAAATCTTACCAAATAACCTACCAAATTATATCGGATATTTAATTGCTTAGCTACTCAAAAGTTGCCTTTGATTAAATCAATTTGCTCGAAAAAATAACATGTAATAATAAGTGCGAGAGATAATTTCGTGAGTTGTGTATTTTTCATACATGAGAATCTTTTGTTTTTATAGCCAACCATATATTACCGTTAATTTATCAAAATAACGCTTTTATGAGTCCACAAAAATCGGCTTGATTATAACATCTCCCAACGCTAAAGCTTGAATTAGTCCACATCTTTAATATATATCCAGATTTAGAAAACAGAATCTCGTTAGTGGAATAAATCAAAAGACCTTTAAGAGATAATAACTTTGACTTTTTCTCCTCACTCAAAAGTGGCGTGTAAAAGAGAAGCACAACAGTCAATTATCTTTCCAAGACTCAAGATCTTTAAGAGTCCAAGATAATCATAATTGCTTTTCCTTGAAACTCTCACATACATCTTATCTCAATAAATGGTTAGCTAGCATGTATATATAAAGCATTCATATCATAACCGGATATCAATTTATGCATGAGAAATAATCACTCCTTGAAAACCGCACATGCAATAAAGTCTAGCTGCCATTTTTAAATATCCACGTGTAACATTATTTCAAATACACACATATCACATTCCAAAAGTGTATGGTAATCATGCACATATTATGACAAGATATTTAATATATGTATTACTCCTCAAAAATCTTTTTCATAAAATTTTTAAAAATATTTTTCATTTAAGACATAATAAAAATGCAAATAATATGTCCTAGAGCCTTTAAAAGAAAAATCAATTATTATGCAATTGATCTTACATTTGTCTCCTAGAAAGAGAAAATTCTCCGTCCAATTGAAAAATCCGCCAATGTTCTTTTATCAACAAATTCCTGAAACACTATAAAACAATTTAGTACTTGAATATTTCATCATCAAAACATAAGGATGGAATATGATAAAGTCAACAGAAGGCCTAAAAGCCTTTGGCATAAGGTCAAGCCGGGTATCTTCTGAGATTCTTCTTCATTTCTTTCTTGTAGCGACTTTATTTGAGGCTTCTGGCCGTATGGATTAACTGCTATTTTTATCCAAAATACAACTCGAGAGGACCTCGCCAGTGTTTTGATCTATAATACGTAGTACACCATCTATTCCGCCTATAACTAATGTAGATGTGTAATTTCGTAGGTGATGCATAGAATAGATTAAGGGGGGTGTATTCAATTAAGATTTTTAAAGACTTTTTTTAAGTGACATACTTTTGTAGAGTTTGTGAATTTTAATGACTTTTAAAGACTTTACAGACTTTTTTAAAATGACTTTTATAGACTCTATGAAATAAGTGACAGACTTTAATAGACTTTTTACCAAGATTTTGAAAGACTTTTGTATACTTCTCATATATCTTGTAGCTTATATTAATTATTAATTAGCCCATGTGTATAGCCTCTCACTCTTTTTTCATGAACTACATGAAGTCTCATTATTTCATTAAATTATTGTGGCATGAGATTTTATATATGTTGAAAGCATTCATATTATTCTACTCATTTCATGATAAATTTGGATACTTGAATACGAATAAAACTTTAGAAGCTACAGACGCAACACAAAAATTAAGCTCACTTTTTATTGAACTATATATATATATATATACTATATATGCGTACGATTTTTTAGTAGGAGTACCAAACTTTATTTTTCATAAAATAATATGACAATGAAAATCTATATGATCGCAAAACTTTATACATGTGAGTAACTTGCCACCAAGTTATAAAAAATTTACCATCGGTAAGCCACAGACAAAATTGCCAGAGAGATTTTATTTTTCTTAAAATTATTAATAGTTGTTAGTGAACCAAAATTGATCGTTAAAAAGATAATTATGCGATCTATTAATTTATTTATGATGTTAGAAATTAATTAATTAAAATGCTACGTAACTAATTTTTTAACAGTCGACCGTTGTCATCTTTTAACTAATTTTTTAAATTTTGATGAGTTTTGGAATTTATCAAGATTCGTATATATCATATACTACATCTATATAATATAAAATATATATAATATAATATTAAAAATCAAAATTTATTGTTTGATTTTTCAAAGTCATAACGAGATATTCCTATAATAAAAGTTTGTGTAATTTATCTAATTTTTAGTAAAAAAAACATATATACGGTTTATAATTTTAATAATTATAATTTCTAAAATTAGATTAATTTATATTCATTTTAAGTTAAAAATTTATCGGAGAGTTTTGCGACTTTTGAATTTTCCATAAAATCTCTCTGCTATTTTTTTAGTGATAATTTGAATTTCTACTTTTGTGTTTAATATTTGAAAATCTTTAGAAGTCTTTAGAGATGAGACTAAACTTTGGATATGTGTTGATAGTTATAACTTTTCTTATAAAGTCTGTCAAACTCTACCATTTGATAGAAATCTGAAAAATCAATGACTTTTTGAATACCAAAATACTTTTATAGACTTTATAAAAGTCTCAATTCAATACCACCTAACTTTTAAAGACATTACAAAAGTTGTAATTGAATACCAGTAAATTTTTATAAACTCTTTAAATGTTTTGATTGAATACAACCAAACTTTTAAAGTCTTTAAAAGTCTTTAAAAATCTTAATTGAATACACCCTCCTAAATTCGGACTTACCCTTGTCTGCCACAAAGTTCTCATAGTCCTGCAAAATCATAGAACAATGTCACTTGCTCGAAGGACAATATAAATATAGGAATTATTTGAACTCTTCATAAAAAATCAGTACATAATTTTATCAGCCATCTTATATTACTACAAACATATATTCTCGTTTCGTTTCAGATGTTCTAGGCACATATTTTACTTTATTTTATTTTTAGTTGTCAAGACATAAAGGTTTGAGATGAAATTTTAAACATGTTTGAAACACATACAATATATTTAAAGTAGTTTTTATATTCTTAACATATTTATATTATTATAATTTTAACAATAGTAAAAAATGTATATAAAGTAAAACACAAGAATATGCTTGTCACATCATAAAATCAGCAGGAAAGGGAGAGAGTGGGGTAGCACTTGGTATGCTTGCCCAATTCAATTTTTTTTTGAAAGACGTCTACATTCACATACTTGCCTTTCAACTATTTTTGATGGCATAACTTTAAGGCAACCAAATAGATCACATGGTCAATATATAAAACACAGTAAACACTAGCACCTATATGACTGTAATTGTGACGTCTCCAAATCCGGATATCTTTCAACTCGACAGATGGTGCTACATGATACTACCATTCACATATACATTCAATTGAAAAGCCTCAATAGAACGAATATGTCTTTTATATATTCAAAATAATATTAACATTCCCCTAGGTTCTTTATAACCAATACATTTGTTCTTGTCATAATATCAAATATATTACAATCATTCACCCTATACTATTACATAAGTATTCTACGGGTTCGTCTTTGCCTTGCCCTTATCCTTGCTGGAGCCTTCGGTCCGTTCGAACTTAGCTGTGTTCATATGGTTCAAGCAAGAGTGAGCATGACTAGCTCAACAAGTACAAAAATTCTAATAAACAACATGCATGAAACATAAGAATCATATATCTTCAATAACTGAACAATAGTAATGAAGTACTATCGATAAATCAAAATAGCACTTCTTTTATTTCAAAATATTTTACAACAACAATATTAATAAAACATCAATTTCGGTCCAAGACCTTGAGCATTTCATAAGTTCTTTTGAAAAGGACATCCCGACACTAAGTCCATAAGTCCGACATTTCTTATGAGCACGTCTAGGTGATCAGCCTATAGTACTCTATGTTGATCAGCACTACATTCATTAAACGTATGTACGTTTAAGTTGTGGCAACCTCACGTGACTGTCGTTTGACGACAAAACATTTTAGCACACTCAGTCTTCGTTTGAAAACCACACCAATATAACTTGGTAAACATTGACCATGCTTTGATAGAAACATAATATAAGTCTAGCCGAAAGAATTGGCTTTGACTTCATCATACAATACTTCATGTGCAAGAATACATGAATTACAAAGCTTGTCCAGATTGAATTGGAACAAGGGTTAGAATACTTGCCTTCAGCGTCTGCTACAGTTATAACACGTTCTTGTTTATGTCTTTAAGTCTCTACATTAAATGATAACTGTGACGCCCTAAAAATAGGTATACATCACCCATCTTGAGTCACCAAATACATGGTACAAAATTCAAATACAACTTAATTATATAACAATCGTGTAAAATACGACAAAACATATGCTGTGAGTTTTAATACAAATATTGTCATCTAGACAATATCCACACTTAATTGAGTCCTCATTACATTTATTATCACACTATTTAACAGAATAGTGAGGACTACTAATGCTATTATCTGGATCATCACTCTGTTCCCCGACTTGTAACACCCCCTTTCCGAAATAGAAAGAGAGGTTACTCAAAACACAACAAAACTAATAAATTTAATAGTAAGGCTCTAATCCACAACAGAATAGTCTTAAACTAATTAAATGTCTTAAGAAAAACCATAATAAATGCCACACTGGCTCAAACCACAATCTGAAATAATTATTACAATTCCAAGTAAACCGACACATCAAGTCTAAAATGTAATATTTCTAAATCATTGGAATGAATGGAGCTCTCATCACACTTGCCCTTGATTTACGACATTACCGGAAGAAAACACGGCATGAGCCAAACGCCCAAAGACAGAGATATAGAATACAAATAATGAACCGAAATAACCAACTCAATTAAATGAAAAGAGACGAAACGAACTGAAACGAAACGAACAAAACTAATACAACGAAATAATAGGCTGAACCAAATGGCTGGGTGTTATTTCATACCTAGCTCAGAATAAAACAGAAGTATACCTTGCCACACAGGCAAGTCAAATAATGCCACATAGGCAAGTCTAATAATGCCACACAGGCAAGTTACACACATTGGACCGCGAATCCAATGCATGTAAAATCGGAAGGCGTGTTTGGCACAAACATCACCAATCCGCAGAACAAAACAGAAAACTAGGGTCGACCCATACGCCTCCCACAACAAAACACCAAATGGCCAACTCCCACCGGAGCACAAAACGGAGACGCTGTGGATCTGATCACACCGCCAGAAGGTGTCATGCCCTCGGTGTTAAGAGGACATGCTGTGGTACTTTCTGTGTGTGGTTATAGCTCGTATACCCTACTGGTATTCTAACAAAAAATATAATGTCACAACACATGCGACAAAAATATAAACACAAAGTGGTTCTAACGTACATGTTAAATCGAACGAATCATCAACACAAGTCTCCAAAAAATATACTAATATGTACATCACTACGAGAATCGAAATAAATATTAAACATGATGAACGAAGTTCAAGAGTACAAGTTATGATATTCTAAAGGTCAAAATAAACTCATCATATGAATTTCACTATATCAAGGTATCGAGAGAATATTCAAATAAAAACGAGAAGCAAAACGAACAACTAAAATTAACGAGTATCATTGAATGAGTACGTAAACAGACTCAAGTAAGTAATGTAATACCCAAAATTATTATTCCAATAGTTCGTTAAATTTCTTCCAATTCGAATCGATTAAACAAAGTAATAATAAATATAAGTACACCTATAAAAATATTCTTCCATTCTTAAAATAAACTCAAGTTAAAATAATAATAATAATAATTTCCCATAAATATAATTCCCAACCCGAACTTCCAAATAATTATATATAATACCATAATAATTATTATAGCAAATAATTTCTTTATTTAAAAAATCTAAATGATACTTTATACATATATATATATATGTAGTATAGCAAGAATAACATGATTTGCTTTATATATATATATACAATAACGTAAATTGATGATGCTAGCTTGATATATATATATATATATATATATATATATATATATATATATAATATAACTAAACTAATATAATAAATAGGATTTGTACATATATATTATTATTAAAGATCAAAAACATGAAACGCATAACCCGATGATTTCTATTTTGTGGTCCGTGTACCAATTGTTAGAATTATTATTATTATTAGCAATATTATAGTACCTTTTCGCTTATCTCGATTTAATCCCAAGTGCAATTTGCCTTTCTTCCTCTTTTCTTCCGATTCATTTAATAAGCGAATGAAATTTTAGGTTTTAGTTGTATGTTTTTTAATGGATCTTATTAACTCTAAATTTTAATAGGATTCTAATATTATATAAATATAAATAGACTAATAAGTCATAAGGCCCAATTAATGTAGTCCACATAAATCAAATAAAATGGTTGACCCAACCACAAGAAAAGTCCAATTAAAATATTTTAAAAAAAATAATAACTAAAATACCATTTATTTTATTAAAACATTCGGGTATTACATCACCTACCCCTTAAAAAGGATTCCATCCCCGGAATCAAAAGAAAGAACGAACCTACTTATCAAAGAGATGCGGATACTCCCCTCGAATAGACTCTTCCATCTCCCAAGTGGCTTCACGCTCCGAATGGTTTCTCCACAAAACCTTGACAAATGAAATTGTCTTCCTCCTCATAACCCGCTCTTGACGATCTAAAATCGCTTCATTGTTTCCTCACAAGTAAGATCCTTCGAATCTTATCGAATGGATATCGCACCACATGCAACGGATGATAATGATAACTCCTCAACACCGACACATGAAATACATTGTGCACATGAGCTAGCTGTGGAGGCAAAGCTAACCGATATACAACCTCACCAACCCTTTCCAAAATCTCAAATGGGCCGATATAACGTGGACTAAGCTTTCCTTTCAACCCGAATCGCCGAATGCCCTTCCAAGGAGAAACTTTTAGAAACACATGTTCACCAGATTCAAACTCTAAAGTCCTCCTATGCTTATCAGCATAACATTTCTGCCGTGATCGAGCCGACTTCAATTTCTCCTTAGCCACCTCTACCTTCTCCGTAGTGATTTGAACTAACTCAGGCCCTTCTATGGCCCTTTCGCCAACCTCATCCCAACAAGTTGGTGCCTGACATTTCCTACCATACAATGCCTCAAATGGGGCCATTCCAATACTTGCATGCCAGCTGTTGTTATAAGAAAACTCAACTAGGCTCAAGTAATCATCCCAATTACCCGACCATTCAAGCGCACAAGATCTCAACATGTCTTCTAACATCTGAATAGTCCGTTCAGATTGCCCATCAGTTTGTGGATGAAAAGAAGTACTGAAGTTGAGCCGAGTGCCCCAAGCTCGTTGAAACCCTTTCCAGAACCGTGAAGTGAAACGTGGGTCCCGATCTGAAACAATAGACACCGGAGTACCATGAAGTCTAATAATCTCCTGCTGAAAGATTTGTGCTAACCTATCCACCGAATAACCCTCACGGATAGCCAAAAAGTGTGCCGATTTGGTCAGTCGGTCCACCACTACCCAAATGGCATCATTCTTCCTGAAAGTCTTCGGCAAACCAGTCACAAAATCCATCGTGATATCCTCCCACTTCCACACTAGAATGTCTAACTGATGCAACAAACCACTAGCTCGTTGATGTTCTATCTTCATTTGTTGACAAGTGAGGCACTTCCCAACATATTCAGCCATGTCTCGTTTCATCCCATTCCACCAAAAATTCTTCTTCAAATCCCTATACATCTTTGTAGAACCAGGATGAATAGAAAATGGTGAACTATGAGCCTCAGCCAACACAGCCTCTCGAATGATTGGATCCGACGGTACACACAACCGTTCACCCAACCAAATCACACCATGGTCATCAATACGAAACTCGGTCTGCTTTCCCTCCTCTAGATTCTGCGTCATACTCCACAACTCCCCATCTTCTTTTTGAGCTTTTTTGACCCGCGAGATAAGAGAGGGCTCCACTCTCATACCTGCCAATTGCCCATCTGAACCTCGTACATACAACTCCAACTCTAGTCGTCCCATATCCGAAATAAGCTGAGGTTGTGTAATAAGGGCTGCTACACTCCCAGAACTCTTTTGGCTAAGAGCATCTGCAACCACATTTGCCTTCCCCGGGTGATACTGAATTCTAGCATCATAATCCTTTAGAAGCTCCAACCAACGCCTCTACCTCATATTGAGCTCATTCTGAATGAAAATGTATTTAAGACTTTTATGATCGGTGAAGATATCACAAGTCTCTCCATACAAATAGTGCCTCCAAATCTTTAAGGCAAAGATCACCGCTGCCAACTCCAAATCATGTGTGGGGTAATTCACCTCATAAGGTTTAAGTCGCTTGAAGCATAAGCAATCACCTTACCGTGTTGCATCAAACACACCCCAAGCCCTTCTTAGAAGCATCACTATAAATCTGTAACCTCCCGCCTCCCGACAAAGAATGCAAGTATAGGAGCTGTCACAAGTCGTTTCTTCAACTCCTCGAAACTCTTCTCACGCTCCTCATTCCACACAAACTTCATGCCCTTTCTCATCAACTGAGTCAATGGTAAGGCAAGCAAGGAAAACCCTTCCATAAACCGCCTATAATACCCTGCCAATCCCAAGAAACTCCTAATCTTTGTCACTGAAGTAGGTCTCAGCCATTTAGTGATAGCCTCAACCTTCGCATGATCCACCTTAATGCCCTCAGCAGAAACAACGTGACCCAAAAATGCCACCTGCTCCAACCAAAACTCACATTTAGAGAATTTAGCATACAACTTCTCTTTCTGCAAAATCCCCAACACTGTGCGAAGATGCTCCTCATGCTCTTCCTTAGACTTGGAGTAAACCAAAATGTCATCAATAAAGACAATAACAAATTATTCTAAATACTCTCTGAACACCCGATTCATTAAATCCATAAACACCGCCGGAGCGTTAGTCAACCCGAATGGCATCACCAAGAACTCGTAATGCCCATATCGAGTGCGAAAAGCTGTCTTAGGGATATCCCCATCCCTCACTCTCAACTGATGATAGCCCGACCTCAAGTCTATCTTCGAAAAATATTTCGCCCCCTGAAGTTGGTTAAACAAGTCCTCAATCCTTGGCAATGGATACCAATTTCTGATGGTAATCTTGTTCAACTCTCTGTAGTCTATACATAGCCTCATAGACCCATCCTTCATCTTTACAAACAAAACTGGAGCACCCTACCTATGAAACACTCTACTAATCACACCACGATCTAAAAGCTCCCCGCAATCTATTCCTTTAGCTCCCTCGCAACTCAAACGGTGCCATCCGACACGGCTACTTAGAGATAGGCTCGACCAGAACAAGCTCAATAGCAAAAACTCACACTTCGTTGCGGTGGCAACCCCGACAACTCCTCGTGAAACACATCGAAAAAATCACGTAACAATGGAACATCCTTAATATGGAACTCACCTTAGAGGTATCTTTCACAAATGCCAAATACCCTCACAACCCTTTTTCCACCAACTTCCCAAACCTTCAAAGTCAAATTAACTTCACCACTCTACTCTACCGTGAACCCCGAAACACTTAACTCCGGAGACTTCACATCTCCAAATATAACCTTCTTCGCATGACAATCGATAGTGGCCTGGTGCTTATCCAACTAGTCCATCCCAAGAATGACATCAAAATCGTGCATACTCATCGGAAGAAGATTAACACTACGGATCTTATCCCCAAAACTTATCGAGCACCCTCGATACAAATCAAAAATAACGACAGAAGTCCCCATCGGGGTAGAAATAGACATTACAGAATCTAAAGACTGAGATGGCACACCCAGGTGCCGAACAAAAGACTGAGGAACAACAGAATGAGTAGAACCCGTATCAAACAAAATGGACGCTTCACGATTGCCAACTAAAAGAGTGCCATAAACAATACCTGGTGCACCTGCCGCCTGATTATATGTCAAGGCAAACACTCGACCACCCTGATGCTGACCATTGCCACCATTATCACCACCACCTCCACCATTTCGTGGGTCCCAGACAATCCCTAGCAATACGACCCATCCGTCCACACAAAAAAGCATGCACCGGTGAGTCTCTGTGGCATCGCTTTCCCGGATGATTAGCCCCACAAGTAGCACAAGGAGCTATCGAATGAGATTTGGGTTACCCCACCAATTGGTCCCGGATAACGACTCGATTTTCGCCTCTAACGACGATTTCATCCTGGCCGACGATTTTGTCCATACCAAGGTAGTCAAGTCGATAATTTTGCCTTGCCGAGGCATCCGCCGATAGCCCAGAATGATTCTCGCCACGCCATCGCCTCGATAGCTACCACGATTCCCTGCTCAATCGACCACCCCGATTTCTCCCATGCGAATCAAGCTTGACCTCGCTGGTCATCTCTCGCCCTCTTTCGACTTCCTCCGGCCTAGAAGACCGAAAGTCCTGTCTTCCATCTCAATATTCTTTGCAAGATTGCCATCGCCGACACATCTGCAAACTTGGTGTTAATGAGATGTTGCCGATACCAGAATGGATCCTCCACTTAAACTTCTCGCTGCTTTTCAGCATAGCCACCGCCGAGGTTCCCGCAAAGCTCGCCAACCTGGTGAACCTCATCATATAAATTCTATGATGGACTCATCATCTTTTTCTTCGAATAGACAGATAGTCTCTAAGATAGGCCTCTTTATCATCAATGGGAAGCATGGCGATATAAGACCTCACAAAACTCCGCCCAACCAAGTGTCTCAACATAGCCATCACCCTTTGTTTTTTTATCGCTTTCTACCACCTCTGTGCATCCCCTTCTTGTTAGGTTTGTAATATTCATGGGCGCAATCAAATTGCACAAATTAAGCGGAAGCGTGTAAAATCAGAGTTTAAAAATTTACAAACCATATACCCGGATCACCATTTATGCACAATTATTAATTAAACGAAAAGATATGAAGAACAAACATACCCTTGAAGATTCGAGCTTCCTCGTACAAGTTCACCTCCAATCCTTTTTCGTGATTCAACTTGAATCCACCGGTTTGGTTCCTTCCTTCGATCAACGTTAGCCACCCAAGCGTTTGGCCTCTGTGAGGTGATCCACCAAGGAAAAATAAAGAATTCAAGAAGATGGTGTATTTGGCTCAAACCCTAGTTTTCTATCTCTATAGAAAAGGGTACTCTCCAACAAATTGGAATTATTACGTTGTAAAAGTCAACAACCCTTACCACCCATAATAAGACTCCTCTTATTTATAGATGTGGGCAACCCATCTTAATCATTAAGGAATTGGGTTTTATTTAATTAATTAAATTCTTTTAATTAATTAAGCTCCCTAATCTTATTAGGGATAATTAATTAAACTCCTTTAACTAATTTTCCTTCCAAATCCAATTAGGAATAAATGAGAGTACTTATATTAAATTAATTCCTAAACTCTTTTAGAAATTAAAATAATAATAATTGTAATAATATTAATAAGACTCCTCTTATTAATTTATATTTAATATTTCTAAAATATTAAATAATAAATATTAAGCTATTTAATTTATTCTATCACCATATATTAAATTAAATATACATAACATATTATTACGATTATGCCATTAACTTCTTAAATAATTATTCTTCCTTTTATGGTGTGACCCTTTAGGTTCTCCATATTAAACCTATTGTGAATAAATCAATTAGAACAATTTAATCTTATTTAAATAAATAAATTAAACAATTAATTTATTTAAATAAATAATATTTATTCTACAATAGGATAAGCCTCCCAATGATCAAACGACTTTCCAGATAATATAGATTTCAACATTAATCATAAAAGAACCTTTGAGTAAATAGTTACCGTGATAATTCAATCCTTCCACCATACAATGTCCCAATTAAATATAAGACATGGAATTTATGTCAAGTCTTATTTTATTTAATTATATGTATTTCGATCCTTAAATGCACAACTCAAATAATGCAAATTAGAAACTCCTTTCTAATTTCATTCGCTTTGCCAAGGACTACTGGGTTGTCATTTATCGAATCACATAGACATTTTCTTCTTTATTAGAAGTGGTAGATTCTTTATCGATCATACATTATCTCCATGTACAACTTATTATACCCAAGCATACCCTTTGATATACCCTAAGGGTCTTAAGGAATAAGTCAAAGTATAACTCATCATACACAAGATACTATGATGATCTCAAGTCCAAGGATCACTTGTACTACTATCACTACAGAATTCCTATTGACAGCAAATAAAACTCCATTAGGTATTCCTTAGCGAGCCAACGCTCAAATGAACTTATTCTCTAATAAGGACCTACATACTTGCTTTAGTGTTCCACACAAATGATCATGAGATCAATCATCCTCATCCAATGAGCAAAACAACGATATACCAATCTATCCGGATTCACTAATCCCCAATTTAGTAATCCAACGATTGGGAACTATTTTAGTTTTAAGCTTTCTAAGAATTTAGATCTCATTAGAATGATCATCATCATTATTCTAAAAGCATTGCTTAAAACTATGGGTTTATCACATATTATAAAACAAAGATCATGTAGATAATTAAAAGCCTTTAATAAATTAATACTTTTATTAATAAATGAATAAGATTATTACAAAGTATATGTTTTATCATCAAACATGATTGGCTTGTGTGCATACTACTTTCAATCTCCCACTTGCACTAAAGCCAATCGCCATGGTATCTTATATCTTCTCTTCTAAGTGACGATTATCCCATTGTTGGATAAGCTTTAGTTAATGGATATGTAATGTTGTTCTTGAGAGTCCACTATCTCTATAGTGATTTCCCATCTTCAATGATTCTAATAATCAAATGAAAGTGCCACAACACATGTTTAGATCCAAGATGAGACTTAGGAACTATTCCTAGTTCTGTAATGAACTTTTAATCCAAACAATCAACTTGCAGCTTCATTTATAGCTATATACTTTGTCTTTATCACTAAACCAAAGAACTCTTTTCATTGTTTGGAACCTTTCCAATTCATCGCACCACTGCTCAAGATAACACTTTACCTTAAAGTGGATTTTTTCATCATCTCGTCTCCGTCTCCGTCTCGAAAAACTTGAGTCTGTTAAGCCCTCTAGTTTTAATTTAGACCCACCATGAATATGATCACATCCTTAGTGCTGGTTAAGCACTTTAAGATGTTTTTCACTGACTCATAGTGAACTTCTCCATAATATGACTGATCAACATCAGGTCTCGTACATTTCATTGCATACATGATTGTCACTCATGCGACCTCTCTCTTTCGTGAGTCTGTGGGGACTATTAAGAGAGATACACTCCATAGCTCATCGACATGAGACATCTCTTGGAGTTTGCCATGCTAAACGACTTTAGCATCAAATGAAATATACGTTCCTCGGGTTAAGTTGAGCATCCTCTTTTAAATCTATCTATATAGATTTATATCCCCAATTAAGATACTCTTCCCAAATCATTCATGGAGGAATGTTTAGACAACTTTATCTTTCTCGATTGTAGCATTGGTATGTCATTCCTCATCCGTAGTATATCAACATATAATACTAGAAATTTCACGACGCCCCATTCTTTGACCCTTTTGTACACACTAGAACTCTTACCTCATCGAATGTAACTCGGATCATCATCTTCTATGATGTGTATCTCATCATCATCATCCATGATGAATCCATACCTCCTAGGTATCTTGGTGACTATTAGATTTACGATCTATTTGTGGTATAATAGGTCTATCTATAAGTTCCTCTTATTTGACTTATAGTATTTTGTGGTTCTTGAACTCTTCAAGATCTATTATCCTCCCACTAGCCCTTTTAATGATAAACACCTTTATCTTAGAAGGGCGTGTTTCAGAACAAACACCTTTTGCTAAGTAGAATTATAGAACATATACCCTAAACTTACTTTAGGATGTCCCACAAATCTATACTTGTCAAATCTTGTCCCAAGCTTATCCCTTGAAACCTTTTCACATAAGTCGACAACCCTTATCTTAACATACTTAAGATTAGAATCCTCCCTATCCATAACTTTTATGGAGTCTTGGAAATGGATTTTGAGGTTACCTTTTCGTAGATATGCAGCCATTTCTAGGACATGACCCTAGAAGGATACTTGGAATGTCGGTAAAATCATTATGGACCGCACCATGTCCAACAAGGTACGATTTTTCCTTTAGATACATCAATCAATTATTACGTATCATGAGGTGTCCATTATGAGAAAACCATTTGAGATGATCTAGAAACTTATTGCACAAGTATTTATTCCTTGATCTAATCAAAGAATCTTAATACATTGTCAATTTGTTTCACTTCTGAATTCTTTGAACCTTTCAAATAATTCATACTTGTATTTCAGCAAATACACACATTCAACTCTTTGAATGATCATCTCCTTTTCTTATACTAATTTGTTCAATATGCAAAATTATTTTCATGTAAGTCAAGTATACAAAATTTATTAAGTAATATTCCAGTTCTATACAAAACATTATTATTATAAATAGAACAACAATTGTTCTTAATTATAATACCAAAAATTTTATTGTCCAACAATAAAATGGAAATAATATTTTTAACAAGAATGGAATACAATAACAACTTATCGACTTAATAGATTGCTTCAGTAAGCATTGCTAAACTATAAGTTTCTATGGCTAATATATGGCAACCTCGCTTTTACATTTCCATACATAGGATTACTTATATTTGTTTAACTTTCTACTTCGCTTGGTCCCTTCATAAATCTATATTTATGATAACCAAAGTCTGTATCCAATACCCAAGTAGAACCTTGACTTAAAGAAAAATTATTTTAAATCATGAACAAATTTGTATTTGTAACCAAACTTCACTAAGCTTCTTTGGTTAGCCCTCGCAAGATGCTTTTTCGCAGCTTTCTTTCCAAGTGTCCGTGCTTATAGCGTGGAAGCAAACTCCTTTGCTATCCGTATCAATTTTGTTCTTATTATCCTTTGTTTTTGCCTTTCTATTTACCTTCTTTGAATCGTTTCTTCTTTCAAAAGATCCTTTGGCCCCTACCAGTAAGACTTGATCTTTCTTGGTTGGAAAGTGACTCTCAACATTTTTCAATATGTTAAGCAAATCAGCGAGGCTGATATCTAGCTTGTTCATATGAAAAATTCACAACAATTGTGAAAGGAGTCCGGAGTGAGTGCAAGATCAAATCTTGGCTCAACTCTCCATCCATGACAAAACTCGTTGTCCTAATTGATCAATCAAATTGATAATGTTAAGGAACCTTTTATGTCATCTTTATAGTATCATTGGCCATTCTAGATCGGAAGAGCTCCTTAGATATCTCGATATCAATCGGCCCTACTTTCCTCACCATCAACTACTTGATGTGCAGGAATATAGTAAGAGCATCCATAGTTTCATGCTGACGTTGAAGCTCGTTACTCACGGATGCGAGCATGATGCATTGAGCCAACTGTGCATCATCTTGCCACTTTCTAAAAGTAGCAATGTCTTCCTCAGAGGCATTGTCTGGCAACCATTGCAGGATAGACGTATTAAGGACATAAGATAACTTTTCAGCCATGAGAACTATTCTCAAATTCCTTAACCAATCCGCTTTTAACTTGGTTTGGTTAATTAACATCTAATATGTTTCGCAGTTGATAGTAATTTTTAGACATTGTAAAAAAATTCGTAAATGAATTTGTAATTAACAACATTTTAACATACATTCTTTTATTAATTACCAAAATAATTTAGGTCTTGTTTTAAATTGGTATCTCCCACTATTTTCTTCAAACTATATTACCCTCACTTATATAGTTTAAGCAAAATCTAATTAAAGATTTGCTAGTGAGAATAAGGATCCCATTTCAAATGTATATAGCCTTGTGGTGACACAACAAACTATATATAAATAAATAGGTAGACAACTTTTGTCAATTACATCAACTATGCAACTCCTTTTTTTTTTGCCTCTTAGATTATTTTGATTGAGTGGTGGCACATCCGAATCAAAATTATCCAAGTTAAGTCCCAACCTAGCACTCCATATATTCAAAAAGAAAAATATCATCCTTGTGGTGACACAACAAAACAATATTGTTCAATTTTCTTTATAAGCATCAAATGTGATAAATTAACATCTTAAATACTTAATACTTGCCTTGTGGTGACACAACAAACTCATATTAAATATTTAATACTCTATTAATTTTATCATGCTAGAAGGCTTAATGACGCTCGATATTCCAAATATCTTTGAACGCTTAGGACTTAATATAAAAATTGAGGGGTTTGTTATTAATTTGTCTCATCTTGTTTAGCATGCATGCATATATATATATAAAATACGCGCAATATATTAATGAACATGCGAAGCATGTTTGCATAATATATAATATATATAAAGTATAAGCATGCACATATAGAATACTATATTCTACCCGGATTGATTATAGACTTTTATTCTAGTTTGGTTCACTAGAGCCACCAAGTGAACCAAAAGGTCAAACCCTAGGGGTGCAAGAAATAATATTTAAATATAACTATTACATTTAAACCGGGCTCCATTACAAACGGGTCTTCAAGTGCTCCTTGCTCCTTGATCTCCAATTTTTTAAAATAATTCTAATTATTCCTATTACAAAACTATTTAAAATAAATAGAAACCTTGATCGTGAAATAAGGAAGTACATAGGAGGAGATAGAATTTTCATTAAGAAAAATTAGAGAAGACGAGGTACGCAGACCCCATTTAATAAAACCCATACATTCATGCATCCAACTAAAATAAAATCCAATCACATTGGTCAATAGTCCATAATCAATCCCATTTATTATCATACACATCACCATATGCATCAATAAATAACATTCATCTTATGAATAATAAACATTTAATATATATATATTGATATCATTTAATGGGCAAATTTAGTTAGTATAAAATCTAATTTTGAATCAAAATAAACTCCTTTATTTTAATCCAAATTTAAATCAAAATAAAACTATTTTATTTTAATTTATCCAATTTTGAATAAAATAAACTATTTTATTTTAATCAAAATCTTTAATCAAAATAAACTCCTTTATTTTAATTAATTATGGAATCCAATCCAATTATATATATATATATATAAAAAAAACTCTTTTTTATTAAATTCCATGTAAAAAAAAAAATTAAAGGAAACGGATTATCTTTCCTATTCACAAATAAACCCCTTTATTTTGAATAATAATAATATGAAATCTTTATTTTATTTCATATCTAAATAAACTCTTTTATTTAATATGAAATCTTATTTCATATATCTCCTTTATTTAAGGAAAAATTTACTTTCCTATTCACAAATAAACTCCTTTATTTTGAATAATATGAAATCTTATTTCATATTTAAATTCCATATCTATTAAATAAACTCCTTTATTTTGAATAATATGAAATCTTATTTCATATCTAAATAAACTCCTTTAATTAGAATACAATTTCAACTCCAATTAGTTATCATGGAATCCAATTCCAACTCTAATTAGTTAGCATGAAATCTAATTTTAAAATTAAAATAAACTTTTATTTTAAGATTAAAATAAACTTTTATTTTAATTATATATATTATTATATATTATATTATATTAATATATATATATATATATATAATAATATTAATATTCCTTATAATAATATTGACTATTAACATGATTAATATATGTTAAATAATATATATATATATATATATATAATAAATAATGTTAAATGCAATTTTGATTGTGCACGAAGCTTGTTGGCGCGATTTGTCAATAGTATAATATAAGAAATGTAATTTTGACTCATCTTTTACTCTAAAAAAAATAAAAAAATACCAAGTGATTGAAAAATAAAGCTTCACACGTTATATATATATTATATATAATGCCCTTTTAAGATTTTTTTTATTTTATTATTATTATTTTTTTATTTTATTTTTTTAATAAATTTTATACAACAAAATTATGCCCAATTAAATTGTTCTAAATACATATCAATATACATATTAAATAAAACAATTAATAATTTGTATAAAGGTTTCGCTCGATGCCACCGTTAGGTTTGTAATATTCATGAACACAATCAAATTGCTTTCATAAAAGTAAGCTAAGCGTGTAAAAATCGAGTTTAAAAATTTACAAACCATATACCCGGATCACCCTTTATGCACAATTATTAATTAAACGAAAAAATATGAAGAACAAAAACATACCCTTGAAGATCCGAGCTTCCTCGTGTACAAGTTCACCTCCAATCCTTTTCGCGATTCAACTTGAATCCACGGGTTTGGTTCCTTCCTTCGATCAACATTAGCCACCCAAGTGTTTGGCCTCTCAGAGGTGATCCACCAAGGAAAAATAAAGAATTCAAGAAGATGGGTGGTTGGCTAAACCCTAGTTTTCTATCTCTATAAAAAAGAGGTACTCTCCAACAAATTGGAATTATATTATAAAAGTCAACAACCCTTACCACCCATATATAAGACTCCTCTTATTAAAGATATCAAAAGTACTAATCATTAAAATAAGGTTTTATTTAATTAATTAAATTCTTTTAATTAAAGGGCTCCCTAATCTTATTAGGGATAATTAATTAAACTCCTTTAACTAATTTTCCTTCCTAATCCAATTAGGAATAAATGAGAGTACTTATATTAAATTAATTCCTAAACTCTTTTAGAAATTAAAATAATAATAATAATTGTAATAATATTAATAAGACTCCTCTTATTAATTTATATTTAATATTTCTAAAATATTAAATAATAAATATTAAGCTATTTAATTTATTCTATCACCATAGATTAAATTAAATATACATAACATATATATTATTACGATTATGCCATTAACTTCTTAAATAATTATTCTTCCTTTTATGGTGTAACCTTTAGGTTCTCCATATTAAACCTATTGTGAATAAATCAATTAGAACAATTTAATCTTATTTAAATAAATAAATTAAACAATTAATTTATTTAAATAAATAATATTTATTCTACAATAGGATAAGCCTCCCTAGCGATCAACGACTTTCCAGATAATATAGATTTCAACATTAATCATAAAAGAACCTTTGAGTAAATAGTTACCGCACAATTCAATCCTTCCACCATACAATGTCCCAATTAAATATAAGATATGGAATTATGTCAAGTCTTATTTTATTTAATTATATGTATTTCGATCCTTAAATGCACAAACTCAAATAATGCAAATTAGAAACTCCTTTCTAATTTCATTCTCGCTTCGCCAAGGACTACTGGGTTGTCATTTATCGAATCACATAGGACATTTCTTTTTTAATAGAAGTGGTAGATTCTTTATCGATCATACATTATCTCCATGTATACAACTTATTATACCCAAGCATACCCTTTGATATACCCTAAGGGTCTTAAGGAATAAGTCAAAGTATAACTCATCATACACAAGATACTATGATGATCTCAAGTCCAAGGATCACTTGTACTACTATCACTACAGAATTTCTATCGACAGCAAGTAAAACTCCATTAGGTATTCCTTAGCGAGCCAACGCTCGTTGAACTTATTCTCTAATAAATACTTGCTTTAGTGTCTCCACATAAATGCTTTAGTGTCATCCTCACACAAATGATCATGACCAATCTATCGGATTCAATCATCCTCATCCAATGAGAACTATTTTAGTTTTAAGCTTTCAAGAATTTAGATCTCATTAGAATATCAATCTATCCGGATTTAAAACTATGGGTTAATCCCAATTTTAAAAGTAATCCAACGATTAAAAGCCTTTAATAAATTAAACTATTTTTAGATTTTTAAGTATTTTAAGAATTTAGATCTCATTACAACAAAATGATCATCATCATTATTCTTAAAAGCATTGGCTTAAAACTACGGGTTTATCACATCTTTTTCAACTCTCCTAAACTTAAGGTTTCATCACGTAGATAATTAAAAGCCTTTAATAAATTAATCACTATGATTTTATTAATAAATGAATAAGATTGTTACAAAAGTATATGCTTTATCATAGGAACATGATGGTTCTTTTATGTGCATACACAAATCTTTTCTGAATGGTTAAGAATTTTGTCCAACTGGCCGACCGCTTGTTTGAAATAAGTCTTTGAGGGAATGGAGCTTTTGGTTTGAAGACTTTTTCAGTTGACTCATAAGGTGTGGTTGAATCAAGTTTTGAAACATTTAGTGGATGGGCCTACTGACTCAGAGTTTGTGGGATTTTCAGGCTGGGTTGACTTTGAAGATGGATCGTTAGATTCAACATTTAATTTTTTCTCTTCTTCATTATCAATTCCAGCATGATTGTTAAAATAATTTCCAGACCCTAAAGAAATTACAGAATTCACATGATTGACTTGGTTGTTTTCAAGTGAATTAACATGATAAGGTTTTTGAGTAGGGACTAAAAATTTTGGATTGGTCTCGGGTTGACTAGGAAGTTTACCCTTCTCTCTTTCACTAACTGCAGTGGCCAATTGACTCATTTGGATCTCTAAGCGAGAAATGGCTTGGTTAGTGCTTTGCTGATATTTTATTAAAGTTTCCACACTCTTCTCTAAGGTGCTCGCACTCTTCTCTAAGGTGTTAAGTCTCCTCTCACTTTCATTAGAAAAATCTGGTGGATATTGAGGTCTTTGGATTTGAATTTTTGTAGTACGGACGTGATTTGACTTTTGGTAAGGTTGAAAAGATTGATTTAGAGACTGATTGACCTGATTTGAAGAATTATTTGGGTAGGGTCCTTGGTTCCATGCAAAATTAGGATGATTCCTCCAACCAGGATTATAAGTGGGTGCAAATGGGTCATTCCTAGGTCGTTGAAATATTGCATTGACTTGTTCATATTCTTCAAATTGGGGCACGACTCTAGGACATTCCTCAATCACATGGCTTGGTGAATTACACTTTAGACACAAAGGTGTAGGTGTTAAGACTTGGTTCACGTGTGATCCCCTAGTTTCTAAATCTTTAAGTCTTTTAAGTACACCAGCCAACTTAACTTCTGTAGCTAATGAATTGTCAATTGTATGAACACCCCTAGATGAATTAGGTTTATCTGTCTCTCGGGTGGTTTCCCATTGCATGATTTTTTCTGCTAAGTCTTCTAAAAACTCCCAAGCCTTTTCCTCATCATTATTCAGAAAATTCCCTTGACACATTGACTCTAACATTGTTTTAGTGGGATAGTCTAAACCTTCATAGGCAATTTGACACAATCTCCATTTTCTCAATTCCATGGTGTGGACACTGGGATAACAAATTTTTAAATCTATCAAAATATTTCCAAAAGGACTCTTTTTCAAGTTGGCAAAATTGATGAATTGCAGTCCTAATTTTAGCAGTTTTATGATTTGGAAAATATTTTTTTAGAAATGTAACGACAAATCCCTCCCAGGTTGATATGGAATTATTTGGTAAGCTATATAACCACTTTTTAGTATTATCTTTTAAAGCAAATGTTATAAATCTTAGCCTAATTGAGTCATCAGACAATTGTTGGATTTTTATTAAGGCACAAACTTCCTCAAATTCCTGAATAAATAAATATGCATCTTCTATCCCCGTAAACCTAGGTAACATATTTATAAAATGTGGCTTAAGTTTAAAATTATTACCAGTTACCGGTGGTAGACTAATACCACTACTAGAAAATCAAGATATGGCGACGAGGTATAGCGACGGTCGGGGTAGAACCGTAGTAATAGATATATATAGCGGACGGTCGCCACCGTAAACCGGCTTCGGTATAAACTCTCTGAAGGTATTCTATTTCGAGGGTCACAATATGGCCGTCGGTATAGGTCTTTTATTTTGGGATTTTAACGAGGGTAACAAAGGGGCGTTTTATCAGTATTGTTCTTTCCCCCAAACCAAACTCTCTCTCAATCGCTCGATCTTAGTCACTGAATCTCACTCACTCTACATCTCCTCTTCAGTATTCTCACTCCATCTCACTCCGTCCGGCTTGGAAGGATAATATTGAGCACTCACTACTATACTATTGTAGAGAAAGGTCTTTTTTTTCCGGGTCGGGGTTGCTCAGTTCAATCCAAGCCGACGATCCTCTCTTCCTCTTCCTCTTCCTCTTCCTCTTAGTAGAAACTGCGAGGGAAAGGAAATTGAGAGCACATCGAAATTTCTTTCTCCAATCTTAAAGATCCGATTCGCCTTCTCCATTCCCACCCCCGTAGGGTTTTTCTTTGATCTACCCATACGAATCAATTATTTTCTTTTAGGCAAAAGTTACGAAAAATCCCGGTATGCTCCATCCCTCTCTCTCTCTCTCTCTATATATATATATATATTTATATATGTGTATCTATCTATATGTTATGTGTGTCATTTATGTGATGTCTTTTGTTGTTGATTGAAATTTATAGCTGCAGATTTAAGAAAATTTTCTTGATTTTGTGTTACAAGACAATTACTTGTTTAGGTTTTGCACATTAGAATTTCTTTCTTGATTCATAGTTTGTAATGATTTTTTTGATCATCCAAAGTCATGTAAGCTATAACTATGTTAAAATGGGTATAATTGTTAAATCTTTCCATTGTTTTCTTTTTGATTTGACTGTAATGCTTTACAAGTAATCTGAGGATCGATGCAAGCATACAACAATGAATTCTCATATGCTTTAGCCAGCTAACTGATGATGCACAGGTTATATGCTTGAGTCTGGTATATATGCTTTTTCTAGGAATTAATGTATGTATATGAACTAGCTAATCACGGAAATTAGAAGTGTAATTAAGAAAGTTTTTGGCAAAGGAGAGAAATTTGTGGCAAAGTAGGTTTGGTTTTTGAGATAGATTTTGTTTCTAGGGATATGATGATGAGAATTAAGTTGAGGAGATAGAATATAATTGAATTGAAATTAAAGAGGATTAGTTCATTAATGTGAACAAGAAGAAGAAGAAGAAGAAGTTGAAGGATGTGAAGAAAATTTTTATGTGGTTGTCGGGTTGGATCGATGGATTTGCATATACTTTTACTGTGGTTCCGGGTTGGGGTTGCCGGTTTGCAATAATGCTCAAGTAATTAATTAAGCTACATATATACTTTGCATTTTTTTTTCTTTGGTAATTGCAGGCTTGTATATTAGTAGAATTTGGTACTAGAGCATATATGGTTATAGAGGGCTAAAATCATGAAACCCTGATTTAATTATATAATAATGCATGTGTGGTAAATTTAGGGAGGGAGGGAGCAATTATATGAATATCTGAGTGGTGGGAAGGGGACTTGGCATAAATCTTACATATATACACCTTTTTTGTTTTGTTTGAGTGAACTGGGAGTTTGGTTGGCACATAGATTTCTATACACAATATCATTCTGATGGTTGTTCAATTTGATTTAGGGACATAATATTATGGATAAGATGTGGATGGAATTACCAAGATATTCTAGAGAATATCTTGCAGGCATAGAGATATTTCTGGACTTTGGTTTTGAAAAAAGTGGGCATGGTAGCAGGAAGAATTCCTTGTCCATGTAAAATTGTGTAAATGGCGATATACAGATTCGAGCTACTATTCGTGAACATTTGATTTGTGATGGATTTATGTTTGGCTACGAATTGGGTGCATCAAGGGAAGATGTGATTGTCGGGGATGTGAGTAATGATGATGTTCACGAAGAACCATCACAATCCGAAGATGAGCATCGTATGCACGAGATGGTAAATGATATATTTAGGGATCACGGTGTAGATTCGTGGTGAAGCTTCAAAATACCAAAAGTACATGTCGAGGAGGCCAATCAACCTTTATATCCCTGGATGTGAAAATGAGGCGATCTTTTTCATTCGTTGTATGGCTTTTCAATCATAAAAATGTTAGCAAATGGGTGATGTGTCCTTTGATGGATTGCTCAAGTAAGTTCAAGTCATCATTTCCATCATTTGCAAACTTGCACGATAATTTTATGAAATGAAGAAAATGGTTGGAAATTTAGGGTTTGGTTATGAGAAGATTGATGCATGCGAGAATGATTGTATGCTCTTTTGGAGGAGAATGAAAAATTAGAGTCTTATCAGGTTTGCAAATCATCGAGATGGAAGCGGACCAAGATGGTTGTATCGAGAGAAGACACAAATAGATACAAAAGCGAAGAGGAGCAAAGTAGGCGTGAAGCAATTACGTTATTTAGCGTTAATTCCGAGATTGCAGAGGCTATTTATGTGCAGTAGAAGCGCAAAATACATGATGTGGCATCATGTAAAGCGGCGAAAAATGATGTAGAATGAATCGTCATCCGGTGACTCTGCTGACTTGGAAGCATTTGGATACAATGTACCCTACATTCTCTCAAGAACATCGAAATGTAAGACTTCGGACTATCCGCGATGGCATGAGTCCCTTTACCCATGGGTCATAGTATAGTATATGGCGGTGACAATTGTTGTATATAACTTACCACCATGGATGTGTATGAAGCGGGAGTATTTTATCATGCCGTTGTTAATACACGGTCTAAACTCTCCATGTAATGATATTGGCGTGTATATGCAACCTTTAATTGAGGAGTTGAAGATACTATGGAGTAATGGGGTTGAAAGCGTATGATGCATCTAACGGTACAAAGTTCCAAATGCGTGCTTGACCTTTGTTGTGGACAATTAGTGATTTTCCGACTCTTGCTATGTTATGCGGTTGGAGTACTAAAGGTAAGTTAGCTTGTCCATCATGTCAAATGAACACTCGTTCTTGTAGATTGCAAAGTAAGGAATGTTATATCGGGCATCGTTGTTTTCGGAGGCGGGTCATAGTTATAGGTTTTGATACACGAAGATTTAACGAGAATGTGACCATAGTGAAGCTCACGGTGGTGCCATCGAGATTTGATATTCTTGAATAAGTTAATGCTATTAATGTCACTTTTGGAAAGACACCCACTAGCACGAAGACCATTCCCCATGACTCAAAACATAATTGGAGGAAGAAATCTATTTTCTTTGAATTGCCATATTGGCGGAACCTTTTGTTGCGCCACAATCTAGATGGAATACACATTGCCAAAAACATTTGTGATAGCCTGATTGGGACATTGTTGAGTGTGCAAGGAAAGTCAAAAGATAATTTAAAAGCACGATTGGACTTGATGAAAATTGGTATAAGAAGAGAGCTCCATCCAATACCCGTGCAAGCAAGCAATTCAAAGTACCTTTTGCCGGCTGCAAGCTACTCAATGTCTAAGAAAGAAAGACATGATTTCTTGCAAGTGTTGAAAAATGTTAAGGTACCTGATGGATATGCTTCAAATATTTCACGTTGCATCAATTTGAAGGGGGGCAAGATCTCAGGTCTTAAAAGTCACATTGCCGTATTTTAATGCAAAACAATTACTTCCAATACCGATCGATGTACCGACTTGCCTAAACATATCGCTCAACAATAATTGAACTTTGTAACTTCTTGAGAATTATGTTCCAACTATAACACATCGGAAGATTATGAGCGGTTGAACAAAAAATTCGTTAATACTTTGCAAGCTTGAGATGGTGTTTCCTCCGCTTTCTTTGATATAATGGTACATTTGTGTGTCCACCTCATTTGAAGAGGCTAAGATAGTGGAAATGTTAAATATCGACAAATGTGGGCTTTTGAAAGATACATGGGCAAGTTAAAAGGGTATATTCGCAATAGAAGTCGCCCGTAAGAATTCAATTGTAGAAGGGTATATTCTTTGAAGAATGTGTTACATTTTGCTCAAGATATTTGAGTCAAAACAATCTTTGCATGGAAGCGAGTTGGAAGAAATGAAATTTGGATATGAACAAGGAAAAGAGATTCTCTCGTATTTAGAAACATAGTCGATTTCTTAATGTCCCAAAAGTTTGTACTCTATGTAGCGATGATGTCAAGAGTGCACACTTTGTATGTGCTATTTAATTGTCTGAGAGGTTGAGTCATATCTAAGGTGAGTAAATAAAGAATGACATTTATTGTTGAAATATTAATAACTTATGTTAGTGACTAGCTATGACAAAAAAAATTTGTTTAATTTGTTTATTTATTTGTAGTATTTGGCAAGATTCATATATGTTATGACGTGGAAAGCGTAATAAAAAAAACCGACGCCTTGAGGAAATTGACAATGCTAAGAAAAAGGAATTTCTGAATGGTTTAAGAATTATGTAAGTACTACATTATTTGAGCGTAATTTTATGCAAAATTTTGTAATGGTTATTAATAATAAATGGATGGAATTTGCTTATATCGCTACCATTTTGTAGATGGCAACTATGAATAACGATGCTTCAAAGGAAGTTCAAGCTCTTGCATTTGGCCCAAATTTGATAGGCGGGGAGAGGAGATGGTTATTTGGTAAATGGGTATCGATTCCATTCGACAAGTTGTGAGAGTAAGAGGAGAACGCGAGAATAGTGGGGTATATGTGGTAGCAACTACTCGTGGATATTCATCTGCTAGAGATCGAAATCCTAAGGAAGATGTAGTTGAATACTTTGGTATTTTGGAAGATGTTGTTGAATTAGATTATTATGGATCGGCAAAGTTGTTCTATTCAAATGTAAGTGGTATGACGGTTTAGCACGTGATAGAGGGTGGACCGATGACTATGGCTTCACGCTTGTAAATCATCAAAAGTTTGGTTCAACCGATGAGCCCTTTGTAATGCCTTTCGAGTTCAACAAATATTTTATGTTGATGATCAAAGGGATAACAATTGGCGTGTGGTTATCTGAACAAAGCCGAGAGATTTATGTGAAGATCTTTCAAGTAGATTACGATAGTGACGATTTACCCAATACCAATGAAGAATTCATCACTCCGATTCACTGAAGTTGATATTGAAAACATAAATTGGGTTAGGAATGGCGTTGATTTGAATTAGTTGAAAATGGGACGAAAAAAGACCTGGAAAAAGTGGCGAAAACTAGGATCTCAAATTGATACATCTCGTTTCAAAAGGCGAATGATTGAACATATTGTTGATGAAAATGAAGATGAGAATGGAGACGAAGGCGAAGACGAAGAGCGAAGATGAAGGAGAAGATGAGGGTCCCGAAGATGAAGAGGAGGGTGATAGTGAGGAAAATGAAGATGACGAAGAATGAAGAGGATAAACATCACAATTGATAGATCTGTTTTTACACTTTGTCCATTTTCTCCAAAAAGAGAAACCGTTTACTTTGATAGATCCATTTTGATATTATATCTTGGTGCTCCTTGTACTATTAGCAAATATCTAGACTATTAGCAAATATCTAGCAAATATCAAAAGATGTAGTATAGCTTTTACTTTGTTTTCTACATCATCTTATTAGTGTTTTAAACACACTTCTTTGTCAACATTTCAATGTAAGTAGATTTGAAGATCAAATTGGACTAAACTGGAAATTAAATGGACTACCTGATGCCCTCCTGCCCCACCTTGGTGTCTACAAATTTCTGTATTAGCTAGCCAACTTATTTTCAGATGTATTTCATTTGGATGTATTTGTTAATTTTGGGGACTTAGTTTGATTTAACTAATAAGCGTGAAAGCTCTCTTGTTCATTAGATTTAACTAATAACTTTTCTAACGAGTGTCACATTCATATTTTTGTTTCTCGAGTTGCTTTAATGGCTTCTAATAGAGCGTCTAGATCTCGTGCTAAGCTGCTCCAATGGCGGAAATTAATGATAATGAGATCCATGTAGATGAACCACATGTAGAGGAGGAAAGTATTCATGAGAATGTTGAAGGTACCATGCATATATCTACACTTATACTTGCATTGTCATGAGAATTAACTTGGTTCTGAGCTTGTTCATAAACACTAGCACCTAAAATTCGATAGGACTGCACATATAGTCACATTCATTTTCTTAAAATACAGCATTGATGTCGAACTGAAGAAGAAAAAAACTCTTCAAGCAAGTGTTTTAGGTATAGACATATTTTTGGAAAAGTGACAAAAATCTCAACAATAAAATGTGCATATTAAAAGGGTTATAAAATGCTGCCAGGACTAAAGGACATGGCTTACTCCTTAGCTCCTACATATTAAAAAGGGTTATAAAATGTGTGATTTACAAATCAAAAAGTTAATATCAATATTCATTCTATGAGTATGTTTTTTGTACATGAATAAAAACTGATTGCTCCAACATGTTAATCATATGTGCGAACAAAGGAAGATTTACTTTTGGTTGAGTAACACTTTTGTCCCTCTAAATTGCTACTCACTTTTAAATTTGTCGTAGTTGGTGGCAATATAGACAATTGATAGTATATTTAATGTTTTACAATCATTTCCTTAATACTTGTGCACAACTCTAAAACGACCTATATTAAGGAACGGATGGAGTACTAAATTTGGTGAAGTCATTTATTTATTTTTTATTTACTTTTTTGTTTAGACTTTTTGCGGTTCCATAGTACATTGCACATTATATTTTGCGATCGATGAGCTTTCTTAGCAATATTTTGAAACTCAATACGCAGGCAAAACCAGAGCAAACTAGACAATCGATGGCGGTAAAATAGAGTGTTTTAGAATTGATGGCAAGTATCTGACTAAAACTAACAAAGATGCATATTAAAATCAACAACTTTTGACATTCATTTAAGTTGTTATAAATATATAATTGGCATCGCATCCAGAAACTCAAGTTAAATGTATAATAGCATCCGGAAAATTAAGTCAAATATATTATCATCCTAATAACCTTCACCCCGATTTTGACTTTGGATATTAAGGTTCATCTTTTGAACTTGTCAAGACAACATGCGTGTTCTCCTCCCATTTGATCACAATTTTTCAATAATTAAAAAAACTTAGCGAGGTTTATAGCAAATGTTAATCCATTCTAAATAGTGTAAAATACTTATACTGCATTTAAGATAATTGTGAAATGGCATCATTTAAAGCATAAAACAACGAGTCTAACAAAGAAGATAGAGCTTCTTGAAATCTTGAAACAATTCATCTGCATCTTTTTTTGGACTTTGGCACTATAATCTTGTCATTAAGATCAAGTTATTGTCAAAACATTTATAATTAAACATGAAAAATGTGAGTGCAAGAAACTAGTACTCCTACTCAGATTTAAGGATTTTATAGGTCTTCCAAATAGTCTTGTTCAGTCATCTCTAATGCTTTTCTTCATGGAGATTTAGATGAGGAGGTTTACATGACAATGCCACCTGGATTTGGTATTTCTACTTCCTCTACGGATGCTCCTCTTGTTTGAAAACTTATAAAGTTTTTTATGGCTTAAAACAAGCTCCTAGACAGTGATTTCTTAAACTGTCTTCAGCTCTCAAATAGTTTGGCTTCCACCAATCTCATGGTTGATCATACATTCTTTCTTTCTCATTCTTCTGCTGGATGCATGTACAGCAGAATACCTACAAAAGATTAGTAGGTAGACTAATCTACCTAATAACTATAACAAGGTCAGATATAGCCTACTCTATTCATGTACTCAGTCAATTTTGGACATCCCCTAAACTGGCTCACATTGAGGCGGCTTTGAAACTAGCTAAGTACCTAAAATCTTCTCCTGGACAAGGAAATCTCATGTGTGCCTGTAGTTCTCTTTGTATGAAAGTTTATTGTTATGCAGATTGGGGTGGGTATCCATTACTACAGAATAATGTTTAAGCTGGGTATTGCGGTACCATTGGTTCATCTTTGGTTTCTGGCGTTTAAAAGCAATAAATACATTACACGGCTGATGTGTGTTGTGAAATTACACGGCTTGTTTACACAAAAACAAGCATAGAGATAAAGATGTTTCACCCCAAAAAATTTCAAATCACTACTACTTGCATCATCAATAACAGTTGTTGGATTTATGAAATATCCGTACTTTAAGAGCCCTAACAGTTAAAACACAAAATCAGTACAACCTCTACCTATATACACCTTTATATTGTCTATGTATACCATTTGAAAGTTGTTCCTCATGTTATATTTTAGTTTTGTTTAGTTCATATATCTTGATTCTTTCTCTCTTTTAGGTTCTCGACCTAAGAGGAAGCGTGGACCAACGATGGGAGCAAAATTATGGTCAAATATCGATGCACCCAAGAAAGTAATTTATGATGCAAATGGTCAACTGTTGGGGAGAGGCCAATAAGTTAACCACTTTTCTCGAGGTGTCTTGCTCGCATGATGGAGAATTTTTTCCAATAAGTACTCCAACATGGTCCAATATGATGAGAGGCTAACACGACAAGGGCTTGGGATGAAATTCAAGGTTATTAATCATACCATTTTATAGAATTTGACATTAAGCACATTGAAACAAACTAATATATGTGTAAATTTGTTTGTTGTAGAAACGATTTACCACAGATCACCCCAATGCTAAGAGAAAACTGATGACTATCATGAACAATAGGTGGAGAGATTGGAAGTCTAACTTAAAGAGTAATAATTTTGTGCCTGGTGACCGTGCCAAATCGATAGCGAATACTATCAACAATGATCGAGTAAATCCTAATCAATGGGCTGCGTTGGTTGATTATTGGCTAACTGATGATGCACAGGTTGTGTTTATTCTAATTTATGTATTATCAATTCTTACTTATTGTTATATATTATTATTAATTTATAAATACATACAATGCAGGATATAGCAACAAAAAATTGTGAAAATCGAAAAAAATTGTTGGTAGGTCATACATTGGGCACTAAATCAATTCCAAAAAAGAAGCATGAATTGGTAATATTTGATGTTATTTCAATATTTTTTATCGTTAATCATGTATTAGACTTTTATAAATAGAGTATTATTATTAATTATGAACTATTTTTTGTTTTATTTGTAGTACCAAATAAATAAAAAAGAGATTGATCGAGCAGAGATATGTATATACTGATCCCACACTTGAAGTGATAACTTCAATTTTACTGGGAGCATCCTCGAATGTAGTACGATTTATCAATCCTCAAACAATGGGTTTTTTTTTTAACTCTTTATCCTCGTATGTGTGTGTGTGAGTTTGTTTTAGAGCATTCATTTACATGAATTTAAACTGGCCTTTTTTGATTCTAAATATCGTGATCCCTACAAGAATATAGTTAAGTCACATTATGGAGGCACCAAGAAAAACTTCCTACTTTAATATGTTCCTAGAAGCATAGACCTTTAATTTGTTCATTAATAAATTAGTCACTAAACTAGAGTATCAAATTCCCAAAAGATCAACAAAATAAATTAGTAAGCATAAATAGAGAGACCATTTCATTTTATAAAAACACAGACGAATGAATAAATTAAATTGAATGATTCTACATAAATAGTTGCCAGCTACTATATTACACACTAAATTAATGTCATTGAACATGTTGTATATGGGACAAAGCAATGCACGTCCAACCTTATAAGTAGAGTCAAAATAGCCATACATGCAGTTCAGCTAAACATATGATGTCATGAACTTGACATTTATCGGACTAATTCTCTCCCCCTAAGATCAGGAATGAACAACTCGGAAGACTTTTCAAAGCGTAAAAGAATATCGTGGAAACAATATCATATAGACCTCAACAAATATAGTGTTACTTCTCTTCTAGTTTGTATTAGTGTAATTATTTTAATTTTCAAGCTATATGTTTGTTGTTTGCATATGGGGTATGCAAACCAATGAGGAAGAGCAAAGGAAATGTGGCAATGATGAAAATCAATCTCTCACTCTTTAAAATTCAATACTCATTGTTGTAGTGTAATTATTTTAATTTTCAATACTCAGGAAGCTAAATACAAGATGGTATCTCAAGAACAATGTCTAAATAGGTAACCAATATAGAAAGAAGGAACATTTAAGTAAGTGGAATAGAATAACATATATGTAATTACTACTATTATTTGCTACTCTTCTTTAAGTTATGTTGAATTGCCTTGTATATTTAAGTTGCCTTGTATATTTAAGTTGTGTATAATTTGCCTTATATATTTTCACAGAAAAAATTATTGAGTTAAAGAAGACTCGAGAATCGATTGGTGAAAGCGATAGTATGACAGACGGAATGATATACTTGCACAAGTTCTTGGACCGAGCGATATGGTAGACTTTGACAAGGTGGAGTTGGTGCCATGACTACAAACACTTGGGGCCTCGTGACACAAATAATGAGGTACAACGTGAGAATCAAGAATTGAAAAGTTGAGTTGAAAAGGTAAAAGGGAAAAGGAGATGATATCGCAAGGAAAGTGGATGAACTATTATCAATTATGATGTAATTTATGAAGAATTCATCGAGTTCAAATGCTCAATCCAACAATCAGGTGTTGCTCTCTCACTTCACTTATGCTTAAATTTTGGGGCTATCATTATGTTTTTATGGATTAACAAGTTCACTTGATAATTAATTTGTAGGATCGATACACAGAAGGAGATAATGGTGATATTAGCGGATCAAATAATCCTATAGAGGACCTGTGACATGTCACGTGCTGCTGGAAATTTGTTATATGTAACACTATTTTTGATGAAAATTTGTTAGATGTGATACTAAAAATATGTTAAATGTGCTGTTGGTTATGTACTGTTTTGATACATAGTAACAGTATTTTGGATGGTTATGTATATTTAGATGATATTATACATTAATAGACTTTATTTGTTTTATTCTTTTAGTTGTAAATGTTATATTCAGATTGGATGGTTGAATGTGGTTATGTTTCTTAACAGGTAAAAATAAATAAAAATTATTGTATAGAAACAGCATTTTCTTTAAAAATTTGGGAAGATATAGCGGCTGACCCATGCCGCAATAGAGCTGACACAAATACCAAATTGTACATAATCTAAATACATATCATGACCAAACGGTTTATAGCGATCGTCATGATAGCTCATGACCAAATCTCACCTATAGCGACGATTCTGGCGATAATCATGAATAGCTCATAGCCAAATCTCACCTATACCGACGGCCACGACCATCATGAATAGCTCACTGACCAAATCTTCTATAGCGACGATCATCGTGCTTTCAGATATCTACTTTTCAAGTCGGTAAAAACCTTCAAGCGCATTTTTGTGGAGTTTTCTAGCGACGGTCTGACCGTCGCTATAAGAAAAAAGACCGTCGCTATAGGTTTCAAATGACGGCTTCTATATGACGATTTCGTCACGATCGTCTCTATATCCTATAGCGACGGTCTTTTTATCTATAGCGACGGTCGCCGACCGTCGCTATAGCCTGATTTTCTTGTAGTGTACATGAAGGTTGGGCAGAGCGGGAAGGATAACATCGATCCCTTAAAGAAACAGTTTGGGCGCCCTCCATTTTTGTTAAAGTGAGATCTTTTAAAGTGAAATTCGAAAAATCAAGTTTTCTCACTAATCGTGATTTTTCGTCCCTAATTCACACTTTTTGCATACACTAATTAGCAAATAATCAGATAAGCACAAAAAAAATAAAAAAAATAAAAATAAAAATTAACAAAAAATAAACAAAAAATTACTTCTAAGGTTAACCTAAATAAAATCTAGACAACTCCTAATTGTTCCAAGTTACACTGCAAGGTCCACCAAATTCGAAATTAATCATACCACTAGCCAGGTAAGTGTAAGAAAGGTGGGAGTCTCTCCGTAGATACGATGACTAATTAAATAACCACACAATCTTTAGGCATATACCTTTTGAACCACTTGCCTAGACACCAGTAGTTTGATTAATTTAAAATTCAGACTCCTCTTGGAGTTTCTTGTCCTAATTGAGCTCGAGAGTTCTAAGGGCCAACGTCTATTTGATTTTATTAGGTCATGGTCATGCAAAATGCAAATTGGGTTGTTTGTGGACCAAGGAAGGGTGATGAAATCCCCACCTTATCTTGTTACAGGTTGTGCCCTTAATGTTAGATTAAAGATGAAAATGCACAAATAAAAAAAAAACTATAAACAAATAAAATGTCCTAAAACTATGTGAATTACGAAAGAAGGAGAAATTTTGACATACCTCAATCCTCCAGTAATCACCACAGTTTATATTTGACAAAAAATAAAAATAAAAATAAAACCTAACGAGGATGTGCTCTCTACGTGAGTGAATGCATGAATGCGACAAATAAAAAAATATATATATAAAAAAAAACTAAACTACTATTTTTTTATTTTTTATTTCAAAAAAAATATGAGAAAGCAATCAAGAAAGCACAAAGAACAAAATCTTTATCTTTTCGCTTCTTCGATCCGCTTCAATAATCCTGAAAAAAAATGAGTTAAAACTAATTCGAATAAATAAAAATTAATTCTAGTCCTCAAGCGTGGCGCCAAAAACTTGATGTGATAAAAATATGTAATCGCAAGTGCACGGTGTTGAATTGAAGAACCGCAAAGCACAAAGAATTAACCCACGAGAGACTAGATTAATTCTTTAATATATCCTTAATTAATATTTTAGGCAAATTAGAAATAAAAATGGTGGAGAAGATTTTTTTAACTAAATTATGCAAATTATTAATTAATGACGGAAACTATTAATGAGAAAAGATACCTAGGAATTAGAATCCACCAAATATTAACATAATAAATAATTTCTTATTTTCTAAATCAATTCCCAAATTATTTCCCCTTCCCTTTAAAAATAATGATTCATATAATTAATATGGGCAAGCATAAATTATGAAAAATTCACAGATTAACTATAACTTATCAAAACCTCGCAATCAATATAAAAATCATATGCAATTTATGCGGAGGAAAATATGAAGGTGAGAATAATTAAGCATTAATTTTGGAACGAAAAGAAAATATTATTATGAAATACTTAGTTTCATCATAATCCTAGGTATTAGAAATTTAGCTAGCCATGGAATTAAAAACAAATAATATTAGTACTACTATTCGCATGAAATAAGAACAATAATTAAAAAGAGAATTTCTATTATATAAATAAAAGAAAGTGACAAATACTCCTTGACAGTAGTACCACAACTGATTGGAATAAGAGAAAGGACAAACTCTAAATATCTTACTCCTTCCTACACTAGTGAAAAACTGAGAAAAAGAAAATAACAAGTGGTACTTTTCTCTAAAACAAGAGACCTATTTATAGGGAAAATAACTTTGAACCCTAATTTAGATTCATTGAACTTGGACACTTTGATTCCCTTTCCATGTAGGATTCAACTTTCTAGTAGCAATCAACTTCTCAAAAAGATCTTCTAGATAGACTTTTCTTTCTCTTGTTGGATTTGAATTGCACACTAAGATTGTTCCACCTCTTTCCTTCTCCTTGTAGGATTCTTCTTGGACATTCTTTATATGAATAAGAGCATTAAATATTGTTTGATCACCAAGATTTTGACTTTATTGCAATAAATATTAAATCCTACAAAATAAAATAAAACATATTAATTTAATAAACTAATATAATTAAAAAGACAAAATTAAGTATAATTAAATGTATGAATTACGTTTCTATCAAAAGTACAGAAAAAGAAGAAGTTATATTTGTGTTTTTTTACTGAATTTTCTTTTGGTACATCTATCTTTATTGATTTATTAATTTGTAAGGTAATATGTTTTCTATATTATTGTACTATATTCAACGTGGCACAATGTGAAGTGATAATTTCCTAGTCAGCCAATTTAACCAGTGAGTAGGATTTTATGCAGACATAAAAATTAAATATGAAAAATAAATATAAAAATTAGATATAAATGTTTTATAATTTTATTTATTTATATTTTTATTTCTCATTAGAGATCAAAATATATATACATAAAATTATAAAATACTCATGTTTAATTTACATGTGTGAATTGAATTTTTCTTCAAAATTTGATTGTTTTTAACAACTTTTTAACTTTTAAGCACCCACTTGAAGAGTGTTGACTGGGTCATGCATATTGGTAATGGAAATCATTGTTCTTTGACTTTGACTTTGACTTTGACTTTAACTACCCCAAACATCGCAACATTTGGTAAAAGAAAACGTGTATCTATTTAGGAGAAAGTTACGATTTTGAATGATGATAACGGAGGCAGCTGAGGGCTACTGCATGTTGAGTTAGACGAACACTTATATTCGACAAATAATGTATATTATGAATTTATCAATTAAGTGAATAATTATTAGTGTTAATTTTTTTAATTAAATATATAATACTATGAATCAATTTTGTTGATGTCGGAATTTTTATTTGTCCTTTTCTTTTCTTGTCTTTTAGTGTTCTCATTTTAGGTGAGATTTGTTTGAAAAAACAAGTTTGAAAAGGTCCGACATGTATATTTGCAGCTTATATATATATATATATAAAAAAGAGAACGCACCAGATGTATATACAAGCTCAATCAAACAGAGTTTGATGACAAGAAATATATATAAGTATTTATATATATACGAAAGCAGTAAACGCTCCGAATATTATATTCGGGCTCCATCGAAGCATAGTTTGATTATATATATATATATATATATATATATATAAGCAGTAAAAAGGCACGGATCGACGATCCGGGCATACACACTCGACGCGACTCTCAACGTGAGTAGATATATGTATATAGAAGTGATAAAAAACTTAAAAATCTGAAATTTCTTATAGTGGGCTGCCAAGAAGACTTTAGATAGCTTTTGACGCCTGAAAACTCGGTTTCCACCAGTTAAATTTCAGTATGTAGCAAAACACGAGCTCACAAGTGTTTAGAAAGAAGAATCACTCAATTTAGAGCACTTTAGAAGTGTTTATGAGTTGAAATAGACAGAGTTTTCTCTCTTTTTTCTATTTCTTTTTTTTTCGAATGGCCAACCAAAGGCCTTTATTTATAGACCAGATGGCCGCGGGTCTACCTGCGGCTGCCCGGGTTGTCCCGGGCCATGTGGGTCTCATCATCTCGAAGTACGTGCATCCGTGCAACACGCTGTCCGCTCGAACCTTTATAACTTTCAATCCGGGCATCCGATAGATGCGTGTTGTACCTTTTCGGAATGCTGTTGTTGAGAGCTACACAATGACATGGGATAAGAGGTTGTACAAAGCCGGGAAGATGGGTCCATGACCAGATCTTCAAGTATTCAAATTCTATCCGGTGTGCTATCTTGTGTAGTGGTCACTCGGGATTTGAGCTATGGTTCTTGTGGGACTCTTCTGTATGAAATGTGGATGAAATGATGTTGAGATGATGTAAATGTAGTATCGAGGTGGCAAAATGATGATTTTACCCCTCACCAGGGTTATCTCCGGTTTTGCGCAGATGTAGCAGTCGTTGCTCAGGGTTATCTCTGAGATTGGGCCGCTGTGAGTGTTGAATGTCCTCAGGGTTATCTCTGAGGTGCTTTGACATCCCGGGGTTATCTCCGGGGTTGGAACAAAGTGTCTCGGGGTTGTGTCCAAGATTAAAACTGACTATTCCAGGGTTATCTCCAAAACTAGAACTGCATCCCTCGGGGTTATCTCTGAGGTTTGGAACTGAGCATCCCGGGGTTATCTCCGGGATTGAGCTAATTTGACTTCCAAGGTTGTCTCTAGAAGATCATTTTTCCCTCCTGTAGGGTTAGTAATAGGAATGAAAAATTTCGAGTGTCTACAGATGTAAGTCCCCAACTTTTTAAATAAAATTGAATTTTCTCTATTCATTATTTTGAAATAGTAAGGGGTGAATTTGATTAATGTGGTTAGTTATGGGTAAAATGTGTAAATTTTTCAAAATAAGCAAGTGGTTATAAAATATTCATTGTTGTCGGAGAATATTCGTTTGGTCGTGGAATATTCTTGTTGTCGGAGAATATTCGTACGACGGCGCAGCCATTTGTAGGCCCATAACAGAAAACTGTCAGATGAAGAAAATGATAAGTATGATTTTTTTTTTATAAATAACGGCGAAGTTGTTACCGTTAACAATATTAGAATACCTGGTGGTTAAAGTACAATAATACGAATGGTTGCACAGTAGCACACGGTATTGCACAATATTTTTGGATTATTGATTCTTACATAAGAAGGCACTAATCAATAATTGTTATAGTAATTACTATTCAATATTTTATTTTATTGATTCAATAATTATTACGTTGATATTTTATATTATTGTTGTTTCAATAATTGTCACTACACAATATTTTCCATTATCAGATCAATAATTCATATTATTTGAATAATATTATTAGATAACATTATTGGCAATGTCTAAGGAAGTTCTGTCTAGAAAAGGGGTTTGGTCACCTAATTGCGCGTCTGTAAGGAGAAATCCTTATCGGAAAGCCCCCTCTTTCCTAGGAACGACCTGGTTGTTATTATTGTGATTCTGTAATATTATTTGTGAATAATTAATTATTGATTTATATGATAAAGAAATATTTATTTTATGTGGTTATAAATGAATGAATTAATACTGAGGCATTTTATCAATATTTTGTCGGAATAGAGGTATTAACAATCATCCGTATGTGGATTTCGGTCATTTTCTGTTTGAAATTTGAAAAAACTTTCTTCTACAAAGTTGTAAAGAATTAAATTTTCTATGGAATGGACATAAAATTTGTATTTTTCTGATAAAAGGACTATTTATTATGAATTATTGAAGTTTCAAAAATAAATATTTTTATTAAAAACATGAATGGACCCCACTTTTGTTTTTTGTGGAAAAAATGTTGAAGTTCAAGTGTGGTGTGCGTGAATAGCTAGGAGGGAGAGCCACCAGTAGCAGGTTAGTCTGCTTTGACGTTCTGGCATTTTCCTATAAATAGGGTGCTTAGGTTAGAATTGAAAATCACACCAGAATCAGAAAGTTTTCTCTTTCTATAATATCGAGCGTATTTTTGTGATTATTTAGATACTTTGAGAGTTGATAAGTAGTACAAGTTTTCTTCAGCATTATATCCGATATTTCAGTTAGAAGTACTATTCTTTTGAGGTAAGAGATGTTATTTTCTTCGTAAATGATGTTATTTCCAATATCATTATATCGAAATATTAGTATGAATTTTATTATAAAATTTTTACTTTTTTTTTATCATCGAGGTTACTATTCACGATATACGATACTATTCATATAATACAAAGACTATTCACAAAAAAATTAAATTTTCTTTTATTGGTCCAAGTTGTCTATTATGGTTACTATCTTTGATTGTATCCATGTTTTGATTTTCATTCTTGAATTTTGCTCCACAATTGATTATTATGGAGTATTTTTGAACTTGGATAAACCAAAGTATGAATCCCTAATCTTTGTCCTTTTATCTCACGGGATTCATTTCTTTAAAATATTTTTCACCATCCTTAGTCCTAAATGATGATATAACTGAATATCTTTGGCATGTAGTGCAAAGATGAATGATTATCTGATGAATATCTTTGGCCCGTGGTGCAAAGATGGACATGTGTTGAGATGAACATGGCCAACTGGTGATATAAATGAATATCTTTGGTCCGTAAAGCAAAAATAAATATTTGATTCAAGATGTATATTGATTGATGTTACAGGGATAAAATATTGATGATGGACTTTTAAATCATATAAGATAGTAGATTTCATTCTCTACTTAACTCTTCTAATGAATTGTTATTTTCGCTGCGAATATTGATCTAAAACTTGTTGTCCATTATATTTTATCTGATTTATTAAAGGCTAATGATAATTTGTTCTACATTATCTTAGTCATAATATTCTTTACTGGGCTAGTTGAGCTCACCCTTTTCCTTTTTGTTCCATTTTTCTTCTCAGGAGGCGAGAATATGGCGGGAACTAGTCGGGGTGTGGAGTGATGTTTCAAGTTAGTTGTTTTAGCAGTCCTCACTATTTTATAAAATATTGTATCACTAATTGTAATGAGGACTTATTTGAGTTTGGATATTGTCTAGAAGACAATATTTATATTTAAACTCACAGTATATGTGTTGTCGTTTTTTACACTATAGTTGTAATAATGAAGTTGTAGTTGTTTTCTGTAACATGTATTTGGCGACTCAGAATGGGTTGTCTGGACCTATTTTGGGAGCGTCATAGTTGGTATCAGAGCTTAGGGATATGATCTCTGATGGAGATCTAGGGTTAGAACTATGAAGGGGAGTGACGAGTAAATCATTCGCTAGTGTGTCCTACCTAAGCTTATTTGTGTTTAATTGGTCGGTCAGAATATAGGGATAATATTTAGAATGTCAATTTCTTTAATTAACCCTTGTTTTATGGTAGTATTTGAGAATGACAGCTGAAAATGTTAACAATGGAGTGAATGAGACTGTGGTTACACATTTAATCACCAACCAGGAGAACGTGCAACAAGACGTCAATGTTCCTCCTGTAAACAACACCACCGATCAAACGATGAATGATGGGATGTTTAGAAGCTTTTTGCAGTTCATGCAAAATTAGACGAGGGAGACTCGTATACAAAATAAGGGTGGAAATAATAGTAACGCACGGCTTATCACAGCCAAGCAGTTCAAAGAGTTGGGACCGCCAGAGTTTTTGGGAAAGCCAGATCCAATTAAGGCGAAAACTTGGGTTAAGCAAATTACCAAGATATTTGATGTCTTGTGATGCACAGAGGAACAGAAGGTTCCATTCGCCACCTTTATGTTCCGTGGTGAGGCAGATTACTGGTGGGAATCTGTGAAGCGTACCCAGCCAGCTTATGTATTGGGAAACATTTCAAAAACTATTCAATGACAAGTACTTTCCTGAAAGTATTCGTCATATGAAGGAGGTAAAATTTATTAGACTGAAACAAAATAACATGACTGTGTCCCAGTACAAGGCTAAGTTATTGGAGTTATCCAGGTTTGCACCTCATTTGGTACAGAATGAGGAACATATGATATGGATGTTTCTGAGAGGTCTAAACCTCAAAATTCGTCAATACCTTATTTCTCATAAATTTTCTCTATATTCAGATGTTGTGAACATGGCTCAATTATTAGAGCGAGATAATGAGTCTGTTCAACCGAGGGACCACTACCAGGGTCATACCGGTGGCAGCAGTCATCGGAGCAATGATAACCAGCTATGAGGAAAATATCCGAACAAAAGCGGTAACCACTTTGGTAGTAATCGGGGCCATGATAGTAGAAGAAGTGAGT
Source organism: Panax quinquefolius (assembly GCA_020205615.1). Taxonomy (NCBI): domain Eukaryota; kingdom Viridiplantae; phylum Streptophyta; class Magnoliopsida; order Apiales; family Araliaceae; genus Panax; species Panax quinquefolius. The sequence continues at coordinate 61,192,466 of CM035159.1, forward strand.
TAGGGGAGACTTCAAAAAGAGAAGGTACAACAATGACAATGTGAAGACGTCAGCACCAACTATTTCTGGGGGAGGAGAATGACCACCGGTCGTATGTTATAAATGCGGGAAAGAGGGACACATCAGCCCAAACTGCCCACAATAATTTAAGGTGTGTTATAACTGTGGATAGGAAGGTCATATAGCTCGAGATTGTCCTGTAGCGAAACCAAGCCCAGCGGGGATGGTGACTCCAAAGGCTGTCCCGGATAAGTCAAAGTCAGTGGTTCCTGGAAGAGCGTTTGTCGTGATTGCCCAAAACGCGAGAAACTCAAACGAGGTGATCACGGGTAAGCTAATCATAAACTCTTGCAAAGTCTATACCTTATTAGATACATGTTCTACCCATTCTTTTATTTCTCCTGCTTGTGCTCAATGTTTGAACTTGACCTCTGAGAAATTAGACTTTTACTTATCTGTTGAAACTCCGTTAAGAGAAACCTTCATTACATCCACTGTTTATAAATCTTGCTTGATCCAAGTTGGCACCATCACATTACCTGTTGATCTTATCTCTTTAAAGATACTTGCATTTGATGTGATTTTAGGGATTGATTGGTTAACTACTCATCATGCCAAAATTGATTGTTTTTGTAAGGTTGTTAGTTTTTATATTCCTAACCAACCTGTTATGCGAATTCAAGCAACCAAACAACTAAAATCAATCACTTTCATATCAAGCCATAAAGCCATTCGTTTATTGAAAAACGGATGTCAAGCTTTCTTAGCCCATGTTATGGATTTAAATAAAAACACGTCAGATTTGAATAATATTTATGTTGTTAGTGAATTTCCTAACGTATTTCCTGAAGAACTTCCCGGTCTACCCCCAGAACGTGAAGTTGAATTCTTTATTGACCTTGAACCTGGTAAAAAACCCATTTCTAAAACCCCATATCGAATGGCTCCTATTGAACTTCAGGAGTTAAAGGTCCAACTACAGGAGTTGTTAGACATCATTTTCATTCGTCTTAGTACATCTTCTTGGGGTGCTCCTGTTTTATTCGTAAAGAAGAAAGACGGGAGTATGCGACTTTGTATTGACTACTGGGAATTGAACCATGTCACCATCAAGAATAGGTATCCGCTACCTCGCATTGATGACCTGTTCGACCAGTTGCAAGGAGCAAAATTCTTTTCAAAGATCGATCTTCGTTCTGGATATCATCAGCTGAAGATTAAAACTGAGGATATTCCAAAGACTACCTTCAGAACTCGGTACGGGTGTTATGAATTCTTAGTCATGTCTTTTGGATTGACTAATGCTTCTAATGCTTTCATGGATATGATGAACTATGTGTTCAAGGAATATTTGGATCAGTTCGTTATTGTCTTTATTGATGACATCCTCATCTATTCTAAAAGCCGTGAAGATCATGACCACCATTTGAAGCTGGTACTTCAAAGGCTTCGTGATAACAAGTTATATGCTAAGTTGAAGAAATGCGAGTTTTGGCTTAAGGAAGTAGCATTCCTTGGGCACGTGGTGTCAAAACATGAAGTATCTATTGACCCGACGATGATTAAAGCAATACAGAGTTGGGATCAACCGAAGTTGGTGACCGAAGTACGTAGCTTTCTGGGCTTAGTTGGTTATTATCGGAGATTCGTGGAAGGATTTTCTCGAATTGCTACTCCGTTAACTCAGCTGACTAGAAAAGATACAAAATTCGTATGGAGCGAGGAATACAAGAAGAGTTTCCAAGAGCTCAAGAGGAGACTCATTTTGGCACCTGTTCTGACAATACCATCTGGTTCGGATGGATTTGTTATCTACAGCGATGATTTAGGTAAAGGTTAGGATGTGTTCTCATGCAACATGGGAAAGTCGTAGCCTGTGCCTCATGACAACTCAAAAATATGAGAGGAATTCTCCTACTCATGATCTGGAGTTAGCAAGATTGTTTTCGCGTTGAAAATCTGGAGACACTACCTGTATGGGGAGAAAGTGGAGATTTATACGGATCATAAAAGCCTCAAATATTTCTTCACCCAAAAGGAACTCAACATGAGGCAATGACGTTGGCTCTGTTAAAAGATTATGACCATACCATTCAATATCATCCTGGAAAAGCAAACGTGGTAGCTGACGCATTGAGTAGAAGATCGTATGCGGGTACGCATGCGATGTTGTTAACACAAAGACCCATTTTTGTACGACTTACAAAGGATGTAGATAGAGTTAAAGGCTCCAAGTACCCACGTGATGATATCAAACATACGAGTAGAACCAACTTTAATCGATAAAGTTAAAGCTGCTCAAGCCACAGACCTAGAGCTGATGCGTATGGAGAAGAAAATACAAGAAGATGTTATTCCAGAAGCAAGAATCGATGAAGAAGGAATACTTCGAGTCAACTCCAGACTTTGCATTCTTAACGATTCTGACTTGAAGCATAGAATCATGATGGAGGCACACAACACACCATTTGAAATCCATCTTGGGAGTACCAAAATGTATCATGATCTTCGACATACATTTTGGTGGAATAATATGAAGAGAGAGATCGCGGAGTTTATCTCGAAGTGTTTAACTTGTCAACGTGTAAAGGCGGAGCATCAAGTGCTAAAGGGTCCATTGCAACTACTTGAGATTCTGAAATTGAAGTGGGAACACATTACCATAGATTTCATTATGGGTCTTCCCAAGGTTTCTCAAGGCATAGATGCGATTTGGGTTATTGTTGATAGATTAACTAAGTCTGCTCATTTCTTGCCGATATGGGAGACTTATTCCCTTGAACGTCTTGCTCGTATGTACGTTAATGTGATTGTGAGATTGCATGGCATGCCAATATCCATAGTTTCGGATCGTGACTCAAGATTCACTTCACGATTTTGGGTTAGTTTGCAGAAAGCTATGGGTACGGATTTACGATTCAGTTCGGCATACCATCCTCAAATGGACGGGCAATTAGAAAGGACTATTCAAACTCTTGAAGATCTATTAAGTCTATGTGTCCTAGATTTCAAAGGAAGTTGGGATAAGTACTTGCCATTGGTGGAATTCTCCTACAACAACAGTTATCAAGCAAGTATAGGCATGGCTCCATTCGAGCCGTTGTATGGACGAAAGTTTCGTTCTCCGGTATGTTGGGACGAGGTGGGTGAAGCAACGTTGTTGGGGCCAGAATTGGTACGCATGACTACGAAAAACATTTAAATGATCCAGTAACGTATACAAACCTCACAAGATTGACAAAAGAGTTATGCTGATCTTCATCGAAAGGATGAGGAATTGAATATTGGGGATCATGTATTTTTACGTATTGCTCCATGGAAGGGAGTTACAAGATTCGAAGAAGAGAGGAAAGCTCAATCCACGATTTATTGGTCCATTTGAGATTCTTGACCGAGTAGCAAATGTGGCCTATAGACTCGCATTACCTCCAAGTATGTCTCGTATTCATAATGTTTGTCACATATCTATGCTTTGTAAATATATGAATGACCCAAACCACATTATTAAGTTAGAACCAGACGAGATAGCCAAAGATTTAACGTACGAGGAGGTACCTATCAAGATCTTGGATAGGAAGGAACATGACCATGTTATTGAGTAAATGACCAGGGAATTACAATCGAAAATGAAAGCGAGGTACCCTCACCTTTTTGAAATACCAGGTACGTACGTCAATTTTGAGGACAAAATTTCATAAGGAGGGGAGGTTATAAGACCCCAACTTTTTATAAATAAAATTGAATTTCTGCTATTCATTATTTTGAAATAATAACGGGTGGATTTGATTAATGTGGTTAGTTATGGGTAAAATGTGCAAATTTTGCAAAATAAGTAAGTGGTAATAAAATATTCATTGTTGTCGGGGAATATTCGTTTGGTCGTGGAATATTCTTGTTGTTAGGGAATATTCGTATGACGGCGCAGCCATTTGTGGGCACCATAACGAAAAACCGTCGCATGAAGAAAACGACAAGTATGAGTTTTTTTTATAAATAACGGCGTAGTTGTTACCGTTATCACTGTTGGAATACTTGGTGATTAAAGTGCAGTAATACGCGTGGTTTCACAGTAGCACATGGTATTGCACAGTATTTTTGGATTATTGATTCTTACGTAAGAAAGAACTACTCAATAATTGTTACATTAATTACTATTCAATATTTTATTTTATTGATTCAATAATTGCTACGTTGATATTTTATATTATTGTTGTTTCAATAATTATCTTTTGCATGTATTTCCATTATCGGATCAATAATTCATATTATTTGAATAATATTATTAGATAGCATTATTAGCAATGTCTAAGAAAGTTCTGTCTAAGAAAGGAGTTTGATCACCTAATTGCGCGCCAGTAAAAAAAAATCCTTACCGGAAAGCCCCATCTTTCTTAAGAACGACCTGGTTGTCATTATTGTGATTCTATAATATTATTTGTGAATAATTAATTATTGACTTATATGGTAAGGAAATATTTATTTCATGTGGTTATAAATGAAGGAATTAATGTTGAGGTGTTTTATCAGTATTTTGTCGAAATGGAAGTATTAACAATCACCCGTATATGGATTTCAGTCATTTTCTGTTTTGAATTTAGAAAAACTTTCTTCTACAAAGTTGTAAAGAATTAAATTTCCTATGGAATGGACATAAAATTCATATTTTTTTGATAAAAAGGCTATTTATTATGAATTATTGAAGTTTCGAAAATAAATATTTTTATTAAAAACATGAGTGGACCCCACTTTTGTTTTTTTTTATTGAAAAGAAATGCTGAAGTTCAAGTGTGGTGTGCGTGAATAGCAAGGAGGGACACCGGTAGTAGGTTAGTCTGCTTTGGCATTTTGGCATTTTCCTATATGTAGGGTGCTTAGGTTAGAATAGAAAATCACACCAGAATCAGAAGTTTTCTCTTTCTATAATATCGAGCGTATTTTTGTGAGTATTTAGATACTTTGAGAGTTGATAAGTAGTGCAAGTTTTCTTCAGTATTATATCCGATATTTCAGTCAGAAGTACTATTCTTTTGAGGTAAGAGATATTATTTTCTTCGTAAATGATGTTATTTCCAATATCATTATATCGAAATATTAGTATGAATTTTATTATAAAATTTTTACCTTTTTATGTCAAGGTTATTATTCACGTATACGACACTATTCACGAATACATCACTATTCACAAAAAAATTAAATTTTCTTTTCTTGGTCCAAGTTGTCTATTATGGTTACCATCTTTGATTGTATCCATGTTTTGATTTTCATTCTTGAATTTTGCTCCACAATTGATTATTATGGAGTATTTTTGAACTTGGATAAACCAAAGTATGAATCCCTAATTTTTGTCCTTTTATCTCACTGGATTCGTTTTTTTAAAATATTTTTCACCTTCCTCAGTCCTAAATGATGATATAACTGAATATCTTTGGCCTGTAGTGCAAAGATGAATGATTATCTGATGAATATCTTTGGCCCGTGGTGCAAAGATGGACATGTGTTGAGATGAACATGACCAACTGGTGATATAAATGAATATCTTTGGCCCGTAAAGCAAAGATGAATATTTGGTTCAAGATGTATATTGATTTATGTTACAGGGATAAAATATTGATGATGGACTTTTAAATCATAGAAGATAGTAGATTTCATTCTCTACTTAACTCTTCTAATGAATTGTTATTTCCGCTGCGAATATTGATCTAAAACTTATTGTCCATTATATTTTATCTGATTTATTGAAGGCTAACGATAATTTATTCTACATTATCTTAGTTATAATATTCTTTACTGGGCTAGTTGAGCTCACCCTTTCCCTTTTTGTTCCATTTTTCTTCTTAGGAGGTGAGAATATAGCGAGAACTTATCGGGGTGTGGAGTGATGTTTCAAGTCAGCTGTTTTAGCAGTCCTCACTATTTTGTAAAATAGTGTATCAATAATTGTAATGAGGACCTATTTGAGTTTGGATATTGTCTAGAAGACAATATTTATATTTAAACTCAAAGTATATGTGTTGTCATATTTTGCATGACAATTGTAATAATGAAGTTGTAGTTGTTTTCTGTACCATGAATTTGGCGACTCAAAATGGGTTGTGTGGACCTATTTTGGGGGCGTCACAACAGATGCCCCTCTTTATCATATTCATGCGATGTAATGGCATGGATAGGATAAAGATTGCTAGACACTTGAAATGTAACAGGAGAATCATGATGCAAATGTAATGCAGCATGATGCGAATGTATGCTAAGTGCATGATGGAATGGAGGCTTCTCCATGCATGAGAAAAGAGGATGTTGACATTGGGGTTATCACCAAAAGTCCTTATCCCTTAGTGCAGACTTTCTACCGTAGGTGTTCTTCTCATGTGTGAGAGACTTTTGGGGAATTGTGCTTTGTCTGCTAAAGATCTGTATAACAGATTCCATCATCGATCATCCCCGATGAGGATGGTTTTTCATGGTTTGTATCGCCAGGTCTTCCTAGTGCTTTATTGGAGTTACTGCCAACAGTTAGTGTTGTCAGGGCTGCTTGACCTTCATTGAAATGCCTTTCAACGACTACTATCATTGGACCATCTTCGATGCTTCGCTAGATTTACTTGCCAACGACTGAAAATGTCAAGGTTGCTTGACCTTCGTTGAAATGTCCTTCAACAGTAAACATCATCGAACCATCTCTGATGCTTCGCTAGGTTTACTTTCCATTGGCTGAAAACGTCAAGGCTGCTTGACCTTCGTTGAAGTGTCTTCAGCGGATGAACATCATCGGACCATCTCCGATTCTTCACTGGGTTTACTTGCCAACGACTAAAAACGTCAAGGCTACTTGACCTTCGTTGAAATGTCTTTCTACGGTGAACATCATCGGACCATCTCCGATGCTTCGCTGGGTTTACTTGCCAATGACTGAAAACATCAAGGTTATTTGACCTTCGTTGAAATGTCCTTAAATGGTGAAAATCATCGGACCATCGCCTATGCTTCGCTGGGTTTACTTGCTAATGGTTGAAAACGTCAAGGATGCTTGACCTTCGTTGAAATTTCCTTCAACGGATGATGCTGTATGAAATTCCCGCTGGGGATGAAATTTTGACGAGCTGTATGTCTGTGATTGTAATCACAACCAGGTAAATGGCATTAGACCTTTGCGAGGTATTGCCACATGTAGCTTATAAGAGCTGTGATAATTGGCTTTATGAATCCTCTACCTGGATGAATATCAATGATTGATATGCAGACCCGCAGTTTGGTCTTTGAAAATCAGGATTTCAGGCTTTTCCGCTTAATTGCGTAGCGTCTTTTTTTCTGATTTGACTTTTTAGCTTGTGGGATCTCTTTTGCAACTCAAATTGGATCGAGCTGGAGAGGGTGGGGACCACCTAGGATAGCCGCAGGTGGACCTGCGACAGCCGTAGGTAGACCCGTGGCCATCCGTGGGTTCTACTTCAAGCTCATTTCCCTTTCACAAGTCATTTTCACTTGACGCCACACAGAGAATTCGAGAGTTCATCTTCAGATCTACTTAGTTTGGGTTGTTTTCAGATCTACTTATGTTCACTGTTACTGAATCTTTTGTTGAGGTAATAGATAGCTTTTTCTTGGCCTCTATCATCTTTCTGCCCCAACATACAACCCATGGCATTTTCATTGATTGATAGGTACATAAACAGCGGAACACCATCCCTGAGAGGTACCAAAATAGGAGCTTTGATTAGCTTCTCTTTGATGAGAAGGAAGGCTTTCTAACACTTATCATTCCATTTCATGGAGGAGTTCTTCCTTAGCAACTTGAAGATAGGTTCACAGGTTGCTGTGAGTTAGGAGATGAATCGACTGATAAAATTAATTATTCTCGAAAAACCCCGTATCTTCTTCTCTGTCTGGGGTATGGGTATTTTCGTGATGGCCAGGATTTTTGCAGGATGCTCAATGCCTTTGTGGCTCACTAGTAATCCTAGTAACTTGCCTAATTTAACACTAAAGGCACATTTGGCTGGATTCAGCTTCAAATTGTACTTACGTAACCGGCTGAAAAGCTTTTTGAGATGATCTAGGTGGACTTCCTCCCTTTGGGACTTGACAATGATGTCATCCACACAGATTTCTATTTCTTTGTGCATTAGATCATGGAAAAGAGCCATCATGGCTCGCTGATAGGTAGCTCCGGCATTGATGAGGCCGAATGACATCCGTTTATAGCAAAAGGTTCCCCAAGGAGTGATGAATGCAGTTTTCTCACGATCCTCTTCAGCAACCATAACTTGATGGTACCCAGCAAAGCAGTCAGCAAAGGAGTACATGTCATAGTGAGTTGTATTATCAATAAGTATGTGGATGAATGGTACGAGAAAGCTATCTTTGAGACAAGCTTTGTTCAGATCCCTGTAATCCACACAAACTCGTACCTTCCCTCTAGATTTAGACACGGGGACTATGTTGGATAGCCACTCAGGGTAAGTTAACACAATGATGATGCCGGCTTCAAATTATTTCATAATTTCTTCTTTGAATTTTAAACTCCACTCAGGTTTTAATCACCTGAGTTTCTGCCTGACTGGCTTAAATCCCTCTTTGATGGGAAGGCGATGAATGACGATGTCAGTTGACAAACCGACCATGTCTTCATGAGACCATGCAAACACATCCTAGAATTGGTTCAATAGAGTAACCATGTTATTCCTAAGGCTTGGAGTAAGATCCGTACCAATCTGGATTTGTTTGGGGTTTTCTGAGGTTCCAAGGTTAAAAGAGGTGGTTTGATCAAGATTTGGATTGGTTTATCTTTGACCCATTCTTTGATCTCCTGAGGTATCTCATAGTCCTCTTGTTCAATCTCCATCAGTTCAGAGTCCAACTTTACATCAAAGTTGCACTCCTTGTGAAGAATAGGCACCTCATCAGCAAGTTTAGGCATATCTAACTTTAGAGTTCTGAAAAAAATGCTTTCACTTAATATATGAAACTATTTAATCATACAAAGTGTTAGCATGAAATGACAAAAGCAACTATTAATACTATGCAACAAAAGTAAGCAGTTATTGCTATCTACAGGGCAGAGGGAGCTTATGCCCTTTTTACCCTTGTCGAAAAATACAAGGAGTGCTGCTCCAATTGCCAAGGGTCAAGTCCTGGTGGACAGCTGTGATAAATAGGCTGTTATCATCCTCCTTCCCGTGAATGATGACCATGATGTATGGACAGTCGTCATCTAAGATATCCTTTTTCATACCCTCAGTATGTGCCAGGAAGTACATTTTGATAACCGCCTCTTGATGTCTTGTTTGCGCCTTTGATTCCTTTCTTCCACCTCCGGGTCTGGAATCAAGACTTTCTTTCCTTTAACCGGTATCGGCTTAGGAAATAACATGGCCACCATAGAGGCAGGAACCTTTAATGAAGGCTGGACGAGATTATCACCTATAGGTTTAGGCAACAGCCTTGTAGACGAAAGAACCAGTTTATGCTTATGAGGATTCCTGTGACAGGATCCAGAGGAGTAGCCTAGTCTGGTGTCCTTATCTAGCTGGGAACTTAAATTGGGCACTTGATTCCCTGATGATCTTTTCCAAACCTTTGTCCAGGTTGAAAACCCAAGGATATCATCTCTTAACTTGCCGACATTACCTCAGCAGAAACTCTGGGTTTTAGAGGTGAAGCCCCAATGGGATGATAGTGAGTGTTGCTCACCTCAAGTGTGACACCCCCAAAATAGGTATACATCACCCATCTTGGGTCGCCAGAAAATACACTACTGACAACTCCATTTATACAACTGTCGTGCAAAATACGACGACACATATACTGTGAGTTTCAATACAAATATTGTAACGTATATAATACGAAAGTATTCATACTCAAATTATTACAATGCCATATAAAGTACTCCAAAGGAACACTAGAAGATTTTTGTCCTCCTCATTCTAATGGAGTGCCTTTTTGACGCTTTCAAAGTCAAGTTCGCATCACCCTATTTGGTTCACCAAAATTAAATATTAAATGACAAATAAAATATAACACTCACATTTTAAGTTCTCAGTACAATTATTATGCCACACCGTTTCATAATTTGATTAGGCTTGTGACTAATTTATATCACCACTTTATACCTATGTTCTCTCTGCTAGTCCCAGCTACACTTTTATTACCTGAAAGAGGCGGTGAAGTAAAAGGGTGAGCACAAATAGCCCAATAAAGAATATCATGACTTAAGATAATTAAATTATCAATAACCTTCATCAATAATAATTCAGATATTTAGAACATATGGCAGAAGATAAAAAATTTCAACCATAATAGCAGCGGAATCAACAATCCATTAGAAGAGTCAAGTAGAACATAATGTCTACTATCTCCTCTAGATTAAAAGTCCATTGTTAATATTTCATTCATGTAATACTCATCAATAGATCTTTGTTATACCCAAGATAAAGAGAACTCTCATCACCTGTCTTCATCTGAACCACCAAAGATTATAGTTAAATTCATAATTCATATTTATAATTAGGTAAATCAACAGTCCATCTTTGCAATACGAGCCTAAGACATACAACTGTAAAACCAATATTGTTGAGACTCAGCTCATTAGTATCACGACCACGAATTATCCATGCACTACGGGCCAAGGATATTCGTGTTTTCACCAATGGTCATGATTATACCGAATAATTCTTGGTCATAATCATACCAATTAACTGTCCATCTTTGCTCGTAAGCCAAAAAAGATTTTGTTTATCATTAATTTTATCGCTGAAACTCAGCTCATTAGTATCACGACCACAAATTATCCATACACTATGGGCTAAAGATATTCGTGTTTTCACCAATGGTCATGATTATACCGAATAATTCCTGGTCATAATCATGCCGATCAACAGTCCATCTATGCACAACTGGCCAAAGATGACTTTCAACACAATATAAACATGAGAATGATGACAATGATATATATAATGAATAAACATAAATAATCAGAATAATAAGATAACATAGATCTTAGTGATTTTCAACTTAATTATTCAGAGTCCAAATTGCTAACATAATATTAGATAAAGCACAAACTATTAAGGATATTCTAATCCTTTTAGGACTTTTCACCATTTAATGATAAACTGAATAAACGAATAATAATATCTTACCATAATATTGAGTATGAAAGAAAATGATATTTCTTTTACCAAAAAAAATGATACCGCTTACCATAATACTGACATCCCTTACCTTAGCATGTGATTTGATTCTGCCTTTTGTGAAATTGATCAACTTAAACAATGCTTGCATTTCTTATCTACACTTGGAGTAACATTACACTTAATATAAATACTCACAATATTATAGTACTCACAATATTGTAGTAAAAGAATTCTATATTTTTAGTGTAGTGATGGTGTGTGTTTAGTTACTCAACCGAGCAACCTATTTATACTGAAAATTTAGTAAACAACTAGCACACCCCCTTTGACAAAATAATCAAATGAGGTATATAATAATGGTAGTGGAATTTATGGTCCCACCAAGAAAATTAAACCAACTTGTACACTTTTTAACAAAATTTGTTCAATAATAGAGTTGTGGTCCATACTACTTTAGAAAAAGTAGAGTGTCGGCAAGTCATGCCAAACTTACTTTTGTAAAAAGAAAATAATTGAACAAACATCTGTATATCATACTTATCTTTAATCAACACCTTTTATTCATCAATTATTTACACATTTTCAATCTTTCAATAATTATTCATAATTTTTAACAAAGAACCACAATACTGCCAACTGGTTTAATTATATTATATCAAATAATATGAGGTACTGTGCAATAACTACTGTAGTAATTATTGAAATAAATACTGAGTGACTTCTTATGTAATTAAGAATCAATAATATAAATCACTGTGCAAAAACTATTGTGACAATTATTGAATAAAATACTGAGTGGCTTCTTACGTATGAATCAAATCAATACCTTGCTTTAAACAATTTAAATTCTATTAAAAGTAGGGATCAACATCAAATCATATTTATCTCGAATAACATATAAACCAACTAATAATTCATTATTCATTCAAGTTGTCTTTATTTATCGCATAAAATTAGTATGCATATTCCAAAACATTAGAAGTGAATAATAAAACTTGAGAAATCTAAAACCTCATATATGACAATCTACTATTTTGATATTATCACCATTTTTACTTTTTTTTTATCATAATTCATTCGTTACTTGTGCGTTTACATCCCGACACCTCATGAGCTTACTAACACATCTAAAATATTTAAAATAGTATTCTAAACTTTCTAAATAATTTTCACATTTTTCGGATTATCCAACAATTTTTATAATTATTTCTATTTATAAAAACTATCATTTAATAGCTTCAAAATAGAAATACTAACTCTACATACTTATATCGTAAAACATCATCAATATTAATCTTACATTATTATAATATTTTTCAAGAGAATTCATAATTTTCCACCATTCATAGAATTTTCTATGAATTTCCTCTATTTTTAAACTAACCATAAATAGCTTAAAATACAATAAATATTTTTGTTATTAAATAATTTTTCAAAACTACCTAGAAATTATAAAATAACATTATAAGATTTTTCACCAAGTTTTATAATTTTTCATTATTCATAGAATTTTCTATGAATTTCTTCTATTTTCAAACTAACTATATATAGTTTAAAAATATAATAATCGTTTCGCTTTTCAATAATTCATCAAAATTTTACAGAAATTCTAAGATGATAAAATAAGCTTCCTATAAAAATATTTTAGCCCAAATAATTTTTCTGATAAATTAATTATAAACTCCAATATTCAGAAATTTCAATAATTCATAATAATTAATCCTTTTAGAAGAAAATTACAGATATTATGTCCTTTCCATGTAAAATTTAATTCTCTATAACTTTGTACAAGAAAGTTTTTTCAAATTCTGACTATAACTAGGAAAGAAAGGCTTACCGAAATTTCTGCTACAACAATTTTTGAATCAGCCACCTTACGAAATTCACAACAGAATATAAGTTAAACTTTAACTATTCTAAATTTGTGAAAAAATACTCAACTTATATAAGTATAACATATCCGAAAATTACAACGATCCAACGGTCGGATTAAAAATTATAACCCACACAATAGAGCTTAAGAACACTGATTATTAGGACTATGAGTCCTTCGTACCAGTTTTACTCAAACAGTCACCACGAAAAATCCCCAAAGAATTTGTGGGTGATTCGAATTTCTGCGTTTAGCTTACTTCCAGGGCTTTCTTTTGATATATGGCTCATCTCTTAACTCATTATACACAAAGAGTTATGGATTTTACAAAATCAAGTAGTAAACTAATTTTTTTATAAAATTTCAAGATTTTATTTTTCATTTGATTTCTTGATTTCTCTCATTTGATTCATGTTTATAAAAGTTTAAATCATCTAAATCAAGTATAAGCAAAACCTCTTCATATAAAATTCATGAAAACTTAAATCTGAAAATAAGTTAAGAATTTTAAAATTACCTCTTTATCAAATTATTTTTCTTTCCTTCTTCCTTTCTTCTTCTTCATCTTCTTCTCATTCTCTCTATTTCTCTTCATATTCTCTCTCTCTCTCTCTCTCATTTTTTTCAACCGAAAAGGGAATGGGAAGGAGTGGAGGAAAACCACCTCTATTATTTTATTTTTTTCTTTCTGTTTCTTCCTCTTTCTTTCTTCTTTTCCTTTTCTTTCTTTCCGCTTCACTCTCTCACTTATTCTTCTTCTTATCATTCCTCCGTGACTTAGAATTGGATGGGAGGTCCCCTTTTTCCTCATCTCTTCCTTTTTTTCTTCTTTTCGCTTTTCTTCTTCTTTTTTCTTCTTTTTCTTCTCCCCCACATGTCTCCCCCCACCAATTCCCACTTACTCCCTTTATTTGCTCATTTATCCGATTAATTGTTCGTTTGACCATTTATTAATTTAACATTTTACAATTTTAAAATAATAACCATAAATTATATTAGAATTTTATTTTATAAAAGTCGGTGTCTTACATCAAGGGCTTGCAAACTGACAGGCTCAACTTCTTAATTGAAACTGATAAGTGGTGTATCACTTTGAACAAGACATTCTGGCTCGGCATTGACAGTGACTAGATTATTTTTGATGATATACTTGAGCTGTTGATGAAGAGTGGATGGGACGTGTGACGCCCCCAAAATTAGGTATACGTCACCCATCTTGGGTCGCCACTTACATGGTACATAAATTCAAATACAACTTACTAACATAACTGTCGTGTACAATACGACATAAACTGTGAGTTTGAATACAAATATTGTCTACTAGATATTATACAAACTCAAAAGGAGTCCTCATTACAACTATTATCACACTATTTCACAAAATAGTGAGGACTACTAATGCTATCCTCTCGGACCATTACTCCGTTCCCGACTCGTCCCGGCTATGTTCTCATTTTCAAGAGAACAAAGAAAGAAAGGGTGAGCTCAACTAGCCCAAGAAGAAATATTATAACTAAGATAATGCGAATAAATTATCAATAGTCTTCAACAATGTTAAACCGATAAAATACAATAGACAACCAGTTTAACTGCAGAGGAATATGTAATCCATTAAAAGAGTCAAGTAGAAAATAAAATCTACTATCTTTTATGATTTAAAAGGTTTTTCATCATTGTTATAGCTGAGACTCAGCTTTAATAAATATTCCACCACATCTTATCATCCCCCGTACTCACTGGCCAAGAATTTTCATTAAATCATCAATGGTCATGACTATACCGAATAAACCACGGTCATAATCATACCAAAACTATTCATCAATGCTTTTATGTGCCACCGAGGACTTTTATCACATCATTTATAAACAGTCATGATTATACCGAATGATCCTCGGTCATAATCATACTAAGTCCATCTATGCACGTAAGCCAAAGATAACATATTATAACATGAGATGATGATGACAATGACATAATAATTCAATAAAACAAGTTCAAGAATTATTTTATCCAGAATTAGTAACGTCAAATTGTCAACAAGATATCGCTTTTGTAGAGTAAAATTCAAGAATGATCAAGAATATTTTCATGAAAAGATACATGGATGAAACGAAATATCAAGGATATTCTACTAATTTCATGGAGTATAGAAGTCAAAGTTTTAACCAACTGGTATAATAAAGAATGGAATAACAAAAGAAATCACCATGCATGCTAAGACTGCAGATGACAAAAGTTATTCCAATAGAATAATAATAACGGAACCGAAGTCGTGAAATTCACAATCGACAGGATGATCCAATGTAATAATAAATTGAATAATAAACAATGGAACTGTGTCGGTGTAAAACACACGCATGTGATATTCCAAATGTAATAATAAATGCGGAATAATAAACAATGGAACCAGTCCAGGTGTAAAACACACGCATGTGATATTCCAAATGTAATAATAAATGCGGACTAATAAAATGGAACGGAACCAGGTGTAAAAACACATGCATGCAGGATATTCCAACGTAATAATAAAGAATGGAATAATGAGAAGAAGATCACCAAGTATAGGGGATTCGTGATACAAAGTTATTCCAATGTAATAAATAAGAATGGAATAATATAAGGATTTCACCAAGTATATAGGTATGCCGCGATACAAAAGTTATGTATAGGGTATGCCACTTTTATAAAGTTATTCCAACAGAATAATAATGAATGGAATAATGAAGTTCTCTTCATGAATAAGAAAGAATAACACCCCTTACGGGTACAACAAATAATATCCCTTCACCGTAAAAAGACACTTTGGATATCAAAGTAGTGAAGTACCGTAATACTCTTCTTCTTTCTCTCTATAGATTTTCTCTCTATAGCTTCTCTCTATAATTTTCTCTCTAGAGTTTGTTGAATTTGTAAGAAAATAATGAAGGAATGAGCTTCTATTTATAGGAAAATAGAATGCATAGTAATTAATCCATGAACGGTCCAGATTGATTTACTTTAATCGACTATCCATATTTAAAGCAAAATCTTTTAAATAAAATATCATATATTCTATTTATATAAAAACATTTTACTATGCAAACACTATGCAAAAATACTATGCAAAACACTATGCAACACTATGCATAATAAAATATAATATATTCTATTTATAGAATAACTTTAATAAAGTATTCTCGCTTTATATAAAAGATGTTTCGCATTTTATTACGTTAATAATACTTAATAAAACAAAACGTCATTATCGCTATAATAATTCATATTATTAATCGACAATAATGGAATCAAACCGAGTGACTTCTCACATAAGCATCAATAATCAATACTGGTAAAGCTACTATGCAACCACACGACATCGTATTTTTTACTACCGAAAGTAGTTCAATAGTATCCACGGTAAAATTTCCGCCGTTATTTCAATAAAATATTTTTTTGTCGTTTTCTCAATCCGACAATAATTTCGTTATAGGGTCCACGAATGATTGAGTAGTTATATTTAATATTCCTTGCTAAACCGAATATTCCCACCAATCGAATATAATATAACCACTTGCATACTTTGCAAAATTTATAAATACTACCCACAACTATAATATTATCTCAAATTCACACCATAACATTAAAAAATTATTTCGACAAAATTTAAATCTTTATTGATAAAATCTGGGGTCTCACAATCTCCCCTCCTTATGGAATTTCGCCCTCGAAATTAAGGTACGTACCTGGTATGATAAGAAGGTGAGGATACCTTGAATACCTTTATCGTTAAAAATATTAAATTCATCTTCGCAATCCGCCAAAGATATTCATTAACAATTCATCTTTGCACTACAGGCCAAAGATATACAATTGTAAAACCAATAATGCTGAGACGCAGCTTAATAGTATCACGACCACGAATTATCTATGCACTAATCGCCAAGGATATTCGTGTTTTCAATTACTGGTCATGATTATACCGAATAACTTGGTCATAATCATACCAAGTCTATCAATGCACTACTACCAAAGATGACTTTTACCACATCCATGAATTAATATTTCATTCTTCGAGACTCATTTCAATAATTAATCCATATCATCGAATCATCCTCGCGCTACTACGTGCCAAGGATATTCATTAGTATCACGCACGACCATTAATTATCCATGCACTACTACCAAAGATAATCGTGTATTCATTAGTATCACGACCACAAATTATCCATGCACTACGGCCAAAGATAATCGTGTATTCATTAGTATCACGACCACAAATTATCCATGCACTACGGCCAAAGATAATCGTGTATTCATTAGTATCACGACCATAAATTATCCATGCACTACGGCCAAGATAATCGTGTATTCATTAGTATCACGACCACAAATTATCCATGCACTACGTGCCAAAGATAATCGTGTTTTCAATTACGGTTATGATTATACCGAACAATCCCTGGTCATAATCATACCAAGTCCATCTATGCACTACATGCCACAGATGACTTTCAACATAATATAAACATGAGGATAATGATATAAAGAATCAATCAAATGAGATAAAGGAAAAATATTAAACATTTATAATATAATTTATCCAGGATTCAAGAATATCCCCATGTTATCAATCACTTAATAATCTCATAATCTAATATCATTAATATTATAACAATATTTTAATCACTTCTTAAATTTATAAACAATTTATCTCAATTGTTTATGCTTTTACCATATAATGCATTTAATCATTCAAAAATGACATACTCATAAGATATCATCACCAATTATCAAATCCTCATCAAAAAATATGCATATACTCTATATAGGATTCTCTAGCCATAAAATCCTATTTTCAACTTTGTTACTTCACATAACATATTTAACTCATATGTTCAGAATTAAACTATTTTCATAAAAATACCAAATTAGTCCCAAAAATATTTCTTTTCTGGGATTTAGCATAATATAGTCCCATAATGAAAATATATTTTCTCTAATTTTTAAAATTCATTTACTATTTTTCAAAAATCAATTTCTAATTAATTCCTTAAGAAATTAGCTACCTCAACTTTAACTCCAAAAATTCCCAAATCTTGGCAGGACCTTACACATGTTAACGTGAGCTTCTAGTTTAAATTTCATGGTCATCTGAGTTATAGAACTCCTAGGTTATAGCATTTTTCATCGGAAAAACCTAAATATTGAAATAGTCATAACTTGCTCATTTTAAGTCGAATGAGCTCATTTTTTGGACAGGAGGTACTTTATACCATATACCTTCATGTCCCAAAAGGCCAGAAGTTTTCTCATAATTTAAGTGGCCGAAACAGCCCCTCTAAAATCATGGCAAAGCAATTTTTTCAATTTTTGCAGCTTTGCACTCCTTTGCTAAAATCAGTCCACAAAAAATCTACAACACCTTTTCCAGTAATTCCACTTGGATTAGTTAGGTAACTCATAGATCTAACTCTAGGACTTGACCACACTCAAAAATTCAAAATATAATAAGAGATTTGGTCAATTGAATTTCATGTTACGCTTTTTCACCAAAATCGATTTTCAACTCTTTGTGATTTCTAAGAAACTTTCATGTTTTCACATAATAACCAACATAACTCATCATAACACTTACTAATACTTCATATACCCATGATTTTCATTAGTCCAATGCTTTTATTATGACTTTCATCATAATCCTCGTAAATGATCCTTTTAGTTGAAGAAATATTTGAGGGTTTAAGAAATGGGTTTTTATATGGGGTCAATACAAAATTCGATTTCACGTTCTAGGGTAGGCTAGGAAGTCTTCAAGAATACGCTAAGAAATTTATTAATGATAGAAATATCATTCAAAATCATATACTCTCGTCCAAGACTTGGATAAGACGTCACATTAATACCAATCGTGACTTCTATCCCTTAACTCGATAACACCTCACAATGATACCTATCAACTTGCCATCTTGATCACGACGTCGCCTCTGTAAAGTCCGCTTTGCAGCATTCCACACAAGGAAGTCAACAATGAAAGGATCGGGGCTCTTTACTTATGGCTTGATATAACAATGATTAACTTTAGGGTTTGGTTACTTTGAATTGTGATAAAAGTTGGTTAGAATATGAAAGCTAACAACCTTACAAAAAGAATAATGAGTAGTTAATCAATCGCTTTCAAAAATTACCTCAAAGGCAAGTATTTTCAAAGAGATAAGATCGTGAAAGTGTTTATTTGAAACAACAAGATTAATAAATGTTGGAGGTAACGAAGGTTTCTCCCAACGAAGTTTCAATAGATAAATCAAAGTCTAATTTTCCCGAGTCAAATTTAAACATTGAACACAACTAGGTAGAATAAAAGAGTGGGTATAACTTTTATTGAATAAAGTATAGACTTCGTAATAATTTATAATTAATTTACCCTTAATAACTTCGCTCGATTTCTCGAATAAACGCCTCGCTTAAATTACCTAGTTTGACTTTACTATAGGGTACATTCCACCCTTAAGTGCTTCTTCACATTCTCGATCCATGATTTGAATCATTATTCTCGATCCATATCGAATTCGGGTTGACCGCTATGCATGTGGTAATTCAATTCGATGTTGGGTTCTCCCAATTGTCATTCCAAAAGCAAAGTCCATTTCATCTATTTTGTCTTTATTGGATCGGACGACTTTTTCTACACTATCAACGCGTGTATGCTTTTTACCCATGCATCGCCTATTCATTGCTTCATTGTTTGTTCTTTCAAATTTGATCTTTAATTTTAAATTCTCGATTCCAACTTTAATATCTTACACCCCGCCAAAGCGTGATTTTGTTCGAGCATCACATATCGGGTAACCCAATTTTGAATTGTTGTATCCCTTTGTTCCACGCACCGCTTTGCGTTCTTCAACCTATTCTTCTAGCTCACGAACACGATTTTGTAATTCTAAGTTTTGATCATAAACTTCTTCTAACCAATTCTCCTCGTGTTCCTCTTCTTCCTCTTCTTCCTCACTCTCACCGCTACCTCTCGCAACTAGCTCGGGTGCAACAATTAGTTCTTCATTCACTACGTGGATATCTCTAATTTGTTCCTCGTCCGACATCGCATTAACTCCGATTAGTGATTAAAGGTGTCACAACGGCCACATTCACTCCATTGTGAATATTTTCACCGCCATTTCAAACACCGCCACAACACAAGGGTTAATTAATATATCAAATATTATCCCTATATATTCAATCCACCAATTAAATAACAAATAAACTTAGGTAGATCATACTAGCGAATGAATTCCCGTCTCTCCCTCCTAGTTCTTATCTCAAGATCTCTTAGCCGTGGATCATATCCCTAAGCTCGATACCAACCGTGACGCCCCAAAATTAGGTATACGCCACCCATCTAGGGTCGCCACTTACATGGTACATAAATTCAAATACAACTTACTAACATAATCGCTGTGGTACAATACGACATAAAATCGTGAGTTTGAATACAAATATTGTCTACTTAGATATTATACAAACTCAAAAGGAGTCCTCATTACAACTATTATCACACTATTTCACAAAATAGTGAGGACTACTAATGCTATCCTCCGGACCATTACTCCGTTCCCGACTCGTCCCAACTATGTTCTCATTTCAAGAGAGAATACGGTGAAAGAAAGGGTGAGCTCAACTAGCCCAAGAAGAAATATTATAACTAAGATAATGCGAATAAATTATCAATAGTCTTCAACAATGTTAAACCGATAAAATATAATAGACAACCGGTTTAATCTGCAAGAAAATATGCAATCCATTAAAAGAGTCAAGTAAAAATAAAATCTACTATCTTTTATGATTTAAAAGGTTTTTCATCACTGTTATAGCTGAGACTCAGCTTTAATAAATATTCCACCACATCTAATCATCCCCGTACTACTGGCCAAGAATTTTCATTAAATCATCAAATGGTCATGACTATACCGAATAAACCCTCGGTCATAATCATACCAAAAACTATTCATCAATGCTTTATGTGCAATCGAGGACTTTTATCACATCATTTATAACAAAGTTATGATTATACCGAATGATCCTCGGTCATAATCATACTAAGTCCATCTATGCACGTAAGCCAAAGATAACATATTATAACATGAGGATGATGACAATGACATAATAATTCAATAAAACAAGTTCAAGAATTATTTTATCCAGAATTTAGTAACGCCCAAATTGTCAACAAGATATTGCTTTTGTAGAGTAAAATTCAAGAATGATCGTAAGAATATTTTCATGAAAAGATATTGGATGAAACGCAAATATCAAGGATATTCTACTAATTTCATGGAGTATAGAAGTCAAAGTTTTAACCAATTGGTATAATAAAGAATGGAATAACAAAAGAAATCACCATGCATGCGGTATATCAGATGAAAAGTTATTCCAATAGAATAATAATAACGGAACCAGTCGTGAAATTCACACCGACTGTGATGATCCAACAGAATAATAAATCTTTGAATAATAAACAATGGAACCAGTCAGGTGTAAAACATACGACGTGATATTCCAATGTAATAATAAATGCGGAATAATAAACAATGGAACCGTGTCCTGTAAAACACACGCATGTGAGATATTTCAAATGTAATAATAAAGAATGGAATAATGTAAGAAGATCACCAAGTATAGGGATTCAGCGTATACTGAGTTATTCCAATGAATAAATAAGAATGGAATAATATAAGGATTTCACCAAGTATAGGGTATGCTGGCGATACAAAGTTATGTATAGGGTATATCACTTTTACAAAAGTTATTCCAAAGAATAATAATGAATGGAATAATGAAGTTCTCTTCATGAATAAGAAAGAATAACACCCTTACAGGTACAACAAAAATAATATCCCTTACCAGTAAAAGACACCGGATATCAAAGTAGTGAAGTACCGTAATACTCTTCTTCTTTCTCTCTATAGATTTTTCTCTATAGCTTCTCTCTATAATTTCTCTCTCAGAGTTTCGGTGAATTTGTAAGAAAATAATGAAGGAATGAGCTTCTATTTATAGGAAAATAGAATGCATAGTAATTAATCCATGAACGGTCCAGATTGATTTACTTTAATCGACTATCCATATTTAAAGCAAAATCTTTTAAATAAAATATCATATATTCTATTTATATAAAAACATTTTACTATGCAAACACTATGCAAAAATACTATGCAAAAACACTATGCAACACTATGCATAATAAAATATAATATATTCTATTTATAGAATAACTTTAATAAAGTATTTTGTTTTATATAAAAGATGTTTCATTTTATTACGTTAATAATACTGAATAAAACAAAACGTCATTATCGCTATAATAATTCATATTATTAATAAACAATAATGGAATCAAACCGAGTGACTTCTCACATAAGCATCAATAATCAATACTACCGTGCTACTATGCAACCACACGACATCGCATTTCTTTTACTACCGAAAGTAGTTCAATAGTATCCACAGTAAAACTTCCGCCGTTATTTCAATAAAATATTTTTGTCGTTTTCTCAATCCGATAATAATTACATTGTGGGGTCCACGAATGATTGAGTAGTTATATTTAATATTCCTTGCTAAAACCGAATATTCCCCGACCAATTGAATATAATATAACCACTTGCATACTTTGCAAAATTTATAAATACTACCCACAACTATAATATTATCTCAAATTCACACCATAACATTAAAAAATTATTTCGACAAAATTTAAATCTTTATTGATAAAATCTGGGGTCTCACAGGACGGCTCCCGCCATATGAATCCACGGTCTTCCCAACAGTAAATTGTACCCTATAGTGATTTTGAGCACTTGGAATGATATGTAGAATGTACGTGGACAGATTTCCACGGGTAACTAAATCTCTACGATAACATTTTGCCAAGATCCATCAAAAGCTTTGATGATTATGTGGCTGCTTCGAATCTTGTTGAGATTGATGTTCATTTTTTCCAATGTGACGTATAGGCAAATGTTTAGGGATGATCCTCCATCTATTAGCACTCCTCCGACCACATATCCATAAGATATAATTACTATGTGCAACAGTTTCAACATCCACTATCTTTGGTGTGACGCCCCCAAAATAGGTATACATCACCTATCTTGATTCGCCAAATACATGGTACAAAATTCAAATACAACTTAATTATACAACAGTCGTGTAAAATACGACAAAACATATGATGTGAGTTTTAATACAAATATTGTCATCTAGACAATATCCACACTCAAATGAGTCCTCATTACATTTATTATCACACTATTTAATGTAATAGTGAGGACTACTAATGCTATTATCCGACCGCTACCCGGTTCCCCGATTAGTCCCTTTACGTTCTCATTTCCTGAAGAGAACAATGAAAGTAAAAGGGTGAGCTCAACTAGCCCGGTAAGAAATATTATGACTAAGATAATACAGAATAAATTATCGTTAGCCTTTAACAGTGTTAAACTGATACAATATAACAAACAACAAGTTTAACTGCAGCGGAACAAGTAATCCATTAAAAGAGTCAAGTAGATAATAAAATCTACTATCTTTTATGATTTAAAAGGTTTTTCATCACTTTTATCGCTAGGACTCAGCTTAATAAATAATCCACATCATCCCTGCACTATGGCCAAGGATATTAATTAGTATCACAACCACAAATTATCCATTCACTACGGGCCAAGGATATTCGTGTATTCATCAATGGTCATGATCATGCCAACAACTATCCATCAATGAACTACGGGCCAATGAGGACTTTTACCACATCATTTGTAACATTACGGTCATGATTATACCGATTAATCACTGGTCATAATCATACCAAGTCTATCTATGCTTCTACAAAGTATATATGACTTTCAACATAATATAAACATGAGGATGATGACAATGATATAAGAATTCAATAAAACAAGTTCAAGAATTAATTTATCCAGGAACTAATAACGTCCAAATTATCAACATGATACTTCTTTGCAGAGTAAAATTCAAGAATGCTCAGAAAAATATTTCCATGAAAAGATACTGGATGACGCACAAATATCAAGGATATTCTACTAATTTCATAGAGTATAGAAGTCAAAACTTTAACCAACTGAGTATAATAAAGAATGAAATAACAAAAGAAATCACCAGGCATGCAATAGATCGCATTGCAGATATGTTATTCCAATGAATAATAAATAATTCAGTCGTGCGTAAGAAACGCACGCATGAATATTCAATGTAATAATAAATAACGGAACCAGGTCAGGCAAAATTCGCACCACAGGATGTTCTAACAGAATAATAAATAACGGAACCCGGTCATACATAAACGCACAGACAGGATGTTCCAACAGAATAATAAAGAATGGAATAACAAAAGAATTTCACCATGTATGCGGTACTTCGCATAGACAGGTTATTCCAACATAATGATAAAGAATGGAATAACAGAAAATTTTCACGAAGTATAGGGTAGCCCGCGTATACAGGTTATTCGAATAAAATAAAAAAAATGGAATAACAGAAGTTCTCTTCATGAATACAGAAGAAATAATACCCCTTACCTTAGAACAACTGGATATAGGAGTAGTGAAATAGCAGAATACTTTTCTTTTTTCTCTCTATAGTTTCTCTCTCTAAAGTTTTAGTGAATTCGTAAGAAATAATGAAGGAATGAGCTTTTATTTATAGGAGAATGAACTGAATAGTAACTAATTCATGAACGGTCCAGATTGATTTACTTTTAAACGGATGGTCCAGATTGGTTTACTATAAAATATTCTAATAAAACAAAATCTTTTAAATAAAGTATAATATATTCTATTTATAATCTAATAAAATGAATAACTTTATAAAAGTATTATGGTTTATATAAAAAGATTTTTTATGCAAAATACTACGCAGCATTATGCAAACACCATGCATAATAAAATATAATATATTCTATTTATAGTCTAATAAAACGAATAACTTTTATAAAAGTATTCTTTTTATAAAAAAAATTTATTATGCAAAACACTATGCATAATAGAATATAATATATTCTATTTATATTCTAATAAAACGAATAACTTTATAAAAGTATTCTGTTTTATATAAAAAGCTTTTCTGTTTTATTACATTAATAATATTAATAAAACAAAACTTCATCATCATTATTATAATTCACATTATTAATCGACCATGTCGTTCCCAGGAAAGAGGGGGCTTTCCAATAAGGATTTCTCCCTATTGGCGCGCAATTAGGTGACCAAACCTCTTCTTGACAGAACTTCTAGACATCGTTAATATTACAAATAATAATATTTATAACTTCGTCATCTCAATTATTGATTTAATAATATATAAAATATCGACAATAATTGAATCAATTAACGTGAGATACTATGCAATAATTCATCAAGTAATAATTGAACAAATCGAGTGACTTCTCACGTAAGCATCAATAATCAATACCGTGTGCTACTATGCAACCACGCCAGATTCTCGTATTTTTAACACCGTGTTTCAACAGATTAACGATAAAACTTCCGCCGTTATTTTCATAAAATATTTTTGTCATTTTCTCAATCCGACAATAATTCCGTAGGGTCCACTTAATGATTGGTCGTCGCATTTAATATTCCTATTAAAATGAATATTCTTCGACCAATCCAATATTATATAACAACTTGCGTACTTTGCAAAATTTATAACTATTACCCACAACTATAACATTATATCAAATTCATTCCATAATATTCAAAAAATGATAATTATAGAAAATTCATCTTAATTCATAAAAGTTTGGGTCTTACAATTGGCAAGTGGGCTTCTTCTAATACTTTTAGTAAGACCTTACAGCGATCTTCTGAAGAGAAAACCAAGTCTAGAATAGAGATCTATTGGGGAGCTTCTTTCAAGCTTTGAACCACATTTGCTTCATTGTGTCCCATCTTGCAGAGGAATTCTTTAATCTTTTCCTTGGGCACTTTCCCCTTAGATCTGATGATAGGCTTCATTACTCGTTGAGGGAGATACAGTGGATTTTCTTTAGACACTGCAACAGTTGTATTTGATACTGATCCTTCAGCCACTCCATAATTCCATGGGACTTTCTTAAGGCTAACGAAAGGATACTGTGGCGTGAAGGGCAATATGATTGGCTTTGGTGTAGGCACTTTCAAAGGGTTTTTAACTCCTTTGAGCTGAATTGGTTGAATTATAAGTGGTGTGGCAGCCAAATCTCCTCCAGAGGATATAACTGCTACAACTTCCTTCCATCTTGGAGGAAATGTGTCCCCACTCTCAGATGATACAACGTCATTGTCTGCCATTTGCAGGTCACCGCTGTCAATCATTTTTTGAATAAGATGGTGGAGTGCCCAGCATTCCTCAGTGTTGTGACCGCGAGAGTGTGAGTGGTATTGACATACTCTAGTAACATCAAACCTATTTAAGCATGGATTGACTGGAGGTAGCAGTGCTGTGATTTTTCCCTCATTGATCAACATCTGCAATATTTCTTCCATCGGTTGGCCTAAATAGGTGAATTCCCTTTTGTTGGCAAAGTCCCGACGAGCTTTAACTTTGCTTTTCTAGCAAGATTTTCCTCCAATATTTCACTTTCTGGAGTAAGTTGTGGAGTACTTGTGATGAGAGAAAGGAGGCTAGCATGCTCACGACTAAACAACTGACGTGCGACTTGGTGTTGATGAATCACCAGTTCTACCAATTGATTGACTTATTCGCCAAGAGCCTTTAACTCTCGTTCCATCATGAACTAGTACTCTGAATAATCCCATCTTTCGGCATTATCCTTGTTGATTTGGGATGAACCACCCATATATTTGAGGTATTTGGAGCTCTCTCCACTGCCCAGTTGATCACGTTAACCTCCCCTTCCTTATGTTGAGGGAGATGGTTATGTTTTGAACATGTGATTGGTCGGGATTTGCCACTACGATTTCAGCACTGTCAATTAAATCATGGATCTTATTCTTGAGGGCCCAATAATCCTGAGTGTCATGGCCTAGAGCTCCAGCTTGGTAAGCACATTGCTTGCTTGTGGCGAAAGCTTTTCCACTCGAGTTGGCTGGTGGAAGGAGATAAGTGATTTTCTTCTGATCTATCAGAAGTTTGAGAATGTTTTCGAGTGAATCCCCTAAGGGTGTGAACACTCTTATACGTACTGACTTCTCCACTCTTTGGAAATGGAGGCTTTGAAGATGATGATTGAAAAGGGGAATAGTTTATCTTCTAAATAAGCAAGTTTTGACTGCCTTTTTATCCTTGTAATATCAAGTAAACATCCTCTTCTTTCTTCTTATAGACCCTCCGGGGGTTGTTCCCATAACTTCAAGATTGGATATGCTCAACTACGGCTTTTGACGCGGCAAGGTCTTAAATCTTCCCAGACTTTAATCCCATTTTAGCCTTTCTCCGTGCTTAATCATTTCTGAGAATGGCTTTCTTATTCCAGCTAGGACCCTCTCATAAAATGGAGATTCTTGGATATCTATGAAGGTCATCACCAATTCAGACTCTGTCATGGATGGGATAACTTGAGCAGCCAGAAGCCTCCATCTTTGGGCATACTATCTAAATGACTCATTGACTTATTTCTTGACCTTGGTAATTTGATACCGGTCTGGAGCCATCTGATTTTAAAAGCTGTATTGACTGAGGAAAGCATGGGCTAACTCCTCCCAGCTATGAATTTTGGAGTTATCCAATCTAGTGTACCATGTTCTGGCTTCTCCAGTCGGACTCTTCTGAAATAGTTGCATTCTGAGCTTTTCATTCTCGGCGTATGATCCGAGCTCTCCAATGAACACTTTTAAGTGGGTATAAGGATCTCCCAATCTATCATATTTCTTAAAATAGGGAGTTCTGAATTTCTCCAGATAATGAACCCGGGGAAGATGCAAAGGTTTGAATATGAAACACTTTCGTCTGTTCCAATCCCTTTGATGGACCGAATGGTCTCTTCCATTTGTAGAACCTTCTTTAGAATATCACCGTGTCTTGATCTTCTTTAAGATGGGTGATTTTAGGGGTTTTGTTGGTCTTACCAGACTGAGACTCAGGTGCTGAAACTTCTTTGTCCGGACCCTGGATTCCTCTATGTGCAGAGGGTTTTGTGTGGATGGGTATTTGTGGACCCTGAGTTGATTTATGTAATTCTTTGAGCAGAACAACCAACTCTATTATTTGATTCCTTAATCCTTCGAACTCCTCATGAGAGACATGAGTAGGACTAGGCTGGCCAGATGTAGCCATGTTTGGCTGTAGGCTTAGTGCCTTTTTGGAATTTGAATAGGTAATGGGACCAATTGTTTCCCTACAAAAAGACTTATGTAGTTTAGTCTTGGGAAATATGGAAATGTTACATGCTATGTAATGTGTCCGTTTTTTAGGAATGTTATCCTGAAAAACGAATGTCAGTTGTTTTAATGACAAGATATCATAATAGGTTTTGATATGAAAAAAAAGGAATGCATGTTCACATATTCCTTTATATTTTCCATTACATTGAGATTGACATGGAAATGAAATTACAAGTAATTGAAATGGGAAGGTATGAAGAGACTTCCCTCCACGTTTAGTTTATCAAAGGCTAACCTATCTTAGGTTACTCTCGCGGCTTTTTGGCATGAAGGTCCCTAGATCATCGCAATTTACTCAATGGGAAGCTAACCCGATCTATCAACTGGAGTGAATCTGGGTGGTGCCTTTCATGAGCCTCTTGGAATTAGTCTGTCGACGAGTCAAGTAATCAAACACCGACGAGATAGCCTCCTAGTGGAGGGACCACACAACATACATTCACATACATTTCATCTCACTGTATAGAAATGATCTCATGTGCGAAGCACTAATATCACAGGCAGATATGATGCGAAGCACTAAGTGCGGTAAATAAAGCATTAGTATACATTCATTCAAATGTAAATGCAACTTCCACACACAAGCAGATAAAAGTTTTGAAAAGCTTTAATAGCGGCTTAAACCTTCTTACTAGAGTCCCCAATAGAGTCGCCACCTGTCGACGTTAGGATTTTTATTTTTCCATTTCGATTATTGTCCTTTGGTGTTCTCATGTTAAGTGAGATTTGTTTGAAAAAACAAGTTTGAAAAGGTCTGACATGTATATGTCGAAGATTTGACTGTAAGAGTCTCCAATTGGTATTTTAAATGGTTGCACCAACTCAACCGAGAAAAGGTTTACTCAAAGACCTAGTGATGTGACACTATTTAACT